>JAPYYS010000112.1:0-346202 GCA_030522525.1 Campopleginae sp. 14b
CCAGCAAATGCGTTTGCTCGTCCAGCAAATATGATTTGCTCGTCCAGCAAATGCGTTTGCTCGTCCAACAAATGTGTTTGCTGCTGTAACACTTTGTTGGTGTTACGTGCATGCTACGGGAGCAACGGTTCTTTGCTCCTGCGGCAGATCACATTTGACATAAAACTTTTGTTGCAGCAGCAAAAAAAATTTGTTGTCACTATATTATGAAAGAAAATTTGTACCAGTAGCGTGGCGTACGCTGTCGCAACGCAAAATTTTCTCTCCGTGTACTATCACCCAATATCATGTACGAGTAATAATAAACTGACCAATCAATGCACATTTAGAGATCCAGGGAAGCATTTTCCTTGAAAAGCGAAACATCTCTTTGCTCTTCTTCCACCAATATCCCTAGTTTCTTGATTGCTGTTATTACAGCGAGCCAACTTATCATCATTTTTGTAATGCACTCAGCTTGAAATGCTTGAAATTCGGCAAACGAAATGATTTGATAAAAATACAAATATACTGATAAATCTCAGGGCTAGATTCCAGTCAGCCATATTGTTATATTGGACCACAACACTCGAATTTTCGGAATCATACACCGTTCTGTCTAAAACGTTATTTTAGATGAAAAAAAGTGTAAAAGTTAAGATTTCCGTACAGATTTTTAAAACACTTTGATTTTTCAACAAATTTCTTTTTCGACTTTAATCTCTAATTATTAATTATGAACCAAATATACTGATGAAATTGAATCTTTGAATTTGAGTAGATTTCAATGTTCATTCAAAAGGATCCCGCTCTTTCGGCTCTAGAGGAGAACGGCGCGTGCGTCGTTTGTTTCACGGTCTCTACACATACAGCGACATTAGTTGGCGCCACGAGCCCATCAAAATCCCGGCCAAGATAACTCCATCTTAGAAATAAATAAGAGAATTAATTCTTACCGTAGCGATGATGGGATGCTGCCCTTAGCTTATCGTCCAAATGTACGACGAGAGCTATGAGGCAGGAGCAAATGATGAGCAGAAAAACAAGGACCCCACATGCGATACCGAGTAGAAGCGATATTGGCTTTCGTTTAGCAGCTCCGTAACGTTTGGGCGTAGCGGCACTGTCGTCGTGATGACCGTAGTTGCGGCTCACTCGGCCCGCTTTCTTATCACTCATGACGATGCTGCAGGGCGCATGCGCTCGCTCCCAACACGAATTCCCGGATTTTCCCGCTCGATTTTGATCTGGAATCCAATGAAACACCGAACCTCATTTTATTGTTAACTTTTTATTTCATTACTGACCGTCCACCCATACGAGGCTGACCCGAAAACTCGATAAAATGAATACCAAATTTTTATTTTCTTTTCTTTTCATTGGCGAGACTTCCCCCTGGTAATTCACAGTTTTGCCAACAAATTTGCATACCTTGTGCCGTAAATCACACACATAGATACAAAATTTTGAGCATGCACTAACTTCATCGATCGAAACACACGAACCTCGGCAATATATTGAATAATTTTCACTTCAACGAGTAGAAAACTGCACGTTTAAAACGTTTAGAGTATAAAATAATTACATTAGATCACAGCACAAAAATCAGTCTCCAGAAAATGGAATTCGACTCGAAAATGTTCCTCATGGACCAATAGTAGAGAAAAATATATTTTTGTTTATTTAAATGGACTTCGTGGGTTTTTACACTTGGTCGATAATCGTCGACGAATAATTGTCGAACACTTGTACAACACACAAAACAATTATCTCTCTTTGTTGTGATGGAAACTTTTGATGAGCATGGATTTTATTATTTATCGATGACGAAATTGTATTATTTATTATTTTTAACTGATTAACTGATAAAACAAAATTTTACACGTGTATCCCCTCGTGGCTACGATTTTAAACAATATATAAACGGTGCACCTTATCATATGAAGTTCCATGTGCGGAATTAGATAAGAAAAGGGAACGTGTCGATGTCTTGTGAGCTGCCTTCACCAAGTTTATTGCAGAATTGTTGCACTCTGCGTTTCTCCCAGTGACGCATGTAAGATAAAAACGACCTTGCAAATAATGCCGGTCGAGTTATATCAGACAATTGGGAAAAACGAAAAATTCTTAAAAAATTAATACTCACAACAACGCCTCAGAAAAAGACTCAAGTCCTCGGAAAGAATCTAACGCCGAAAAGTATTTCGCAATTTATAACTCAACGGAATCGATCAGCTTGATAGGAGAAGTCGATCGATTTCTGATTTGTAATGAACACTTTCACTTTCATTTCTAGGACCAACACCGAGGAGGAACGATCGACGACGATAGCGAAACTCTCGAACGTTTGCAAGTTCCTCTTGGAACGTAACTGAATTTTCTCCCGCTCACTCTCCGCCCCTCTTTTCTTTCATTGTTATTCACCTCTGTCTCCTTCCAGCTTCACAACACTCGACCAATTTCTTTCGCGCATAATTGCTTGACCTTACCAAGTCAGGGGTACATATTTCAATGTGACCCGCCCGGGTTTTCCGCTTCGTTTGTCAGGAAATAACAATCGGACACGTCAACCGTTGGTAATGGACAACAACAAAAAAGCCCCCTGCATCGAGCTCCGTATCAAAGGAGCGCCCAAGTAGAAAAGAAATTAAGGGGTCAACAGGTCGCCTTGAAAAAACGTCTTTTCTAAAAGAGTAAATTCAATTTCGTCGCGGCAATGAATTCCAATTTAATTCATCGATCATGAAACATACGGAATACCAAAAAACGAATGCTCGGGAGAAATTCTGAAATTTCGATTTGAAAGTAGTTCGGTCAGTATTTCTAGAGAAAAAAAAAACAAAAAACATAATTACTAAGAATTTCGCGAGGTTTGTCGCGAGTTCCTTCGGCATGAAAGAAATGCAACAATTAAAAAATGCAATACATCTCTTATGAAAAGAATGTATGTTTTAAAAAAATCTTTTCTTCTCTTAAAAAGTAAATCTTTTCGAATCGCATTTGAAATTGCTTCGCAATCTCCAGGCGTATTCCAGGCAAATACGTAATAAATCAACGTCATAAATGATTCATTCAAACAATGTGTAAATGTCTTCATCCATCGTTGCGATCGCTTAATTTTTTCAAAGGGATAAACGAAGGGGCCGACAAGCCTACACTCGTCGAATAAAAAAAAAAAAACTAGTATGTGTCTCGTTATAGTTCAATTACACCCGCGCACGATAATGCATGAGAAAAATCGTCGAGGCACGAGTTCAATTGACTGCAACAGTGAAAACGTCTACAGCCATCGGCCTATTTAAAACGATGAGAAAGAAAAATTACATCATTCATTGAATGCTACATTGTTTCTCTTTATCTTCTGCCTTTCACACCTTATCGAAGCAGTAAGCCTGACCGTTGAAAAAGTGCCAATGACTTGAACAAGTTGCCAATTACTATGCTACTCACATACGACATTTCCATTGATAAATGTCTCCGGAATTTCTAATTGGACTTAATTTCATTTGCAACTGGTTGTGCCTCAAGTATCTATTTTCTTATTCGGTTAACGTGAAGATCCGCACGTGTGCACGGACAAAAATTACCATAAAGAAACGGATAACCATATGCGTATTTTTTATTTTTTTATCTGCTTTAAGAATTCATGGATTCTGTTGGAAAAATTAATGGTATACGGAACAGTGAATAATATTATATTTTCACTCAGAATTCGAGTTCTTTTTTATAATATAACACGATACAGTGGATAATAAACATAATTAATTGTTATTACCGATTGACTAGTCTATGTCGTCACGGCTGACTGCTCTTCAAAGTATTCAACGTGATGAAAACTTGCTTTCGTTGAGTCCACGCGTAACCCACTTTTGACGCAGCGAAACAAAGAATTTGTCGATCTCTCGACACCCAAATGATTACCGCGTAATTATAACTCTTGGTATCGATTTACTACGGTTTTTTTTTTCGACTTGCGCTCGGATTATCGTGCATCCAACTGACTGGCTGCTTCTTCTCAATTGTTTTCATTGCTGCGCATCGCAACACTGATAATCACCGGTTACCACTGCCAATAATATGACCAAACATTTTTTACATATGCGGTAAACAATATTACCCGTCATTACGCGGAAGATTATTTGTTCACGCGATTGCATCGCGAAATACGACGATAAACAAAAATTTCACACTGTACAATGACGTTTGATTAAAATCGAGTGAGCTAATGAAATCCGGAATTTTGCAAAATGCCCTAAACTGAAGGAATATTTTTATTATTCTGTACGATAGGCGAGAATTTTTGTAAAGAATATATACTGAGGAACGGAGAAATTTATTTTCGAATACGAGATCGCGCTGTGAGGATCGAACATTTTTCAACGATGACTTATATTCATCAACATTTCCAAAATCATCCGCTGCAACGACCTCGAGTAATTTTCCGGGCTATGAGATTACGATTAAGAGAGCTGGGTGCATTATTTTTTGGAGTTTTGTCTAAATGCTTTAAATCGATTATTCGTCCATCCACTGTTTGTTTAATCCTTCGTGGAAAAATGATTCAATGAAAACTGAATTATTTCCTTTCCAGTCGATGTACGTGACACTTTGTTTGTCTAGTTTCTTTCAGTCAATCTTTCATTACAATGCGCAAACAAAATCTGATGACTTTTCATGTTTGCACAACTAACAAGTCGGATGTGTGCCTGAGAGTGCATACAGAAATGAGGAAAGACCAAAAGAGTGACAAAGAAGGTTAAAGAGAGTGTTATACACCAGAGAAGATACGACGTATTGTAATAAGCGAAATGTTCAAGGACGTTGACAAAGTCCCCAGCAAGTGTAATGGCATTGTGAAAATGTTTCTTTATCTTTTTTTTTTTTTTTCAAGATAAAATTCACACGAGGTGCAGTAGATTCTATGCAATTTAGCGAAATGTGCACATAGCGAAGACTTGCAAATAATAGACTCTCCTCTTACCAAGAAAAGGAAGAGGCTAAATAAAACTACAAAGACTTTTTAATCGATCATGGAAACTTACCTGCGATATAAACGCATTGCTGCTTCGTATTCTGCCAGAAATTTCACACATAATAACGCCACATCGATCGAATGGAATGATTAAGTGTCAAATGAGAGAAAACAAAAAAACGAAACAAAACATTTTATAGCCATTTTCCAAGTTGGAATAAATTTCACTAAAAGTCTAAAAAGTCGAAACTCAATTAGTCGGCAATTCATTTATACAGCATTGTGCTTATGTATGTACATAACAATAATTTATTCATAAATACAATGTAAATAGTGTGTGTGTGTGTGTGTGTGTATAATTAATCGTCGGGACGTAATTGGAGAGTACAAGAATTAAAACTAATAGGCGCATTAGAGGGAAGACCTTGGATCCGACTGGTCATTTTTTCGTCTTTGTAACGTTGTTTTTTTCCGTACAGAAGAGATGTCTCGTACATGTATGCAATACGTAGAAATGGGAAGCGATATTTGCTAGCTAGAAAATTTGGTCTTCTCTCGAATAGCGTATCAAAATGATTTCGTTAATGTTTAGATCTGCCCAAATGTTTAATATGATTGAAAAAATATGTGTGGATGGGTATGTATTTGAAAATCTTAATAAATTATTCTACACGAAAAATGTGTGTGCTTTGAGCTCCGTGCTTCGGTTGAATAATTTTTTTTTTTTTTTTTTTTTTTTTTTTTTTTTTTTTTTTTTTTTTTTTTTTTTTTTTTTTTTTCTTTTTTCTGTACAAAAAACATCGTCATCAATGTGAATCCCCGTTATCGAGTTATCGCTAAAACCACAATCGTGCGATGTTAAAATTTCGATCCCTCAATATTTATTTCTCTATACTTGTGGAAGACAAAACTACTCTTGGTATGAAGAATGATCTTGGTTTTTTGTTGCATCTTGATCCTCGAGAATCGTGAATGTGCGTGCTTATATTTGCTTTATTTTAGTGTGGCACGGTTGCTATAAGTTTTGCAAAATTTCGATCCTTCGTTTCGAATACTCTCGCTTCCTTATATCAAGTTTTTCCCTGTTATTCGTTTACGCGAGGTTGGTAACGTATATGTATGTACTCTCATCTTCCTTTACTCTTTTGTATCATTTTAAATAATCATTTTTTCAAGCCTCTTATTCGACATTTTGGTTGTAATTTCCTATTTCGCTTGTTTTTCGCGTTGAATTTTATTTATTTATTTGTTTTCGTTGCTCTCACCCTTTGTTATTTGTCTCTGAGGGAAAAACAGGCATTGAAAAAATTGTCCTCTCCACATGTGTGGAATTTGTCGGTTTGATTTTTAATCAGCCTTGTTTATTATGTGCGCGTCTCTTTTGTCCTCGGCCAACATATCGATATCGTCCCAGCCCCAAATAGCACCCTCGTGCGAATGTTCGTGATGGTGATCGTGCACTTTCTTCATTCTCGTACCGTCGCCCGTTCTAGCTGCCCTCTTCTCGATCATCTCGACGGAAACAGTTTTCAGATCGTAGGCCCAACCGATCGCAGCAAACATATCGATGAATGCCGTTGACAAATTAGCTCGGTAATTACCGAGCTCCGCTGCCTTGTAATCCCAGGGAAATACGTGATGATAATTGTGCCATCCTTCGCCCATCGCACCCAGCGCGACCGCAAAATTGTCTGTCGGACTTATCGAACTGCGGAGAGAACGAGAATCAGACTCATCAATTTCTTTTTTTTTTTAAATAAAACCACAAGAATGCTTGACGTCGTGCAGATGAAAAAATTTCAATCATTATCAAGACGCACGGCAGCAGCTCGACGCCAAGTATTTAAAAAAAAAAGCATAACGCGAGCCGGCCGTACTCTTTTATATACAGTAAAATAGGTGTTTCATGACGTCACAGAAACTTCAAATCGTTTCTCCGTAAAAATGGGGCTACGGAAAATTTTCATATGAGAATTGAATTTTCTATGATTTTTTATCTTTCGAATGAGCCTAGGTGGAACAGAATCCGTCCAACCAATCCAGAGAAATCTAGCATTGAAGATTTTGGTTCGGGACACTTTCGATTCCGCAATTTCTTGGAGTCGGAAGAGCGTAAGTCGCGCTTGTTTACGTTCAAACATACCTCCTATTCATTTCAAATATTATAATGGACTCTCGAATGATCGATAAACAATCATCCAACATGTTTTTTTGAATACTTAATCTCGATTAAAAGTAATAATTCATAAACGCCAGTCTGACCTGTCGTATGGTTTTACTCCATAAATGTGAGCAGCTGAATTGACGAGCCAGGTCAGGTTGAGAGAGAATGTGTATCGGAAAACGGTCGCATACCAGGCCAACATTGCAGTTTCATTCCAAAAATACATTGGAATCCACGTCGGGAGAAGGAAACAAAAGATTGGCATAAGGAGGACGTAGAGCCTGTGAAAACGAAAGCAAACATCAGTTTCACGAACTTTTGGAAAATTGAATTAATGGCGAAATGTTAAATGAACGATGAGAAAAAACAATTGGACCTTCTTTGCCAAACGACGATAGGATCTTTTTCGAGGTCACTCATGTCGACGAGCTTTCCTTTCTTCAAAACATCCGGATGCTTTCGAAGCATTAGCCATCCCATGTGAGAGAAGAAGAAACCCCTTTGCGAGTTATGAGGATCGGCATCGGTGTCGCAGAATTTATGATGAACTCTGTGATCCCTCACCCACTCGAAGATATGATTCTATCAAAATCAACTCCGTTTAATCACACAATTCTTTCTCTACTGTTGTTTGCTATGCCTCCAATTATACATCCATTTCATTCACCTGGAAGGCCACAGTTTGGAAGACCATCAATATCATGCGCAAAGGCCATTTCGCTTTGTAGGCTCGATGACACCATAGCCTGTGTGCTCCAGCAGTGATACCCAATGCGGCAAAAACAGCCACCATGATAGCTGTAAATGAAAATTACTATCAGCGACGATCAAGTCTCGAGCTAGCTGTGGGTCTATTAGACCCCTTGGTGTGTCGACTTCTCAGAGTGGAGATTTTTTTCAAAAATCCAAATTGAGAGAGCGAACCGAAAGGAAAACGAGAAACCACCAAAATTATATAAAAATATAAATGCTTGGAAAAATCATTGAAATATGCAAATCATTGAAAGAAAGAAAAAAAACTTACTCCAAACGCACGTGAGGAATTTCATCTCGTACCAAGCGAGATAGAGCGCGTACAAGGAACCAACGTGCAGATAAACGAACGCAATAACATTTCTCCAAACTATTTGCCATTCGTATTTCGACGAACTCTTTGGTTTTTCGACCTTAGCTTTCGAAGTTTTAGTCGATCCTATGAGAGACTTGTCTTCAGGAACATTTTGTTGCGAGGCCTCCAAAAAGAGGGACGCTGAATTGCCAAAAATATTCGGACTCATGTTCGCAAGTGATCTGAGAAAAGAGAAAAATGTGAAATTATAAATCAACAACAACAACAAAAATATTCCACTTTATGACGTTAAAGATTTATGTAATGAATCCACACCTTCGTTAATACTATTTTTTAACTATGACCAAAAATATCGACCGAGTTATTCGCATTTGTGACATTTTTTCAATCCAGATTTGCCGGATTTTCCTTAAGATGAAAAAGATGAAATGAATAACAACGACTGACTTTATAGCCTCGCGAGAGAAAATATAATACGACAGTTCATTAGAAATCTGCACTAGCGTGAAAGTCGCGCTATCCGCCAACGTTTTAATCGCCAACATTACTGAAACGATCTTCGATGACTAGACGGTATTACTCCCCGGTGGATAATTCAGATACTGAGAAATAAAAATGTAAAACTTTCCGATAGACGAAACTTTTTCTGAAAATTTCAGAGTGCTAATGTTTTATTTACTTTAGCTGGCAATTCTTGAGGGCTTGTTATTCCCATAACCCTCAGGCTGATCAAGAATTATAACAGCATAATGGTGAGAATTATTAATTAGTTATAAATAATTCCAATCTAAATTCTTTTTCGATGACAAATTATTAAGGCAGCATTTACGCAAAGCCCTCATTGCCTTGAAAATAAAGGAAACGAGAGAAAAAACACTGGGCCTTTTTGTTGTCAAGCCTTTGCAAAGTTAATACCGCAACTACGTAATTTTTCGCTCGTCGTGTCAACCTTCGCGCCACAGAAGTAATAAGACCGGGTCTGAAAAGCCGAGAGATGATTCACTGGCGATGAGACTCGAGGGAACTCGTGACACACAAAGTACGAGAAAAATATTTAGACCGAGTAACTTGGATGCACGTAGAGAAATGGAATTGGAAAAATCTCAAAGTAATCTCTGCGCATTTTATGGAATTTTTCTAATTGCTTAATATGAAGACAACAAAAATAATTTTATAATAATAAATGATGGCAATGTCAATCGAATCTGAACATTAATACGAATTGGAAATGCATTGACGAAAAATGCAATACAAAAAGATAATGGGCTTGAATATTTATTTAAATAAATAAAATTCTTCCGATCGAAACTGAAAATTCATTTGAACTTCAATTGTTTCTAAAGTATGTGGAAATACAAGAAATTCAATAAGTGAAACGACATTGAACGCACCAGACTGGCAATTCTAACGGGAACGTCTTTATTGGTGAAGAAGTGACCGACGACCGGAGAAACGCTCGAAACGGTACGTGCTCTCATCTCCAGATGAATAACAGAATCTTTTCACAGTAGACACGAAGTTGGTAATCAAGTGTGACTACATTTTGACTTTTTCGGGTACATCCAACCGTTATTTCTCTTATGTAAATTAATTCGAACGGTGCGCCAATTTTTTTTCTTTCATTGAGCTTTGCGTCGCATTATCTTATTCGGCCAAATATCTGTAGTTTTTTGTTCAACCATTCTCTTTGATTCAGGACCTTTATTCAGGGGAATTTAAAGGGGCTCAGAAAATCTGTCACGCATCGATCGCTCACCATTTTTTGGAGAGCAAACGGAACCTGAGAGACTCTGTACAGGTGGATCATCCGAATCACAGTAACAGCGTTTTTTTAACAAATTTTCGCGCACGATAGAAATTCACGAGATATTCGACGTCCCGGATTGGTTTATATTTCTTGGATGCGATAATTATTAATATTTCTAATTATTTCTGCAATTAATTCCTTTTTACACGATGATTTCGTTCTCACTTTTCTCTCCATGTCAATGTTACTCTTCCCTCATGCACTAGCCTGCCGCGTCACATTCCCGCAAGACAGAACGGAGACTATAGAAGCTCCGACTGATCGAAATGAAAATATCTAATCCGAGTTGGAGTTACTCGACGCCATGAGAATCTTGGAAAAGCAGCCTCTCGCGGACAGAGCCATACGTGAACCAGTACATGGTGTAGCGGTGATCCAATCAAGTGGTAACCTTGACAGTGACTGCTTAACTTTGATGATTGCCGAAGCAACATGCCATAAGCCTATCGCCTTTGAATATTCCTTGCTCATCCATCAAACAACGATTTTTCCGAATGATTTAACATACTCTGTCATTTATTCGAATCTTATTCCCACCCTGTTATCAAAACATGATATTTTCAATGAAACTCGTGGCAATGCACGTGCCGGTGTGATTTGTATTTTAAAAAATGGTTTTTCATGTTTTCACAAACCTTAAACATCATGTTTTGCGGTTCGTTGAACAATCAGTTATACGAACATAGAAAAGCAATCGGGTTTGGGGTTAATCGTTTTTGCTTGTTGGCTATGAAGTCAAGAAGATAGAGAAAGTATCGTGTGTTCGTTTACGTGTAATTCCCGATGAAAAAAATCAGATGTGGTCGTCGATCAAACATGAAAGTAACGGACAGTTGAGCAAGGGGATCTTAACCTGAAGAAAGCAAATTATAGATCCTGATAATCCTCCTTTTCAAATATATATAAAGCTGAAACAATCTAGACGGCACCGCACAAAAATGTTGCAATATTTTTGCGACCGCTTATGGCCTTCTGTATGAGGCAAAAGCCTCGAGGAAATCATTGCTTTCGTGCACTTTTCACAACGTTATTACAAACAGCCAAATGAACGAATACTTTTGAGAAAGAATATACGAAAATAATGAGTGCGGAGAAAAGTGGAAAATTGATGAAAATTTATCATTTGATTTTCGATCTCCTAACGTGAAGCGAAAAAATGATTCAAATCAGTCGATCGTGGCAGGAATCTTTGTCAAGGAAATCGAAAGCTGTCAACGATTTATAAAATCAAGCGGTCATCAAGAATCAGGCTGAAAATGCTGATTGCACATTCGAGGATCGAATTACCATGAAATAGTGTTTGAAGAGTAATACATTCGTCTGTTTATACAAGGAAGATAAAACGCGGATGAAAACGGGACGAATTCACGGTGCTGGTAAACAGGTTTTACGAGATTGAGGTCGGTGCCGTTTTTCAGGTCAACGTCGAGAGACAATCCATACAACTGTAAAGCCTGTGCCTTTCGTCAGAGTTCCTTAAGATGTAAATGAGTGTCCACGTGTTTGAGACTTAAAAGAGGCCAAAAATGTTACCAATAAACCTTTGAAATAATTTACAGTTTCATTGCAATCCTAAGAGAGAGAGAGAGAGAGAGAGAGAGAGAGAGAGAGAGAGAGAACGGGGAGAGAGAAAGAGCGAGAGAAGGAGATAAAGTGTTTATCGGACGTAGAACAAGTGAACGAGACGGAAATTAAATAAAAATATTCATCTCGACTTTGACAACAACTGAAATATTTTCTAACGTTTTTTGAACGATACAGAATTTGTGGACGATGGTTTGAAACAATTTTTGGTAAAGTTTGGACCACCAAACACTCTGATTAGCAAAATGTGGCGAGTAATTAATGATCTTGATGAAATCTGATATACAATCATTGTTTTTTAATCGTTTCCATTCATGCATTCGTATATTTTTTGACCAACTCAACGAGTCACCTCTCAGAAATTCCTAACGTTATAAAAACACCTGAAGGGAATCTTTTAGAGAAATTGCAAAATTGTTTGCTTCATGCATTCTCTTACAGTCGTTGCAACAGGTTGAAAATTCGCAATAGCTGTGCGATTGTTATTTCGTACTTATTCCGGAACTTCCCTATGTATTTTGAAGTCCACGTTGAACTGCATAGTTTTCCTTAACTTTGACTGTCAAATGCATTCGCACATTTGCTATACTAAGGTCAGCCACTACGATCGTCGTAGAATGAAATTAGCAACACGATAGCGAAGCGATTAACCTGGCCATGGTAAAAGCCCCGCGCAGTTGAAGAAGTTTCTAGATTATTTGGAAGAACCCAATCGAGTTTTCCGAACAACTTTAATCGTCAGTCAATTATTATTATTTTTTTTTAAATAATTTTTAGCCAAAATTTATTCATAGCGATCAGAGAATTTCCCGAGCTGCTTGGAGCCATCAAGAAGTCATTAATAACAATGGCACATAGTTGCAAAAGTACTTTTAGTATTCCGAGCCCAAATCTACTTTGCCTCAACTGCCAATTTTTCTTTTTTTTTCCTGCAACTGACTATTTATGAGATAAGAGTGTAGCGACTCGAGGAAGGGGACTTTAATGACAAACGTCACGTTTCGCCAATTTTGGTGCTCGTCGAAACGGATAACATATACTCTAATTTTTTTTTCTCCTCATTTACGTTTCCTCATTTTTTAATTTTATCAATCGACGCCGCCTATCACGCAGCCTGCTCAACGTTTTCCTGTCACTTTGCGAAAATGAAGAATATGAAAAAAGGAGCCTCGAAAGTTTAGTGTGTTTGGTGAAAATTAGTTCGTGTACTGTTTCGAGTTATCGATTAACCGGTCTACGGTAACCCAATTTTTCTCTAACGTATCGAAAATCGGCCGTGAATTACGCCGTGAAAGTGTGTCGAGCGGAAGAAATACTATTCTAGTGTGTGTCTTCGATGTTCATCTCCCGCGAAGCTCATACATCGAACGCGAGATTCTCGTACTCGCAGTCTTTATCGCGCTTTCTTTCAACAACAACATTTTTCATACCGTCAACATTAACGTTATTCTTCCTGTTTCTTATTTTGTAATTGTTTACTCGTTCCCTATACTTCCGGGTGTAACGATAAATACCTTTCCGGAAGAGGACAATTGCGAAATGCTGACAAACATTGTCAACAAATTTGCTGCAGCGACGCGAAAACAAGTTTTTCAGAAATTCCGGAAGAAATGGCGAAATAAGATACAACGATATCATCTTATTTTCGATGATTTTGTATCGCTTTTCAAATCTCGAATAAATTCATTGTAAAAACATCGCACATTTGCGAGAAAAGTGCAAACTTCAAGAGAAAGTTGCACGTACTAATATGAATCGGTAAATCAAATGTTAAATTCTTTTCACCAGTTAATTCAGTATCTCAACTGTTTTTTGCGATTTGCTTCGCGATTTTTGTTGTTGTTGTTGTTTTTTTTTTTTTTCAATTATGCTCGTCGACCAATCTTCATGCTAAAAATTGATATTTTCACTGTCTGTCCCTGCCTTTGAAAAATGCAATCTCCTATTTCACTATCATAGAAGTTCAAAAGTAAAAAAAGGTCAATGGAATATCACAATTGAAAAAAAATTGGATTGCTCCAAAATGTTTGGTTAGAAATATTCATCCAATACTTCCACATGGAATTGGGCTGAAAAATGAAGGAACGATAAAAAAAAAAGTACTTACGCTTACGTGCGAACATGCAACAACTCAAAACACTCGAAGAATCGGTGAAAATAATGACACAGCCGATTAAAGTAGAGAACGAAAGACGTGTATGAAAAACCTGCCGGTACGCAGGTGACGATCTTGACTGACGGTGAGTTCAGAAGGAAATACTGAGGATGCAAGAGCGTATGTCCCACTTATAGACATCGGGACTCCTCACAAAGCCGCATGAAAAAACCTCGCGGGCCTCGATCCCCTCCACCGGATACGTTCATCCAAAATAACGAAACTTACCATGCCAATATTGATCGTCACTCAAACTGTCCATTGTAAATATCCATTTTCAAATGCGATTAGGGGACCCGTCCAGATGATTTGCCAATTAGATCAATTGACTCGTCAATTCGACGAATTTTCGAAAACATGACATCATTTTTACCTCTCATGATTTTTCATCTTATCACCGGGCGTGCCATTTGCCTAACAAAATTTTACTCTTTTCACTTAATCTATTGTCACATTCATGATCATTGTCTCTTTCCTCTACCATGCTTTTCCTGTCTCAAAAACTTTTCATCATCAAGCACGCGTCAAATTTCAATTCCAACATAAAATTTTTTCGTTCTAAAAATATAAATCAAGCAATCAACACGTTTCATAACGAGAGCCTTACTCTTGACGCAGTTAGGCATTCCACGAGGCTCATCCTTTCGTTGCGAAACGGCTGATTGCACGAACCATTGTTGTATGCATCGGAATATTAACCAATCATGAGAAACGAGTTCGAGTCGCCGTAATCAATTGCACACTGCGGAAACATCAATCGCTTTTCATCGATACCATTTTATTCGTGAAATGAATCATCCTCATTAAATAAACAAATCCGTTGAGCATATTCGTGAATAAATCGTTTAGTTTCTCGAGCAGAATAACGAAGTGACGAAGTATACAATTCTTTGATTCAACGAATTGAGAATTTCATTCGTTCGCGCAAATAATATTATTTTTGACATATTTCAGGCAAAAGTATAAACGTGCAATCGCGTCAACTTGGGTACAGAGAAATGTTGTGATACACAGCGTAATCTGCGTCTTTCTCTTTCCCTCTCCTTTTTCGTATTTCATCTTGAGGTCGACGCTCATCTCGCTCAACCTTTTCAATGAATTTACAGCTACGTTTTCATGATCATGGCTATTTGAACGTCAACTGAATTTTTTTAAATTGTCACATAACTTGGACCTTTTTTTACTTTCGGAATACTATGAGAGAAAAATAGGATATTGTTTTTTTTTTTAAGGCAGAGACGGACAGTAAAAATATAAATTTTTAGCATGAAGATTGATAATCCTTCGAAGACGAATAAGTTAACGTCGACGATGTAAAAATTAATAAAGCGTCAGCTTCGTGCTTATTGCTCAATAGACACGAAAGAGTGATCCTGCAAATGCGGCCTGCTATTTAGAAATCCGTCCTATCCTACAAACGATCTTTATCTTATTGAAATATTTGTCTCGTATGAAATCCTTTCGTCCGCGAACGTACAATATTTGATCGACCCCTTCGTTGAGCTGGGAATATCAGCGAAGGTCATTATTTCCGGTGAAGTTTTGCGGCGTAAAAATGAAATCTCTGACAAGAGTAAAACTGAAATGGGGCATCGGGCGAGGTAGTGCGATTCAATTGCGCGTTTCAAATATACCCGCCTCGTGCCAATGATTTTTTCAAGTCCATCGACTTAGAAACTGCTACAACGGAGAATACGATGATAAAAAGAAATTGATGAAAAAAAAACTCTTGGCAAGAACGTGCTTATCATTTAATTCACAAAAAATATATAAAAAGATGCTGCGAGGACGTGTAACGTCAATAATGACATGTAGGAAAAAACGTGGGGACAGATGACACGTTTCAATCATTTTATTTACGTGTGTAAGACATAAATAAATGAAATTCAAAAAAAAACTGATGATTGCTTGGTAGCAGGAAATATTATGTTCGTACGGAGAGTTGTCAGCCTTCAGAAATAATCCAGATGCTCTGGAATGTTCATGATAGCGATCCTTTATTATTTATCAAATGTTTTTCTTTCGAAAATGATTCGACAAGTTTTGGGTTAACGGTCAACTAAATGTATAACGAACCCGAACTTAGCGTTGTTATTTTAAAGTATAAAATATTCTTTTGATATTGTTCTGGTTTTTCGATTCTCCGCAGTAACGAAAATTTATAAATAAATTGATAGATAAATCGAATCACTAAATACAATGTTCCAAATAATTCCATGGGCTAGTTGGAAAAAATACTGGCGGGATATATTTTCTAAGCAGCTAACGGGAATCGTCGAGAGAAACGAACATTATTCGAATAGTACAAGGATTCATAGCCACTGGCTAATATCTTGAATGTCTGCGCCTAAGAATGGTACTTGCTTATGAAAATATTGAACAAAATCAAGTTCACGAGGTCTCTGACTACAGCAGTTCCCATTATTCCGACCACCTGACGAGATGACGAAAAAAAAACATGGTTGAGGGAGGGAGAGAGAGCGAAAGAGAGAGGTGAATTCATGTAAGAGTGGCGAAGATTACTGAAGCAAAGATCGAGGTGAATGAGCTCAAAGCGAGACAGACCGAAACTGTAGTAAAATGCTTGTAAGTGAGATGTGTAGAGTACGCGTAAAGTCGAAAGAGAGATCAGGTCAATCCTCCATATCGAGATTTACGAATGATCAATGATCGAACACAAAAATCACAAACAGCCTGACTTCTCGTTACGTCTAATAATGACTAATCTAAACAAGGTCGACCTACTTATTGAAAGACATTGGCAAACTTGAAATAAAATATGAACGCTATAAGAAAAAGAGAGAAAAAAACTATGCAGGTATTAATAAAATTGCTGCGTAGTTGGCAAACGAAAAGTCACTACAGAAGGAAACAGAAAGGCATAAAAATGCGTTGGTACGTATACGTACTGTTTATTTTTTCAAAGCTTTTATTTCGTTTCATTCACAAAATACAGTTTCCAAATAATCAAACTACAAAAATAAATATTAAGCTACTTGATTAATGAGCCGAGTGCAGTTGTTTATTTATACAATCGTCATTTCAATTCTATGTCTATTTGCATTATATTATTCATTGTGTGTTGCATTATTGTGTCATACTGTCATCCCAAAACATGTATAAAATACACATACAGCTAGTATATGGTTATATAAAATTGCACTAGTTCAAACCAGTCGTCATCGTAGCCACAAGCTCGAACGCACCGAATATACACACTCATCATAAATACGAATAAACCTATATAACTGTAAATTACTTTTGGAAATACTATACGAGCATAAATACGAAAAAAACAACGACAGCACTTTTGTCACTCGAGTTTTTTGTGCCGTTGCTAGTTTTTCATTTTTTCCTACTCACTACTCGTTTTAAACGTATCCTTGTTAATATTCACTAATTTTCTTGTGATAAGCAAAAAACAAACCAAGGCGAAACGTCCTACTAGAACGAGAGATTACTTGACTGTTACGATAGAAAAATGATCGAAATTCCGCTCATTTCCTATCATAATAATTATTACGACTACGAATAAAAACGGAATACTACTTTTCACATTTGTCGATTGGTTCAAACCGCATTCAGCTCTACAATCGAGTCTTGCATCTTTTTGGCTCTGCCCTGAAACTCATAGATTCACTTTTAAAGTATAATCGAACGATAGAAACATTTGGACGGTGGAAAACTATGCGGGGATGATGAAGACTGACAGTTTCGAATTCGAAAAGCCAGTATCCGGAAAGCCAAAGCGAAGAATCGATGTGGAACAATCAACTAATCGACAAATATCATCCGGTATTCAGCATGACTGAAACTTCTTTAGATAATCACTAAAAATACGCACACATCTCGGAATTTAAGTTACAATTTATTTTTCATACGTAACCAACAGAAATGAAAAATAAAAATGTCTGCAATTTATTCACAAATTTGTATGGCCCGATTATTAATATAGGGCAATCATTGCGAGAAAAAAAAATGCAGTTGACTCCACCAGACGCACCCCACCCAAAATGCAAGCTTCGGTATAATTATGAGCAGTTGCTTCTTTTAGCTACTCGCAACGTACTCGCTATGAATGGATACACGCACGTACATTGTCTGTGTATGAAAACTTCTCCGAGTTTGACCGCACACATTCGGAGATCAGGGAATGCAGAAAAAAGAGACACGACCATTTATAAATATATATACAGCACTAACGCAGAGAAACGAATTTATTTCGCGATTCGACGTCGTGCATGCGTTTTTCAAAGCTGTGCATTGAACTAAAAATCACAAGAGTACTCTTAATTATGACCATAGACAAAAAATAATATTTTTCGTTGCCTACGATATAAATTGTTACTGTTTTTCAATATCGGTTTATGGAGCGTACCCGATCAGCCGACCAGTCCGTGCATTTCAGAGACGCTACTACCGCCCCTTGGCACGATGTTACGACCTTAGAGCAATGCAAACGTCTATCAGTTGATAAGGCAGTCAAAAATGCTATTGCTTACAGTTTTTTTTTATGTATTTTTTTAAATTACAACCATTGGGTCGTATTGTTCGAGGAAATGATGGATTTTGAATAAGTTAAGCGACGTTACTCATCGCGAGATGAATACAGAATCACTAATTTTTATTGATCGGCCAATAAACTTACGAAAGCTACCCACGAAATCGAATCGATATCTCGTGGCCTATTGCTGCCCATTTGGAATAATTGAGCAGGAGGTTTTCGGAACTACCGGGCATAACGCAGTTTTGTCTATAATTTTATCAATTTTTTATAATAAAAGCAATTATAGTCTCCGGTGGGCGAGGTTCGGACTCGTAGTCACAGGAAATATCTCCAGCAAATTGTCCTAACGCTCCGCTGCAATCTGTTCTACCAACGAGGGGTTCGTTCCTCGTTGAGGGTTGATGAGAAACTCCGTGCCCTCGATCGGTAACGATGTTGTAAAAAATGTAGTTCTACATAGGATGAAAAATTGGAGAGAAACCGACTGGACGAGAAATGAAAAAATAAAATGATTGAATTTGTTGAATCGGCGCGGAAATCGCGCCAAAATAATCTTCCGGAAGGAAAAGTCGAACGGTAAGAACGGCTAAGTACTCGTTTACTTGTCATGCCAAGATCAATAAATATATACTCGCAACGGAGACGTATGTGGACTTGCGTTGACTTTTGTTTCACGCTCGGCAGGTCGACATAAGTACGAAAGGTATGGTCCACCATGTCCGATGCTAATGCATAGTTACGATTCGTTAATCACTGAGTTTACAATTGGAGGAAAAAACACATGCGTTTTATTTCAATAAACAAGCCGAAAAATAAGCTGCCACCATGAGAAAACGAGACGAGCCTGAAAACGTCATTGCAGGACGAGAATTCTTCGACAAGGATCGTTCGCAAACATCACAAATACTGGCCAAGGATATTTTAGTCTAACAATCTATTTGCACAAGTACTCCACACCATTTCTTTTCTTTTTTTCTCATTCTAATAACCAGAAAAATGCCAAAAGTCATTTTAGCATTGGATTCGTAATTTTACTAGGCCAAGAACGACGAATTTTCAATCAAACGGCAATGAATTGTGTGAAAGTAAAGTGCTTCAAAATTTAATTGTATATTAACTTTTTCGGGGAACGCTAATTTCTTTTGAAACAAAAGAAATGTTTTCTACGCTTTAGGGAAATTCATTTTTATTATAGGAATTTTAATTTTTTAATAATATATATTATATATATTAATATATATAATAATAATAATAGTATAATAATAAATATAAAAATAAATAAAATAAGGAATATTTTAATTTTAGAAATAATAAAATTGAGGAAAACATATAGGAAGAAAAGAAGCGCATCATTAATGTATAGTTTACGTTTCAATTAATTTATCCATCATCTGTGAATTTCAATGGAAGAATTCTTGAGAAATAATTTTGTAAAATTGTCGAGTTGGTGGGAAGGTAACATTGTACTGGTTAAAAAAGGTGTCTTCATTTATTCTTATTCCAAGATAATGTGTATACCCGTGCGTTTGTGAATATGTGTCGTAATGCGTCACTCGAAACTGTGTCCAAAAGTCATTAGGTTCACAGGGAGGCCTCTATACTCGCAATGTGAGTTATCAACTGTTTGTCATTGGTAAATTTGCATTGCATATTTATTCATTGAGCCCGTTTCTTCCACCCTCGTCTCGTTCTTTTCGTGACGTGAGACTGTCGTGGTTATATACAGTCATTTGGAAATTTTTCCTTGTGTGTTCTAGACTGGTTATTGATCAACTGAATTTCGATTGTTTCGATGGCTCATTTATGATTATAAATGGTTGGCGCGATGCTTTCGGAATGGAGGAAATAAAATACTCCTCGTTCGAAGGTTTATTACCGTTTGTTTTTGTGTGTTGGTAAAATGGATTCCAACATTCATGATTTTTTGAAAAATCAACGGAGGTAGTAACGTTAATATAAATTTGGTGAGTCCAGTAATGTGAAGAAACGATTTTTTAAGTCGTGAGAAGCGAATGGACTGTGTAGTTGGAAGAAATTCCGGCGCGTGAAGACCGAAAGGATGTTAGGATTATTGGATGTTGCTTGAACGGTACTTGCTATCGGAATGTAGGTGAGCTATCTCGACGTGCATTTTACCACGACCGCTGCTGGGAGCACGAGCTTCGGCTCACATCGACGGACACCCATTTCATCCGATCTTCAGAGGCGAAAGCGTGAAAGTACGAGCGAGAGAGAAAAACACAAATAATCGGTCAGTAGGTAGGCGCAGTAGCACTTTCCAAAGATGAACCCCAACTCGCAGACGCCAATCAAGGATTACATTTTTCTTTCGATTCACCGCTTGAATCGTGCCCTTAAAAATAATTCTATACTAAAAACTGCTAACATCGAATTTTCCATTGTTTTGACAAACTTTTAACCCTCTCCAAAGAAATTAACAGAATTTCTTTTGAAACGCTTTCCATTGTCGAAATAAATAGATAAATTATAAATTTTCAAATTCTGACTTTAAATTCGTGGCGTGTGAGCCCAAGAAATCATGGAAAGTATCAAAAATCCCATTGCGATCGTACGCTCGAAAACCTTCCGGACATAAAATATAATTGCACTAATTATTAGCTTTTGACACTCGTTAATTGCTGATTTATCAATGAAGTTCCAATCAATAAACACCAATCGATAAATCTTCGGAGCAACAACATTTTGTAACGAATTTTTTAAATCAAAAGATTCGATATCGATTCAAAAGTGGATTAGCGAGAAAGAAAGTGAATTTTCCAATAAAAATCGCAACGCACACAGGCATAAAGCATTGTATCTGCAGTCGATAAAAATGAAATATTTCCTCAACGCTTAATCTTACAACATCGAGAACTGGTAAGAGAACTGGAACTGGAATTCACGAGAGAATTTACCTTGCCAACTGACAATAATCATTAAACTCTGTCAGACGTGATGGATAGTGTGTGGGTGGAGGTCGCCGCGTCTTCTGTTTCCTCGAAATCTCATTAAAATTTGTCATGCCCATTTTTCAATCTTGGCTTACAAGGTCGAGAGTTTTAAAACACGTTCATACAGCAGGGATCGGCTATAACTTGGCATCGAAAAAGTTACTCGCAGTCTAATAATTAAGATTCACTTCGGAGACTTGACTGAACTCCATTTTTGTTCAATGAATTCGCTTTGCTATTATTCGATAGAGGCTTAAGCATTCCAACGTTATCGAAGAACAACGTATATCTTGGAAGCATCCGCAACTTATCAAGATCTTTTCCTATCAATCCATCAATCACGATAAAAAAGCAATGAAAGATTTTCATGGTTACCACGTTTTTTCATTCGTTTCTAGAAACTTAGGAGCGTTAATTCTACTTGAACATAATTTTTTCGATATTGAATAGCTTGCTTCGAGATAATCGATGTCTCTGCTTTCAGAACGTGCCGAGTTCCGATAGAATTCCAAGCTATTCTCAAAACTTGAAGGTTCGATCGTTCAATCGCATTCCAAATGCATTTCCATGCAGAAAACGTCTTTCTACCCAACATATTGTTGTTAACAAGTCGTAACGATTCCCGATTTTCATTCCGTATAAATAAACGCTGAATGATTAAATTCAAGATTTTACTGCATTGAGAAATTTCAAATTTCGTAAACGCAATGAATATCGGCTGAAAAATAATTCATGAGCTCAAGAATGCATAAAATGGTGAAAAAAAAAAACGCCTTGACCGTAACTACGACGTACTCCGGCGTCACATTTTTCCCGATCGTATTACACAATCCATACGAGACCAACCGCGGCCCCATGTAGTAACTTTTGTGAACCCGATCGTTTGATTTATGGAACGAACGCTTGACGCATTTTTTCCAACGAATTTTCATATCGAATTGGAATTCCTGGTCGATCAGAATACCTAATCAGTCAGCCAAGGCAATATTCTAACTCGATATTGGAAACGTTCATTCTACACGATTTCCTTCGAGTCATTATGTCCTAAAACCTTTCAGGATCATCTCGAAATTTCTTCTTATTTATTTATTGATCATTCAAAATCAATAAAAAACGGTGCAGGTTTGTTTGGTCAGGTGTCAAGCTACACCTGTTGTTTATTCTCATTTTAACACGTGGTTAGTATATCTCGTCAAAGTCATTTTCGAAAAAAAATTATTACAAGATTAGATAACTTTTGGATTATCACTGACTTTGGAAATCCTCCATGCCTGACAGGTCGTCTGGGGTTTCGAGTATGACTTTTATGCCCAAGCAACGTGTATTCACCATAGCAATATATTATTAAATGACTATGCAATTGAGGCAAATTCTGCATATCCTCGTCTCGATGTATTCATGTATGTCTTACAAATAAAATGTGTAAATATACAAAAGTGCAGTTTTTCTCAAAGATCGATAATTTGCAATGATTTTTGGGAAAACCCGGACTTGTGTATATTTACCCAAAAATGATTATTCGCTTAATCGATAAATAAGATATTTCTGGTTATTATCGTCCAATGGTAATTATTCGTGAAAAAATATTGGTCGTTAAGAACAGAGCGAGAATGATTGGACAGAGCTATATCGAAGTAATTAATCTCCACGGTAAAAATGTGTTCGCTCGATTTTCTCGCAAAAAGCACTGAAGCGATTTTCATTAATCTTTTTTCAGGAATAAAGCCCACGAACTGGAGTGGCGTGTGCGGTCTGGGAAAAATGTCGATGAATCATTTTCCACGGAATCGATAACGAGAATTTCAAACTTCTCATTCCCTGTGCAACTTCAAAATCGTGCGAGTAATTAAGAATAATGCAGATAAATAGAAAACACTGATTGCCCAACCGAGACGATTGGAAATTCTAAATGGAAAAAAAGTCATAACTGTTTTCGTAAACTCATGAAATATTTGAAAATTTCGTAATTTTTTTTTTAGTACTTTTGGAAGCATTTCACTGCTTTTGGAATTTTGCAAATAAAAAGCTTCAGGAACGTCAAGCGTACAAGAAAATCATTGGTTTTTTCACTAACTGTATTGATTTGTCGCAATCTCGCGTTTCAGTGATCGCATATCGCTCTTATAGTGTACCTCGAGTTTTTACTAGAAAAATTATATCACAAAAGAAGCGCGTGCATCGCACGGTATACGTCATCGGAGTTCAACATAAATAGTTCGTATCTACAACCCTCTCCTCTAGACAGTGAGAGTGGGAGATTCTGGAAATCGAAAAGTAATGAAATCACGTAGAGATTAGAAAAAAAACGACCTTGAAGACGTTGTTGAGGCTACTCAATGAGTTTCTTTCTCGTTTTTAAAGGTTTCATGACCTCGTGTCTCAATAACAGACCCAGATGCTCAATTATAACTATTCAGGACTTTCTGATCGTCGCAAGAAAAAGGTTTGGCTATTTTAACGTTGCGATCGTTGTCCCTAAGTTATAGAGATTTTTGCGGAGAAAGCTAATTAGCGGCATCAAGTCATTCAGCGACGTATAGAATGTGGGATAATGAAAATACGAAGATTTTTGGATTTACCACGAGCCATCCCTATATGCTGGGCGTGAAATTTGTCATCGTATGATCGACTGAAAATTTTCTTCGTTCTGCAGAGACATTCGATTGTTCCAAAAATTTCGACTTACTGGCTGGTTCAAATATCGTTTGTTTCGAGAAAAATAGTGTTTGCCACGCTTTGTTGACTCGACGAATTTCTCGTGACAGTTCATAGTATCGTGTACCCATATTTAGAAAATACGTGAATGCATGAGATACGTGCAAGACTAAAATTGCCTCTTGGCATGCCGTCCTCGTCAGATGGAAATTTGATAATAAAAGAATTTTTTACGGCGTTTTCTCTAAAGTGACACGCTTGTGCGTAGAGCCATCGTTCTCTGTGTCCCTCCATCCCTCTCCTGCTTCAGGCACTCCTTCAGGAGTTTACATGCATCTACATAACAAATATGCATCATGCAGCAAGTGATCAGGGTTTGGAGCAGCGGAGCAAAAAGCCATTCACAGTTCACTAGATCGGTCCATCTATATTATACGCTAAACCCGTATCCCTGCCTCTCTCTCATCATGGAATGTATGGCCGAATTTAATACTCCAACGTTAAAACTTCAACAACATGCAGCCAGTGAATTTTTATTTCGAGGAAACTTGTATAAGTTGGTATACGAAAAAGTGATAAATAAAACAAGCTGGAAGTCTTATTTAGACTTAGGATCCCCTGCTCGGGTCACCTACATCCGTTATTACTCGCACCCTCCCAGTTCTAGCCGTTGTTGACCGTCAAAGACAATCTTTCTTATCCTGCTCCGATACGCAGCATGTTCCATTTTCGTGCATGACGAACTTCCATTTCTGGCAGCCAATGGTGGGGATTTTCCTTGTATCCATGAAACACCAATTGTGTCAAAGTTCCAGTTTCAATCAAACGCGTGTCTCGATCGGTTTTTCTCCAAGAAGCAATACTCCGTTTTTGCTACGATATCGAATGTCGTTCTATCTTTGCGCTGGGCTATTAACGGAATCAAGGAAAAATTATTCGCCTTTAAAAAATCGTGCGCAAAATAATATTATTTATTCGTAATTGTATACTTCGTGCCCAGGAAAAATCGCTCTAATTCAAGCTTACCCTCGAGCTCATTGGTAATCTTCCCATATCAATCCGCTTCTTGTTGAATTTTTCCATTAAACCTTTTGCCAATCATACATACAACTTCCGATTATTTTTTAGCTTATCGCAAAATCCCCCGAAAACCGTATCGGTTCGTATTCATTCAGACCCGCATGCACGCACGATCGCGTAGATATATAATCTTGTTTGTTGGTCGTTTCAGTCATCCTGTGCCAATTAGACATTTATAATCTGCTGATATTCTGAAAATTGAGTGCCTAGCGCAATCAGTAATTAAGTTGTACGCTTTTATCAAAAACATAAAACTTGGTGCAGCGCAAATTCGGACTTGAACGAAAAATTCTATTAATTATTTAACGAAACTTGATAAATTTTTGTAAAAATTCCACATTTTCCGGTTGTTTTTTCCTCATTTCAATTTTACAACGTGAGAGAATTGAAAAATCTCCTATCCATGAGCCACGTTTCGATAACTATCGATCATATTAAAAATAGATAAGCGGGAGATAAAAATGGAGGACCCAACGTATTCGAATCCACTCGGACTATTAAGATAGAACATTTCCAGCGTGAGTTTTTCTATTTCTCTTGAGTTATTGCCCTGTAGGGGAGATTTTTATTTTTTGAATGCTTCTCAGTCATGCACACTCGAACGCACGCCCACGTGGCCGGTTTTTGAAAAACTGTGGTCCGGTGCTCTCGAAAATATTTCGAGTGAATCAGAATTCCGTGGAAAAAATGGCCGCGTTGGTAAAAAAAAATAAAGAAACGAGTAAAGGCTCATCCCTATGGACGAAGAGGGAAAGTCCATAAGATTTACGTACAACACGTAAAAACGTTGACTTCTCGTAACAGGTCTCTCGTAAGATGAGTTCCTATGCAATGGCGCCGTGAAACGAATTTTGCCGCTTCGAGCCGCTGTAAACCCAACACAGACACGTGGTCTGTATTTTGAGAGACTTTATGTAAATCGCGAGTTGTTCAGGCTGAAGAAAACGTTTCGGAAGTCTTAGAATGTGATAACCATTTAATAACATCCGAATATACCCACGTATTTCGATTTTTTTTAAATAAAATTAATTCAAACCGTCGACTGCGAGTCACAACAATAACTGGGCATTTTATTGTCAATAATTCTTGCCGAATTAAAAAAAATACATATTTGTCCCGTAATTATGGATTATACAGAATCACGTGTCAATTTGGTGACTGAATGAAATAACAAAGACGCGAATATAGAATCAATGGAAATTTTGTTTAAAAATTTTCCAAATTTTTATTAAATTCATCATATTTTTGGCTATTTTCATAGCAAAATATGGAACCATGGAAAATGGAAACCTTGTTCGGACCAATGGAAAATTGAATGGCACTAATATGGAAATAGCAATTATTTCTATTTTCTTTATCTGGTTGAGCATTTGTTTTTTTTCAATACTTCAGGAGGAATTCTCAAAATGATATTTCTTAGCATGTGTAAGGCCACGGGAACGTTTAGTATATATTTATACATACATGTGTGTGTGTATCTTCGTATATGCCTACGTAGTAGAGAGTAGCGCGTTCTACGATGATGGTATGTGTGGGATCCTTGGGAGGCTTACTGCGACTCGGAGTAGAACTTCAAGCCGGCTCGTACAGCCCAGCGAGTTTAGTTCATGCTCGCACGCGTCATTAGCGGGCGAGCTCAAACATACGTGTATGATATATCGTTCGAGATACCACGTTATTCGATATTTAATCGCGAAATTAACAATCTCCTATAAAATACCTATAATTGTTGTTACAGTGTTATAGTTGAAGCTTCAAAAAAAAATCTATATCATCGTGATGTGTAATAGTTTTTAGAAATACGCTCAAACGAGTATAAAAGCGATTAATTTCGAAAAATAAAATACAAATGAAAATAGCATTTTTCGAACTTTCCTAGAGTTTTGAAATGTGAACGACACTATTTTTAAACTTGTAACGTGTGCACAACGATTTTCGTTGTGTTTTCTTTTCGAATATTTTCTCGGAACTAAAGTTCCCAAAGAATCGAGTTTCGCAGATTAAAATTCGTGGTTCATTACATTTTATCAAAGTGCTGCGAGCTTATGCAGATTCCTACACAGTTGTTGATACTTATTTTTAAATAATCGCGGTGCTCGCGTGTTTATGAGGTTCTCTTTACGAGATGATATGAAGAGCAACAGGTAACCTAAGAAACATTCAACAGCGTCATCAAGTTAGAGGTAAATATATTTGAAACAGTCACACAACTAAGTGAAAAGTGCCAATTACTGAAATGATTTTTCCCGTGATGAGAATTATTCACGGGATTCATTCACATTTTATTCCCGATTATTTTTGCCTCATCGGTACCGATAGCATTGTAGCTGAAATTTAATCAAATCGTGTATCAAACAATCCGCAAGCTCTTATCTTTCTCTCCCAGGAACTAAATAACGCGATACGATTATCATAATATTGCGAAAAAAAAAACAAATCGTAATCAACCACTCCCCCAATTTATTTAAACTGCGAGAAATTTTCGTCACCGAAGCAATCGAGATTAACTAGAAATGACGAGCATCAGCACACACGGTTTTTCGTAATATTCCTTTCTCTCTGACATATCGCAATGATGTCACAGCTTACAAACAGATTTATTAGAGATTGGAAATAGAAGTGATGGGAAAACACAATTATGCTGGGATGGTTTGAAAAATTCATCATATATAAATAGCCCGAGCGGAAAAAGAAAGTCACATCGAGCGTCTCATCAAATTATAATTGAAGCTGTACATGTTCTATAACTTTAACTAATAATACGTCACTTTGAATTCGGAAGAAGCTCGCAACGTTTCACAACATTAATTCTATCGTAGACCAACGAAAGGAATGAAAATGAAACTAAAATTTGAGTAAACAAACTCTCAGGAGGCTTGAAAATTTGAATTGCAACGTTCTTTTCTACCAGCTCTTCTTGCGCAACAATTGCTCGCTCCGTAAACACTGTTTTCTATTATTCTCTTCTGACATTTCGTCAGTTCATTGACGCGTGAAACATTTGTCGTCGAATGAAAAATTGTTCAATCACAATATAATCCGTAAATAGGTCACGTACATTTTCAATTTTCTGACCCGCCCACTTGCCTCGCCCATTTCGATGATTTTCAATTGACACTCAAGTAATTTTCGTTGTCGCAATTATTGAACGGGAAAAAGCTGGCGAATTATCGAAATTTTTGATATTCAGAGAAAAATTGGCTTACAAATATTCTGAGATCTGAATTCGTAGGAAAATTTAAAAAAATATATAAATTTAGATCAACAATTATGTTCGTGCTTGATGAAAAGGAAAGTTGGGCACTTTGAATTGGAATTAATATTACGAAATGATTATAATCGATACACTGGTCACGTAGAGAAAAGGATGCTCCGATTTGCCTGTTATGAGGCATGCTTTTCTCTTTCTGAATAATACACGATTGCTGAATGAGTGTGTACATACAAATAGTCTCTTATATTTTTCTCGCTCTCTTGGCCTCTTCTCTGTTTTGCAAATTTGTTTATTCTGTTGTCTCTGTCGGTGTGAGTGCGATCGCTGTCGTACTCTTAGTAATAAATATAGAGTCGCATGTGTCCAAAGGAAACGATGATCGGGCGTGTCCCTGACGATCACTCCGAGCACGTTCTGTACCTCGTGGAGTCACGTATGTTAATTATAACGCCGTCACGCATGCGGTAAATAAGCCCCGGTTCTTCCCGCAAGAGTCCGTTCCTCGTGATAAAACCGAAAGCGTGAGAGAGAAAGAGGCGAATTAATTAATGACAGAGACATTTAGATTCCGATATTTTACGACCAAATATGTCGCTGATATTCTATCAAGTCTACGTCTCTTAGGCCAGAATTTTCTCTACAATTCTTCGCGTATACTTCATAATCTTTCCAGTCATTTTTTTTTCATTTTCACGAGACTATAGCTTCGCTAAGCGTTCGTTGCCGTACCGGCATTGCGTAAGAAAACCGCCACGCGGTCAACTCAATTTATCACTACGCTTTACTCCTCAAAGTTCCTCAAAGATATGAATATATTCAGTACGAAATGTTTCGATATTTCAACAATCTACATATTCGAATTTTGGAGACTTGTCATCTAAGAATCTAAGAAATCTAAAACAAAAGTAATATTCCCTTTAAAACGATGGTCTTCGTTCATTGTTACGGATAAAAAAGCATGAGTCTAAAAACACAAAATTCTCTCTCACTTCCGGTTGAAACGGAGCAATTTTTCCTTCCACTTTATTATTTGAACCCCTTGGAAAAATAAATATGCATAATATTCGCAAAAACTCGACATTGCCTGAGACCAAAATCAAAAGCACGTATATCATATTTTTTCGAAAATATTCGAACTCCAAAAAAGAATATTCACTCCGAATTACATTTTGGAAAAATCTAAAAAAACCAAAAATCACAATTATAACCGAAAATTTAATCGACTTGAGAGTAAATGGCCAAAGTGGACGATGCCGGACGTAGGATTAGATAGATCAGGGCAAGGAGGATTTCGTCGTGTTGATTGTGAGAAAGCATGCATGAAACTGCGCGTTTCAAAGAGAATCTGGGTGCCACTTCAAGAATTCCTTTGGCATCCTACAAGAGAAGCGACTACTCGCGAAGTCGTGATCTGAGAATTCGTTAATTCAGCTTCATGGCACTTGGAAATTGGTAGGTAATGTCGAAGTTCGAGAAAGCGCTATATAGATCGCTATCACTTCACGACCGCGAACAATCGAGTCGATAGCAGTATCTCGAAGATCTTCGTGCGGTGTTCCGAACAGAGATCTCGCATACCGAGCCAAGTTGGTGGAGATCGCGAGGATGACGGAGAAGCTGCTCTGCACTTAATCGACACGAGTGTAACCCTTGTGCATCCTGATGAAAAATAAACTCGCATCTCCGCAAAATACTGACGTAACACTCACAACGGGTGAGCAGGTTAGCCCACAGTGACTTATTTCAGCGAACCGGCTTCCAGTTGGTAAAATTGAATTACGAGTCATACAAGAATCGCTTTTGTATCCGAGCGGAAAGAAACTAAGAAATTCGCTTGGAGAATGGATCGCCGCGTTGTGGGAGTCTAGGGTTAATGGAACGGAGCACAAAAAATTGCTAAGAGTGTCAATCCATTAATGCGAGAATTCCAAGGGACATCGGTCTGTCCGAGTTCCGGGGGTTAATTGTTCCAAGGTCGATATTATGCGTAACGTCCTTCATAATTGTGTCAACCTTATGACTTACATTATTTGGTCTGGAGTTATGCATACTCACTGTGTGTTTACATTTTTTCTTCGTCGCTTGAATTCCTTCGAGTCGAAAGGGTCAATTATTGTTCCATTCGAAAATAAGAGACGCTCCTTAATCCGTGATATAATGGAGTGACGTTGCGTTACATTTTTGTGTAGACCTTCAAACGTTCAATCTTTTATTCTTGTTCAGGGATCTCCACTTTTAAAGTTCGATAATACAGTTTCGATTTGTTCCAGCAGGACAAAAGTAACAATTTCGATTAGCATTCGAATGTTTCATTTGTAGAATACTCAAAAGATGGCATGAGCGAGTTTGAGGAAATTTAAGTTCATCATTTCTTATCTCAATAAATATTAGACAACGCTCATCACTTCTCACCACTGCAAACTTAACTGTCAGTTCCAATTTGTCGTAGGAAATAAACAACGTCAGAAGAGCGATTCGTTCCGATAAGTGCTTGTTTATTTCTGCAGTCTGGATGTCGTGAAATATGTAGAGTCCCTTACTTTTACTTACTTACTTACTTTTATGTGTGTATTTTGTCCCGGTGCGTCGTCGTAGTACATGAAAAATAATATCCGATGAAAAAAAGTGAAGCTATTTTCGGGGAAATGCATGAAAAAGGGGATTTCTTGGACCAGTTGAATTTTCATTGACTTAGCAAAACTTTCGTCGTCCATTCGACGACTCAGTTTCTTTTGCACACTTTCTGCTTGTCGAAGACTGCAAATATATGTGAAATGAGCCACGCGACGTAAATCGAAGCTTCGCCGTCAGGCTGGCCCTGCTGAACGAGATAAATTTCTAACAATAAGTTTCGATTAATTGGTTTGAATGGACGACGCACTACGGATCGGAGGCGATGCTTTGCGAAGTGATCGCAGATTCATTGTGTGTTCGTATCATAATACTTGACATTCATTCGTACGATTATTCGTAAAAATATTTGCTACGATACAAAGTTACGAGACCGAAAGATTCACACTCGTTTTGGCTTTCGACTTGGCTTGTCTTCAAGGCGTAAACATGTACTAATTTGCTTGGATGCTCTTCAAGTTTGTAGGACGTACTTGCCCTAATTTTCATGAAACTTCATTATTGAAAAGCCACGTGGGCGAATCGACCGGTTTAATCTTCCTAGCTTGATAGAAGTTCACTTGGTTTCATAAAATTGGCCCCGGCAGAATCTTCCCAGCAGGGCTTATTTTTATACGAGCATTAAGTTCAATCTGCCCTGCTATGTCTACTGATTGATATTTAATTAATCGAATTTTCAATAACTAGCAAATAAACTATGGATTAAGAAATTCAAGGTTTTCCACAGAATATAAAATCACAGAATGTTGAAATTTCGACACTGACGAGGTGATTGCACGAATAAATGAAGGTCTATAAAAATATCGTGAAAACAACAAAACCCGGCCACACGATTATTCGTGCCGTGAGCGTGTCGCATATTTGCATTCTGATGAAAAAAACAGTGAATTATTGGATTCTAGGAACTACCAATGAGTCAGAGATCTTGGGTAGGATACCGACGAGTTTTTAACACCGTGCTGGAGAAAATCGATCGAAGCACGTACGAAACTGGTACACGGTCAAAACATGAATTCATTCAATTTTTATTTATCAGCGAGAATATTGTAGAGTTTATGACAAAATTAAAAAGCCATTGATCTCAGTATATATTTTTCAGCCATAACGTAGCAGAATGAATATTGAAAATGACTCGACTGAAAATTGAAATGAATCGAAAAATCTCATCATTTATGTCACACCGATTACACGTGAATTTTCATTTACAAACTTTATTATTATTTTTTTAATCCTCGGTGAAATGAACTGCCCTCCACGTGCCACATGAATGTTAAATTCTTACGATTATTCTATGCCAAGGTCGATCCAAAATTGTTTTATAATTCTGATCAATTCCAAAAATAAACTTGGCAATGAACTTGGCTTTTTGCAATAAAACTATTGCAAAAATTGAACAGTATTATTGAAATAGTGCGACGTTGCCAAACACAAGTGTGAACATTTTGGCATTCTGATCTAAGCAACGATCGACTGGCTTATCAGATCTGTATCCGATCGACACGAGATAGGACTCAGGTCGATAACGACGATACGCTGAATGATAAAGTTATGGAATAGTTCTACGCTAAAATCTCCCCAGACAACTCTCGCTCGATTTGCAAACTCGTTTAGGAAACTTTTTTCTATCTAAATTTTCGATTCACGCATTGAGCCTCGATACGAACCTTTTGTGGCCCAGTATGTTGCTCGCAATGGAAATTGCCAGTCTCGGCAATTGGAAGGATTATTTTATTTACTCCGAAGTTACGTCCAAAGTTCTGAATTAAACTGGCACGTGGAATATGTACATTTTTATAGCCAATACGTGTTCAAAATAAAAACTCGGCATCGCTATTTGAGTAAAAATAAAAGTGATGATAAATTTGTTATCGCCAAACGGATGGATAGCACGTGAATGAGGAGCTGTAGACCAGAAACGAGGCAGGAAAAAGAAGAGTGAATAGATAACGAGAGAGAGCATGAAAAAACGAAAGAGCCCGAGTACCGCCCTTTTGTAATACATTAACGGCGAGAAACATGGCGCCATCGGGATTATTCGTCTCGGGCTCTCTATATAATCGCCACAGAGAAAAAGAGGAAAGTCCTGCAACGTAACGAAAGGATTAGACGTAAAGGATAATATCAGAAAATTTCTAATACTTCGATCAGCTGATTTCCACCTTGTGGAAGCTCCTCTTGTCCTTATAAGTGATCGCGAAACTGAAAACAAAATAAAATTACCTCCAAATCGGCAAAACGTTCCCATCGTGCTCCACAACCGATTCAAATATCACGTTTCGTAATGAAAATGACAAAAATTTTCGTTGGAAAAGATCGATATTTTGTTCGATACGTTCGACTAGCCGTTTTTTTTGCTTTTTTTTTTGAAAAATCACAAAAATTTTGTCATTGCAGCGCGAAATATTGAAGAAAGTTTCTTCGAACGTAAATATTTCTCATTCCAATCGTAAGATTTGATGACAGTTTCGTTAGAAATAAAAAAATATTGTCAAAATAACGAAAATTTTGAAATTATCAAGAAATATTCGGTTCAACGTTTCCAACAAAATATCGATGTTTCTTGACTAAATTTTATTTTCAGTGTACCCTCTAAATTCATCCCTCATGACCGAGTTACATTGAATTCGATCATGACAACATAAGATGACCGCTTAGTCAGCTCTATGATTCTATACACCGAGTTTTTTCCTGGACACGCAACTGTGGCTCGCGAACGAAAACAATCTCTAGATAACTGAACGATAATCTCCCTTACAGCAGTAGAAATAATCTCCCCTCCACGTGTCCCATCAGAATTTTATGAAAAATCAAGAGGCCCGAATACGAACGTGGAAAATATGAGAAAAGATTTATGAGCCAAAAACGAGTTTCTGGCATTATTTCATGTCCATAAACTTTCAAGCATTTATTAATCTCCGGTTCGTTTAACTATTTGAAGGTTCGTCGCGAGAAAATCAATCCGAGCCAAAACAACAACAAAAATACGCATCCCATATATAATTGAAGAGCAAGACGTTCTTCAAAACGAATGCAAAAATGTCTCCGGACGAGGAGAAAATCCTTCAAAATATGTGCACGAAAGGGATGAACGTAGATGTGCTGAGTTCTCCAGAATTGGCAGAGCCAGACATTTGTGATGTGGAACCAAGAAAACGACACGGAAAAAATGACGAAAATGAAAAATTCAAATCTACTGCGGAAAAACCTGTCGAATATGTACCAGCCATCAAGTGGCCTGATCTCATCGTCCAAATTTTCATACACGCAGGATGGATTTATGGCTTTGGTCTCGTGCTTACAAAGGCCAAATTTGTCACATTTCTCTGGGGTACGTAATCACAGGAAATTTCAATATTTTTCTATCAATTATTTACCAAATAATTAGACGAGAGATTATCAATTATATTTCGTCGAATGATTATGATTTTTTATTTATCATTTATTCTTTCGGAAGAAAAATCTCGCGCTTGGATGCATTAATCAGGGCAACATTCACGTAACGACGTAATTAATTTCCGCCATTTTTTGTTATTCCGATTTGTCATATTTCCGTGAATAAATTCGTTCGTTACTCGACGACAGTAGCCTCGATGAGACGAGAATATTATTTCTAATGTTTTCGGCTATCGTATTAATATCCATGACACATATTGCTCGTACTACTTCTCGTCCAGGACAGGAAGCCCATATGACAGCTTAAAGTATTCGTTTTCCACGATTTAAAATCTTGTAATAAATTGCGAAGAATATATTTCAAAATTTTCAAATAAAAAATCTCTTCCCACGTGTTCGTAATTTTCCCCTAAACAAAAAAAAATCGATGAAATCTAGGGCGTAAAAAAAAAAAAATTCTCATTTACACTGGTTTAAAAAATAACAAGCCATGGTTACGATCGGTAATAAAAAGCAACATTTGTTACATTGTGGCCGCGACTTCAATGACGTAACAGCAAAAAAATTTCAGCGACAATTGTCGGAGCACCAACGTGAGTTCTTCTCCCCGTTCAAGTTGCAGATCGATAGAGTATTTTATACGATAGAAGCGTCTCGTTGAGTTCAACGTTCAACTTGTAATAGAAGCTCTTCATTATTTTTCAAAGACTCATCCAAAAGATAAAAAATCATTTCGATCGAGCTTTCGCAAAAGTTCCTGGAGCGACTTGCATCTTTTCGGTAGTCGAATTTGAATTTAGAGTCATAGTGTGACAAGGTTACGAGACTCTGTCAAAATGCCGCCAAGGTCATGAGTACAAGGTCACCAAAACCTCCCCAACTTGTATGAATCATCCGCTCTGGCCAGTACCTTTTATCCGTGTAGAGAAGCGAGGCCATTCACACAGCGCCCCGAGACGCCAGGCGCCATGAAACGAATAAATACCAACCCTCTTTCGAGTGTGTAGGCTCATCCTATAGCTAACCTTTCACCCCAATATACACGAACAGACTTAAGGGAGTAATAAAACATAGGTCACGAAACAATATTGTGGTGGATGTTGATTCTATCGAAAAGTGTTAAAAAAAGCACGAGATAAAGCGGGAGAACGACAGACAGAGAAAACGTGGACAGAGAATAATATATAACAAGATAAAGATCGTCATAATTATTATCAGAGAAAAATGAAAAGATCTGGAGGAATTAATGAAAATACCTCATAATTAAAATAAATTGAAACAAAAAAAAGAGTCAACGCTTTTTTCGATGTGCGTCAACAAACATAAAAATTACTTTCGAGTGTAAGGATCTTTTCTCCTGATGGTTTGGACACTTTTCATGAGGATCGAGTACAGATTATCACTTTTTAAACTCTCCAGGGTTGTCATTTGAACGAGCTTGATACTTTCGATGCTACTAACGTGTGAAGAATCATTCAGTGTAGTGGAAATGGCGGTGAAATTAAAAATAGATTTTTCTGTGCTGAATTTTTGTGATTTTAGTCGAACCGGTGTTTCAAGGAAGAATTAATTTTACAAATTTATAAATATGGGTATAAAACTCAGGCGACACATAAAGTGTCATATTCTTGGGGGGTCAACAACGGCTTCGATTGATCCTTCAGCTTTTTCTATCAAAACTTAATTCACACCCGAGGCTGTTCCGTCACACGGGCTCAACCACATCGATTTTCTCCCAATGGATTTATAATTCATAAATACCACAACTCTTGATTGAATAAATATTGGAACATTCAATATTACTCGAAAAAGCGAGGACTAGTCAAGTTGAAAAATCGACCAACATCGATTACTCAATTTAACCAAATCGTTAGTTTTAATAAACGTTTATTTTCGCGCTTGCGTTTAGGGATCAGCCCCTTTTACATTTTTCAAACCGAAATCCACGTCGTGTCACCCATCGTCGGGGAGAAAAAGAATCAACTCTTCGTCGATTGTTGAACAAAGTTATAAAATTCAATGAAATAATTATAAACAGCAATGTGGCGAACTGTTAAGCGAGATAAAGAGCCAATGTATGGCAAGAAATTGCAGCGATATTTCTCCATAGATCAAATCCTTGGAACGCACATTACTCGAGCCTATTGAATTTAATTCATCGATTTAGACCTTACGTATGAGTATCGCAATCTTTCCAACGTTATTGCACTCTCGTGATGGAGATACAAAAAACCCTGTACACGTTGGTCGATAAGACAAAAAGTCTTGGGTAACAAAGTTCTTTCTTCACATGAGCAGGAAGCTCAATGCTCGACCGAGGATAAAAATCGTCGTTCTTCAGTATTTACCGGCATGTTTAATGCCATTATACATGAAATATATTCAGATTCGCATATTCAGATTTGAACCGATTACTTTAGTCGATTGAAAAATAAATAAAATATATCGAATCAAATGAAACCAAAAATTGGAAAAATTTGATGAAATGCTTAATGATTTTTCGACGATTTTATCATTTTTCATGTGTTCCTTTTTTATTTCAGCACTATTCATGATTTTTATAAGCGGATTTGGCATCACTGCTGGTGCTCATAGATTGTGGTCTCACCGAGCCTACAAAGCGAAATGGCCTCTGCGAGTAATCCTTATTCTATTGTTCACGATAACGGGACAGGTAAATTTATTATTTATTTTTATCGAGATGAAGCAAAACCTTGATCGAAAAATCTTTTTCTTTTCCTTACGACATCTATTTTTATTTATATTATATTAATTAATTATATGATAAATTAATAGTATGAGTTATAAATATTGATATGTTTGTCGTAAAATCTCTTTGATGGATAGAGACACGTATATGCTTGGGCACTTGATCACAGAGTCCATCACAAATACAGTGAAACTGATTCCGATCCGCACAATGCAAAGAGGGGCTTTTTTTTTGCACACGTTGGATGGCTGTTCACGACGCCCCATCCGAATGTCGTTGCCAAAAGGGAAGCCGTTGACATGAGTGACCTCGAAGCCGATCCGATAGTTATGTGGCAAAAAAGGTTAGATCGAATGGACGAAGAGAAAATTTTGCGTTGCGACAGCGTACGCCACGCTACTGGTACAAATTTTCTTGTCACCGTAGCAAAAATTTTGCTCCAGCGGCACGGCATTTGCTACTCCGACAAATCTGTCGTCGATTTGCGTTTTTCGTTCTCGTAGCAAATATTATGCTACGGGTGCTTAAGGCTTTGCTGTTGTAACTAAAAGAAGATTAGCAAAGGATCTTTTGCTGTTACAACATCCCCATTTCTCTCCGTGTGTAACGAAAAGATTTTTGTTGTTTTTCGATTTCCCCCGAGTTATTAAATAGTTTTTGACATCAATCCGCAGCTCAATATTTGACGAACGTTCTTCAGCATCTCGGTCACGTCGCAAGTTTCATTTTTGCTCGTTTTTCTATCGAATAGATACTACATACCTCTGTTCGCACTCTTGGCAATTGGACTCCCCGTATGGGTGCCATGGCACTTTTGGAACGAGTCGCTTTGGAATTCTTTCTGGGTGAACTTTAACTTCCGATTCTGCACTACACTGAATAGTGCCTTCCTCGTTAACAGCGTCGCTCATATGTGGGGACAAAAACCTTATGACAAGTAAGTTTTTCGAACGAATGTGCTTTTTAAATATAACAATGAAAATATGTGGAAGAATAATTGTAAATTGAATTTTTTTGTTCAAGATACATTTCGCCCGTCGAAAACGTGATGGTCTCGGTAGTGGCATTGGGCGAAGGTTGGCACAACTATCATCACGTTTTTCCGTGGGACTACAAGACCGGCGAACTAGGTGATTATTCGTTCAACGTAACAACAGGATTTATCGATGGATTTGCAAAGCTCGGTTGGGCGTACGATCGTAAACATGTGTCACCTGAAATGGTGAGACGTCGTGCGAATCGTTCGGGGGATGGTACTCACGTTTGGGGTTACGGGGATGTCGATATTCCGAAAGAAGATCGTATAGAGCTCGATCAGATGAGGGACGATAAAAGCCTGTAATATAAATCCCATTTAAATCATGATCAATCACGAGCAGGCATTGATAAGCGAGTAACGCTCGAAATAAAATTGAATTTTTCTAGATTTCATGCCCAACGTACTTGAGATGATTACTGGTGCAGATTATTGTTGTCATTTCGTTCTATCAATTTTCCTTTGTCATCAATTCACTGAACTAAGCATCGATGCACTATTTCTACTGCAATCTTTCCATTGCCGTCGTATTTTTATTGATTTCTTTTCCATTTTCATTAAAAATAAATGTGGGCGAATGAATGTTGAGTCCGCAATAACCACAATTCATTTTTCCTCTTTTGCCATTGGTGGCGTAAATTTTTACACGAATAGCCGAGACAAATGGTTATTTCTGCGTTTCTTTGTGTTATAATGATTCGAGATTGGAACCCCAAAAAAAAACGCGACCTAAATGTCGATGTAGTCGAGCTGTTTCTGATTTTCGTACTAACCAACTTAATGCTCTTAATCTTCCGGTGGCGAATCTATTTTCATCGCGGATTTTTAACGCGATATTTCAGTTGCGTTATTCCGGAAGAAATAGCCAAAAAGCAGATCCACGCTTTTCTCATATAGAATATAATGCAATTTTAAAATAATCTTCAGACTTTTTCCGTTCAAGAGTAAATTTATAATTGTGCTTCGAAAAAAATCGAAAAAATGCAAATCGTAGGGCAGTCGAAAGGTTCATCAGATTTCGGCACCAACAAACTTATGAAACTTTGCGCCATACAAATAGACGAGATAATAATATGAAATTGAAAAAAAGGTTCAAAACTTTAGTGATTCCAAATTTTGGGCGAAGTAAATGACAAAAATCTCCGTCAGAATTGGCTTTGAGTGAATTTCACAAAAAGTGCCTGGTGATGTCGACAAGGTTACCATGATGCATAAGTTAATTGCAAATTTTCGATGTCGCACTAATGCGAAACAACATCCATATACTTACGTACTCGATATTATAGTTGGTGGAACGAAGACGAACATTGCGATGGATGTGAGTAGTTAATAACTTCTCGATAAAAATGTTAATATATAATAAAAAGCCATGCACTTCGCAATATTGTTGCCATGTGGAGCCGAATGTGGAGATTTATAATTTACCGAATTGATGCATGAATAAAAATAATAATGGTTCCTATGAAATTTTTCTTAATTTTTTTCATTTAAAACCAAATTTCTCGAATTTTTAAGCATTCGACGAGTATTGAATTGTCTTTTTCGAAATAACCCCTAAACTTCGAATTGGTTATCCCTTCCCTCGGTCAACTTTGATCCTGTCTGTAAATCCGTGTGCATAATTAATGATCGCTGTACCTATTTGAAGTCTCATCGTTATTGGCCTGAAAAACAAGACTTTTGTTCACCGTCTAGTTAAAAAAATCACGTGATTGCTATGATTCAACTGACTGTTGGACCATGAGGCAAAGATTAGCATGAATCCACATCCTGTGTGAAGAAAGCACTATCGGGAAAGTTTCGCTATTCACGAATTATGATTCTCAATAAAGAGTCTGGTCGTGTCTCTTTTTACATTGGAACTATATATATATATAGCACGTGAGGAAAAGTCAACTATGCAACGGTACACAACGACGAGTGTGTGATTTCGAAGCAAATGAAGAGGAGCCTCATCCAATGGTGTAGTAGAGGAAATGACGACGGTGAATCTCATTTCGGGATAATGAATTCGAGAGCCAGGTTACACCAGGGTCAAGCTAAGTATTTACAAGCAACTGCGAGGCTTGACAGTCTTTGGCAGAACGTCGATCAGTGTGCTTCGCTTATTGGCATCGAAAAAGGTAACAACACATTTTCCTTCGATCTCTCTAAACTGCGAAAAAATATATTTTCAAAATAAATGACCACTTACCAATGTGCTCGAAATTTTCGATTCTTACGACTCGATACATAAGGACCGCATTCCGCTTGCAGATCGTAAACATCCTTCGAAATGTCGGAGGTATCGGAAGTGCGGAAAAGAGAGTTCAAGTGGATGACCGTGCTCTGGTACATTCATCTTCACGCTCTTGCACTTTATGGTGCCATCATTCTCCTTACACAAGCTAAATGGCTAACCGTATTTTTCAGTGAGTAATCCCTCGTTAAACAAAAAAAAGGCACTAATTCTGAGAGGTCCCTTTTGAGCAAGAAACGAAAATGATTGAGTAATTGTCAAAAAGCCTCGAAATTTAATCTCCAGATTTTTGAGTCTGTAGTTAAAATATTATCTGAATCATTATACCGAAAGAATTAATGGCATCGAATGAAAAAAACGATGTCAGCAGTTTTCGTAATTCACGTAAACTAAATCGAATTTATTTTTTTAGCATTTTTTATTATTTTCCTCTCAAACATGGGCATGACTCTGGGCGCCCATCGTCTTTGGAGTCATGGGAGTTACGAGGCTCGAGGACACATAAGGCTGCTTCTCGTGTTGGCTCAAACTCTCACTGGTGTTGTAAGAAACTGATCGATATTCGAGGAGCCAATGAATTTTGCAGTTTTTCTCATGGGATGATTCATTTATAGGGTCCAATCTACGACTGGGTCTTACAGCATAGAATCCATCATAAATATTACGGAACTGACAAAGATCCGTACAATCACAACAAAGGATTCATATACAGTCATTTGTTTAGCAACCTCATGACTGCGCATCCCGATAATGATAAAATAATTCAATCGATCGATATGCGAGACGTCGAATTGGATGGCTGGCTTTGGTTCCAACGAAGGTACGAAATTAGAAAGTGGAATCGGAAAAAAGTGTCAAGTTACTACGGGAATGATAAAATTCAACAAAATCAACAGATTTTACTGGCCTCTGTTCATCATCGTCGGTCTCCTATTGCCGATCAACGCGCCTGCCGAATATTGGGGCGAATCGATCCTCAACTCGGTGTTCGCTCTCGGATTTTTCCGACTAGTTGTCACTGTGAATATGGCCTGGCTCATCAACAGCGCCATGCTCATATGGGGCCTCAAACCAGGAGACAAGTTAATACCAATTATGGATACGATATCTTTACTAATAACACTTTTTATCCGCGTTCCCAAGAGTCACGGGACGGTAAAGATCGATCACAAGGGTTTGCACATATCTTGATGAAACGATTATAAATAAAAAAATCGAAGATTATTACTCAAATAAACCAAAAGTACGAAATTCGAAGGGAAAAGATTTTTCATTCATTCGAATTCTTAGTCGAGACTGTCTCAAAGCGGACGATCGTGTTTCAAACGATTTTTTCACGAGTGGCATGATCGCGAACACATGCTAAACGTAGAGGTCGCTACGAGCTGCTTCCTATTTTCAATACCAACGGTCGATCTCGTGAAGCTCACAATATTCATGTTTGTCAAACTTTTTGTTGCAGATTTCCAGCCGATGACAACAGTGTTTTTATAATAACAAAATCTTACTGGTTGAATTATCACTACCTGATCACTTGGGACCACAAAAGCGGTGAATATGGGAGTTATGATTCCGGATGTATGTCTATCGTGCTGAACCTCCTGTCGAGCTTCGGTTCGATATCAATGCTGAAGACAGCATCGAGCGAAGCGATCAGAGATGCATTGTATCGGCTTGCAACGGTTAAAGGGGTCACTGTGGACAATGCCCTCCAAGATGTGAAGAAAGCCGCCGACCATGAAGCCGCCAAAGTAAAACTCTATTTCCATCATTAGCCAACAATATATTTTCGATTCTTGTTCAGTGCTTTTGTATTTTTCATAACGTAGCGTCGCATTGAGAAAGCAAAAGTCATCATTGTATCGTGCTCTTCACAATTAGAATAAACGTTTAATTAAACATATTCTCTGTTTTTTCATCCTCCTTGTGCTAGAGGGAACGTATTTATTTATTCCTCTTCGACTTATTTATATTATTCAACTTTGGCCCTCGGACTCGTGAGAATTTATTTCGAACGACAAAATATACATACGAGTTCGATGTTCCGATACCAAAGGCCAATCTCTTCCGTTTATTAGTATTCGACTCCAACGTTTCCCTTTCGTTCGGCTACCCAAAGAATTTCATTTCAAAATTCCTTCAGATTCAGCATCGAACCCTAGCCCGCCACGATTTTCATAGAAAAACGATATTTCTTAAAATCTCACTGAGGAAGCGATAAATCCCTGACCCTGACGATTCCGAAGCTTCCTTCTAATATTTTTTTTCTCGATTGAATATTCAAAAATAGATGCAAACATGGATGCACGAGAATTCGTCGACATTTTGCAACTTTTCGAAACCCAAAATCGTCTTTCCTTTTTGTAAACCCAATGGACCGATAAACGAAGTTATCTCGAGATATTAAACAACGAATTTCAAAGACACATTTGGTACGAAGGATTTTATTACGATTTCTTTGCAAACAATATTTTTCGTTTTCCAAAGAGAGAGGAAAAAGCTGAGCTAAGCTTTTTCCACCCCCTGCGAAAAAAAAAGTTCAGACCGAGAAAAAATTGTTTTGTGATCATAGAATTATGCCGAGCATGTGATTGTCTTCTATGATGTTACGAATGCGAGATTGATCTGTCGAAAATAAATGATGACAAGTGGACACGTGAGCATTCTCGTTTACTTCAAAATATATATATATATGTTTATATATATATTATTTATGGAATATTTTATTTCAATTACCGTTAATATTAGTGTATAATAATCATTGGCGTATATAATTAATTAATCCGAAGACGCAGCTCGTTTTTTCAATATATTTTATTTGTCTCGATTCAGCTTCGAGCGTTTCGCGACCAGCACGACGTTCAGCAATGCTGTGAAATCTTCGATTGTGTGTTGTATGTGTGTGTGAGGAAAATTGTTGTTGTTGTTGTTGTCGTAGTTGCCTTGGATCAACGAAATTTCGATTATTTTGACCGTCATTCACTCTCATCGTGCTAAAGTGCTCGATTTGACTTCACAAATAACTGCGACTTCGTTTTCTCAAGTAATCACATATTTTCATTAATACAATTATACTTGATCGATTATTTAATCCTGCATCACGATGGAGCGAACGAAAAATCGCAGACGCCATCGAGTGTGGCCGTGGGAAATATTGGAAAATAGAAGATCGCAGTGCAGATAAAAATACAAACTCTTTTAAAAAACTTGACGCCTTTTGCGGTCACATGCACACTCTCGCTAATTTATTTAATTACAATCGAATTGGCAATTCCTCGAGGAAACGCGGGCAAACTTACAGCAAATTAGAATGACATTGAAAACCAATATTTCGCATCTCAATCCTTCCAGCTTGTGCATGTTTTAGGCACGACATCGCGTTCTTAGTGCTATATTCGCGTGCGCTTCAGCGAAAGTCTTTGTGAAGCAACTTCGCCTCCGCAAAGAGCCGCTCGAAGCTTGCGTTTTTATCGCTGGCTCTGATCTTTGCAATGTTAACGTATTTTTCGAACTTGAAGAGAAATGCCGAGACAAAAAAGAAATGCTGCTCAAAGTCTGTTACACTTTTTCACGATTTTGCTTTTGTTTTTAACGTTTTTCCGAATTTTCTCTCAAGCATTACGATACAAGAGCATTGGAGGATGAAGAAAAAATTAAATAAAATTCAGACGGAGAGATAAATATACTTAATGGGGAGAGAGAATGATAAAGACAGTATTTGTACGCGAAATATAATGATGGAATTACTACAATATTGTGGTCTTTCCAAATGTATGTGTTATTTTAGGAACAAAGCCAAATGCGCTTTTCATCGATTAAAGAAAAAACAATAAAGTTGTAACACATACGAAAAATTCTTTAGTTTTCTCGAAATCTCGTGAAGGTCGCTTCACAACAAACAATATCTATGTGTGTATATAATATATGAATATGTGCTCAGCAAAGATAGGAAAAGACGGAGGGGAAATAATAGACGAAGATTGAGAAATAAAAGCAGGTAATAAAGAAAATAATAAATAGACGAACGGGAAGAGGCGATGAGGCGATGAGGTTTCAAGGGGTTTGAGTAGATCGAGCTGCAAGTCGAGTATTCCGCCGAAAGTGTCTATCATTTGATTCAAAACGAAATGAAAAAAATAGCAATCGGAAAGAAGAAGCACTTTGAAAGTTTTGTCCATGATCTCAGATCGAGTTTCTTTTATGTCGTTTTGTTCGACGCGAATCTGGTTAGTTATTCCACTCGACGTTTTCGCTGATGATTCAAAATTGTTTGTGTGTGTTGTTGTTTGTTTTTTGTCACAATATTTTGATCCGTTGTTTGTTATTTCTTTTGTTTTCATTCATTTTTTCTCTTCCCGATATTTGGAATGAGGCGAAAAAAAAATAAGATTGAAAATCTTTCATGACTTATTCGCGTGATCGAGTGGAAAATGACCGGCGCTCACTTATTCATCTTTCCGGTCTTTTGGATAAACCAATATCGCACTTTCTCGCTCCTCTTGGCTCTGGTCTTTATCGCCCCAACCCCAAACGTCGTGGGTTCCGTCTCCGGTTCTCTCCACACGCTTTTGGATAATGTCTGTCGAAACTCTCTTGAGATCGTACGCCCAACCAATCCTCGCGAAGAAATCGATGAAGGCGGTCGTTAGATTGTACCTGTAATTTCCCAGCTCGGCGGTTTTGTAATCCCATGGGAATACGTGATGATAATTGTGCCATCCTTCACCCAAAGCCATCACCGATACGAATTTATTTTGTGCCGGGTTGATAAACCTGAAAATTCCATTATTTATTATTTTACTGAATATTTTCATAAAATTATTCCGTTTTTGTCGTTGTTCTAGATTCTGTGATTGAGAAACTTTAACAAAAGTCTCAAGTCAACTCGCTTCCCGTTGCCAATGTAATGAAAATAAATAAGCACCTATCGTATGGTTTGTTGCCGAAGATGTGAGCTGCAGAGTTGACGAGCCACGTCATATTGAGAGTGAAAACGTAACGGAGAACGGTCGAAACGAAGAAGGCGTTGGTCCATGTTTCGTTCCACACATAAACAGGTAAGACAGTCGGCAGAACGAAGCACATCAAAGGCATCAAGTAGGCGTAATATCTATCAAATTAAATCGAAACATGATTTCCAGTGTCGATTGAAAAAATAATATCGTTCAATCGTAAACCATGATTTTTTGTGATCCGTCGATTTTCTAATGATTCAGTGACACTTACCTTTCTTGGAAGTTAAGGATCGGATTTTGCTCGAGATCGCTGAGATCGATGCCCTTGCCCTTGGTCCTGACGTCTGGGTGCTTCTTGCAGAGTAACCAGCCAACGTGGGCAAAAAAGAATCCGCGTCTGGCGTTGTGTGGATCGGCATCAGTCTCGCTGTACTTGTGATGAACTCTGTGATCTCTGGCCCACTCGATTACGGTGTTCTACAAAAATCGAAAAAAACTAGTTTTAAAGAGATATTCAAACATTTTTGAAAAAATATTTTTCATGTAATTGCCTCACGATGTAATAACGTTAAAATATTATAGGACAATTAATGTCATAGAATAATTAGAAAACAGCGAGCACATCCGTGAAAAATCATCCAGTTTTTTCATCAATGTTTCCGCATTTTGGGACAAGTTTTCGTGGTCCACATGCAAACGTGACTTGGTCTGATTAGTTGCTGGTAAAATTCATTGCTACTTACTACAAGATTTTTGTAACTGGTTAATTGATGACTCGAAATGAATTTGCATTTTTCCGAAGGATTATTGTCTTGAAAATGAATCTTTGAAGACTGGAAGCTTACCTGGAACGCTATAGTGTTGAAGAGCATGAGTATAATTTGGAGTTGCCAAGTTGCTTTGTATGCACGATGAGCCCATAACCTATGAGCGCCCGCAGTTATTCCCAAACCAGTGCATTGATACAGGATGAAGGCTGAAAAGAAAAATGCTTGGTTAGAATAATCGCAATAAGCATATTGGGCTGGCACTTGCGCATAATGAAACGGATTTGTGAAAAACTACGTTAAGTGCATTTCTCACAAAATTCAGCACTTCGTTTCTCGTCAATGGAATTTATGCTTTCACGAACATTTAAAAAAAAAATATAAATTGGGCTCGAAGCGTAATCACGACGACACGTGAATGTTGACTGGCAGATAGCCGAACTTTTCGTAATCAACAAGTCGTTGGTGCACATTGTGGGCAAGTGCATCAAAGACGTGCGTCATTCGTTTGAACTCGGCGTCTATAATGTGATCTCTAAATTATTCTTTGAATCATTTATCTTTCCGTATCGTATTGACTTCCTTATCGAATGATTCAGGCTTCGATCTAATTTAAAATATCCATTCTTTAATAATGGATAATGATTCGTTCAAGTTGAAGCTCATAATGAAATTAATTCAATGGAATGTAGTGTTTCTTGTGTCATTTACTTTCTCTATCGGCTTCATTTTTATCGATCGATCATAATGACTTAAAAAACTTTTTCTTTCCTTCCAACAATTTGCTAACAAGAAAAAATCATATCGAAATGAAAGGATTATATTTAGTTGCGATTAAAATTTTTTCATCGTCTGTCAACTCACCCAGAATCGTCGTGTACAACTTGGCGGATGTAAGTACCAGGCAGAGTCCATAAAGTGCTGCCACATGAAGTAATGCAAAGATTACAATGTTGACCCAAACGAGACGTCTTCGATACTCGGCTTTCACCTTTGTCGTTTCAGTGGATGGATGGCTTTCGGACCCTTCGAGGGTCTCATTTTCGTACAGTACACCCGTTGGCACGCTCGTCACGTTCGGTGCCATATTATCGTCTTTTCTGCAAACAAATTTTCAAAAAATTGTTTTAAGACTCTCAATGCCAGCGTCGACGATTGTTGTTATTTTTTTTGTTCATCATATCACGATAAAAATATCGGTCGCGATGGTCTTTTTTTATTTTGAGTGCACAGAGTACGCCTGACTTTTTATAATGATTGCGAAATGAGATGCAGCCGAAAAGTATCTTGGAGCATGCGATCGTGCTCAATATAACAAATCATTCTGATAGCCAATGAAAAAAGTTTGCGTGTTCGTTCTTTCAATCGGAAAAATCATTTTTGAGATAACAACGGTTGTTCGTGTCTCAGGAGATGATTAAATTAGCCGAAGAATCATTGGCTAAGGTTTTTAACGACGCGTTGTAATGTTACGAAGTGCTTAAAAAAAAAGTTTGTAGAAACTTGCAAATTTTTAAATAAATTCAAACTGCTGGTACAATCCATTATTGACTTACTGATGACCATTTAAATTGCTCCGAATGTCCGTTTAGCTGCCGTCACTCAATAACTTTGACTTTAGACATTGTGCAATCCATTACAGTCGCGATAATGCATTTGTTATGTGGATGCAAATAGAGCTGGGGCTTCGTTACTCCTATGGAAACTATGCAATGACATACCTCCTTGAAAGCTCAGAAAGCACATCGTTGCATAACTAGAGTAGAATACGAAACGAGGTGAATCAGCCGAATAAAGTTGTGCGTTTTTTTTTCTAATAAATATTCCGTAAGCCAAGTTTCAAATGAGTCTGAATATTGCATCGGCACAATGTCGCAAAATGAAAACAATAAAATAAAACAAAAAAAAAGATACGTCGCTTTTTTATTTTACGAATCCATTCGTCAAGTCCAAAAAAGGCAAAAGGCAATGTTTCTTTGTTTTTGACACATTTCGTGGCACTTCAGGCTCATAGTTTTAAACGGCATCATAGATTAGGCCTATATTGAGATAACTTTTTTTCAAGTTAGAGCTTTAAGTCTTTTCCTCATTTCTCCACGCCATTCTTTATCAACTCTTATGTAATGCTTCTTCTCAGGCCTTTCCATTACCTAAACAATCCGATCCTTGTTACACTCTCACAACAATTGGCAAAAGTTTATTTTTCATTTCTTCGTGATCGTAGTAACAATGGGCCGGTCTTGAACAATAGAAAAATGAACAATTGATGCGATTCACGGAAGAAAAACAAAAGTCACTATGTAACTCGTTTACGAGAATTCCTGCAGATTATTCATGCTCCGGATCGTTGTTTCTTGTTTTTACGATAATGATTCTTCAGTTCCCGAGTAATATACATTAATAATATTTAAGAAATAGGAGAAAGTTCAAATCCAAATAAATTATTTCAGAAGTTCAACGATTTTTCAATGTATTCATTATTTTTATTCATTAAGAGAGTCAATAGCCCGATTGACAGAATGATTTTTCAAAAACCAGTTTCTTGGTCAATGCTCGATCCTTTTATATCGACCCTGAGATTTTGCCTAAGAAATAAACAAACGAGCCTTTCTCATGCGAGGTCAATCACCGTGTTTAGTAATCGATTCCGAGATGATCTTCTGTTTAAAATGACGGGCAATGCTATCGGCGGTTAGCTCATTGATTTACACGCTCGAAACATCACTCTCGACATCCGAATGGCAAACAATCACGAATATTGAAAAAATTACGGTTCCATCTACAAGAGTTTTTTGTATTCGGAATAGAATTAGAGAAAAAATTGATTTCCACGATCCAACGTCCAAGTTAAAGCTCCGTTTGAATAATAATGAGAAAATTAAGGATTCACGTGCAATTGACTCTAAATTTAGTACTACAGAGTATCTCGAATTGATTAAGAGTATGAACGCAAACAATAAAATAAATAATGACTGTTCATAGCATATTTAGCAGTTTTGAGTATGACTATGACTCGGTGGGTTAAAAAAACTATGCATGAGTGGGAATAAAAAGTTATTGATACATAATAGTATCTGTGCACATTACCATCCAACTTGACACTTCGTACTGAAGCTACGAACGCATTAGGTCAAAATATATGCAATGTATTCATCATATGATGTGCTCGTGACGCACGAATTTAAAAAAAAAACGCAAAATTGAAAAACTGTCAGTTTAGAATCAGCCTTCGCCTAATTCTTCACCTGCCTTCGGCGTTTCCAACCATTCGAATGGCCGAAATTTCATTATTTGCCATATTTCGAAATTTCTCATAAATATTGAACCCTGCGAATCGAAATAGAGCTCACGTTGTCCCGACTATTTTTATTCTTTTTCACTAACGTTGGTCATCTTTGATCTTCTATTCTACCAAAAATTCGTGGCACTCTTTAAATCTATCGCCTTGTTTTTTACCAACCCCATCGAAGATTCGATACGAAATTGTTCATCGAAAACAAGAGGTCCTAATTATAATTAGAGCTAAATTATTATGTCCAACTATTTTTACATCACGTGAGGTAATTCTTGGCGTTTTTTTGTTTCAAACCGTATCGGAGGATGAAAGGCGAAAGGGGAGAGAAATTGTAGAACGAAAAATGGAGTTTAGCCAAGCGATGGAGAGTAAAATGAAAAAAAAAAAAAAAAAAAAAACGCTTAAAACAAAAAAAACAAACAAAAAAAAAAAAAAAAAAAAAAAAAAAAAAAAAAAAAATAAAAAAAAATGAAAATAGTAAGAGAAATATTTCAGAGAGCCTGGTGATAAATGTTTGGGGGAGAGCAGGGAGACAAAAATGACAAGAATAAAGCATGAAAAACACGAGGGAATGTCGAGTAATAATTAAGGGACATACGGCAGATCAGGATGATCAGAAACGCTCGATAGCGTCGTTGACAAAGTGGACTCGTTGTTGGTGGCTTCGTCATTCGTCGGATCTTCCGCAATTTTCGTAGAGCTTCGACGCTCGCAATTACGGCTTGACGACAAATCGAGCTCGTCGAAAAGAGCGAGTGGTATTCCGGGATTCATTATCCTTCCAATATTCCTCCTCCTATCTTTGTTATTTCACTTCTAGACCGAAATATTGATAAAACTCTTGAATATTTTGCGATAAATTGTTGCTGAACGTCTATATGTTGAAAAATCGATATTTCTAAGGGCCTCGAATAACCCAAATATACAAAAAGTTTGATTGACCACCAAGTGGTTGGCGAAAAGGAGATTTTGCACAGCCAGCCTTGTCCAGGCGGCCTATCGACTGTCGGCCGAATCCTTTCGAGTCTTTACCGAGGATTGCGGAGCGCAGGCTCGCGCCGGGACGCCGTTTTCATCCCCCAGACGCGCTTGTTGCCGCGCTCTCGATCCCACTTTTCAACTCTTCCTCTCAGCCTCGTTCTCCGTCTTCCTCATTCTCACTATCACTTTACTTTTCCTCCGCTATTCTTGGATATTTCTCTAGTTTCTATTTCTCTCACCGATCCCTCGCTATCCAGTCACAAACAGTTTCACGTAATGTAAGTACGTATAAGCATTATAATGTTTAGAGAATAAATCTCAACACCAAGACTGAGTGATATTTGAACGTCAAGTCGTAAATAAAAATGTTCATGCTAATATATCGAAGCACGAAATTAAATTGAATCGGATTGAAAGTAGAAATGAATAAAAACTGATTTGTAGAAATTACATAAGTACGAGGAGTGGCGAACCTTTTTTTCTCTTTTGTCACTCCATTCACTTCATATGAATTTAAAAAGATTTGACCTCCGAATAATTTCTGCTAAATTTTGCAATCAAATTGAAATATAAAATTAAAACAAATAATTCTCTCGTTCAGAATTAGTTCAGGACATCACAGCTGGTTGGACGATAAATTTTCTCTAGCATACTGAAATTCAAAAATCACCGTCTATTTTGGACAAGCTTACGATCAATATACACAAAAATCACCACTCTCGAGAGTGTCATAATACAGAGCCTCGGCAATGGTCTACGAAAACCTTGTTTTGTAGACAGTCGTGATCCAACTTCTTGGCGAATTTTTCGATCAAATATCGAGACTCAATAACTGACCATAACCTTGAAAAGTACTTGTTAACCTTCGGACTTTTATTCCAATTTTGGCTTAAATAGTTGCTTCGAACAAGTCACGACTCGACGAGTCACGAAAGTTTCAAAAAAAAATTCCGAAGCCATCGAGTGCAGATAAATAGAGATTTCTCCAATCTCATTTTTCCATCGGAAATTTATATCGAAAAATTCATTAATTCTAGGCCATTGGGAAGTACAAATCCTGAATTTGGTTTCTCGAGAAATTCCCTACGAATTTGGCTCCAAATTTTTCCTAAACCCGTTAATTTTGCACCGGCAGCTATTTTCTTGTTAAATATTCTCGTTACAATTAAACCGCCCGGCAATAACGTTGAAGCGATGAATTCGACGAGAATCTCTATGAGTACCAAAATGAAAGAAAAAAAACAAATCATCATAGAATTTCGCGGTTTTCTTAAATATTTTCCGAATCTATGGCAACGAACCTTTCTCTCACGTTCATAAAAAATGGAATACAAATCCATCGAACAATTAATTCAATAAATCGATCAAAACTTTTCATAAAACGATCTAAAATGATACTTTAAAGACGCGTATTCGTATTGGAAGTTGCGGGGCACATTTTTTCGACTAATCTATTTTTGGACGTTCGATGTACTGGCATGAGACTAAAATTATTTTCTCCCGCATCCATTGAGTACATCAACACATTTGCGGAGATATATAGTTCATGGGCATATATTTATACTGTCTCATACATACTGCATGCATATGCATGCATGTATATGTGGCGCGATACGCGTGCCAACTGTTCCGCACTCTTTTCCCTTGTCTATTACATATCCCTCTTTGTGTCATTCCCTTTCGTGCGATTAACCCTGGCACGCGAGTAGCCTTGGCACTGATAAAAAGAGCGTGGATCGTGGCTGCCCGGCAAATGCTGCCTCTACTCCCCAAGAGTCGTTGACGTACTTTTGCACTCGATTGAGCTTCTTCCGCATTCGCATAATGCCGCAACAGTTTATAGTCCCTTAACGCTAATCAACATGGACATAAGCAGCCAAATGATCCTGCTTGATCGACATTTTCACAAACGAGTCAACAAACTTTAATGAAAATGTCAACATTTTTGAAATCATAAAAACGTAATATTCCATGAATATGGAAACATCGAAACTTTGGTGATGAGTTTATCGAGAGTTTATCGACCGAATCATGGCGACGTTTTATTGTTCATAGTTCTACTTAACCGTTGACAATTGCCTGCTCCTTGTGGTGAGCCTGAAGTTTGCATCGACGCAATGCCACGAAATGAAAAATTATTAAATTTTTTAATTTTAATTTTTTTCGTCAAATTCGCGGGGAAATAATCGTACGATTTCGCACGAGCTTGGCAGGCAAGTGCCAAGCATGATTGAAGGCATAAAAAGGCTTGCGAATTAGAATCACAAATACGGGTTTGTTAGGTCGTTCATTCGACATAATGAAGTATGGAAATGAAAATGTGCGTTTCGGTCATTCTCCGAGCACATTGAATGCACAACATTTGCAATGCACATTTAATGATAAATCATTAAAATAATGTCAACTAACCCTATGTTAATTAGCCCTAGCGCGTCATTGCTATTTTCAGGGTCTCGGATTGTGCACTCGTGCTTTGTCAGTTATCGATTGCTTTCGCTCTACCCAACTGTTCGGGGTTAATTGTAGTTAAATCGAAACGTTTGTCTGTGAACTTGGACGATTGCAAACGAGCAAGTAGCAATTTGTTGAAAAGATGAATCGTCCGAGCAGCGCTCGTCGGCAATGTAATGCCTTTCGGTCCATACCAAAGCAGGTATGACGTTCAGAGACTAATGAATGCACACTTTGTTACGCAGGCGGAATAACTAACCGAACTGCGGTGTGGAAAAACTGATGAGTGTGGGAAAAACAAGAACATCGAAGCATAAACATACGATGGAAAAGTAACGCGCAGACTATCAGAATCAAATGAAAGAAAAAAATACGTTTACGATAGTAAACAGGAGAACAAAAAATATTTTCAACATAATGTAAAGTTTCATATAACGGATTGAAAGGCGTGTGGGAAAAAATGCGGGCATAAAAAGATACCGGTACGAGGCGAGGAACGATGCGCCAGGAACAAACACAGTTCTAAGCAGCAGAGCGATTCGAGACCGAGAAAGAAAGAGAGGGAGAGCAAAGGAGAGAAGCACAAAAGCGTGGTCGCGCGATCCACGGCATGTGTCAGCTGAGTACAAACTGGCCAATCGTTGACGATCACGCGTCTCGCGCCACCTGAATTCGACGAATCCTGAGGGCCCCGGTCGAAAAGTTCCGCCGCGTGGCTTGCCTGCCGTTTTTTTCCCTTCCAGGCTAACTTATACATTTCACATGGGGGAACCCAACATCGAAATCTCAACTTTTTTTTTTTCCTCTCGTATCTCGGTCCCATTCCTCTAGACAGTTAATTGCCGTCATGCACGCTTCTTTTTCCTCAACTTCCTTTTGTGGGCCCACCTGCTTTAAAAATCGTTACCTCTCAGCCGTTCATTTTCTCGAATTTTTTAAACCGCCAATAAAAATAGATAAAAAGTTGAAAAATATTTCTCAAAAACGGGGGCGTTGATATTGTACGATGGAAATTGAACTATTTATCCATAAAAACAAAACTAAACCACGGTATTTTCATATTTTTTCAACAAAAACTAGAACCCAGAAAATTCCAAGTTAATTCTGAACGATCGTAAGACTAATTTATTGTGATTTCCATCGTGTAGCAGTAGAAAATTGATTTTGTTCGAGTTAAATTACAGATTTTCATAATTTTGTTGTTTATGCGATGCAATTAGCAAATAACGACTATACCATTGTTTTTCATAATATTCATATTCATAAACGCTAAACAAAAGCATGTACACTCGGAAAAAGTGGCATTTGTTGAGGTTGAAGTATTTGAGCTATCCAAGAAATGAAAAAGAAGTAGGGACGACCTATGGCCCACCATGGTTCAAAGTGTTAATGTTTCCTTTCCCCTAAACGAGTCTGCATATTTAAAAGTGCCAGTAAAATAATCAAAAGGACGAAAAGATCAAATAATGAATAATGAAAAATAACAACCATACCAGATCCGATCTATTCGTATCACGTTTCTATAAGATATATATGTTCATATGATATGACGAGTTCAAATCATCATTGCATTATGCCTGGGTCGAACGATGCGATCGATACACGCAGCACATACGTGGCCAACCACGTCTTCCTCCTCTCGCTTCATTTTCGGTCTCAATCTCTGTCTTTCTTCTTATTCTGTCTCCTTCTTACACGTCATAGGCCACGTAGCATGCGTTACCACGGTTACGCGAGACATCGCGTGATTCTTGGTCTACGAGTACGTAATTGACAAAGGGAATGAGGAAAAGAGAGGAGAGAGAGGGAGAAAGAGATTTCTGAGACAGACGCAGTCATGCACTTGGACGCTTATTTGTTTGGAACAAATTGATTTAATTAATTTGCTCCATTTTGATTATCAGTACGAATAAGGGGGAGGGGGGAGAATTGTGTGGATAAGATTCTCTTGATTGTTGTTTCGAAACAAGAAAAGAATCTACATTCACTACAAATTTTGCATGTGTGTTTTTTTTTGTTTTTTCAATTTTTTTGAATTTTTTCTTTTTTTTTCATCCACGACGATCCAGTCTTCTCAATTGAGTTGCGACAATGTTCATGTAGTTCGTGTAATTTCTGTCGTACCAGTCTTCTGTGAAAAGTGATGAAATACCGAAGTTCCTTCAATAATGAGCCTGAAGTTTGCATCGACGCAATGCCACGAAATGGAAACAAGATTTGTCACTTTTTTCGATTTTTTTTTTTCTTAATTTGCTTTCGTCTTTTTTGGACCTCACAAATGGCATTTTCGAAATCAAAAAGTGTTTTTTTTTTTTTCATTTCGTGGCATTCCGTCGAAGCAAACTCCAGCCTCAACCTCAATGGCAATGGTTGACAATTAATTTATGGCTCGAAGTAAGTACGAATCATTGTTCATTGAGCGGTTAAGAAAGCATTGCAACGATAGGATGAAAAATAATTAGTGTTTCATGCAGATAGTCGCAAGAGTTCAACAGCACGATAAGAGAAACAAATTTCGGGCTGATAACGTGTTCTGAAGTATAGGATATTTTTAGACACTCACGATTGTTCTGTGTATATAAGCAAAAAAAAAAACAGCATTCATCACGGTATTAGCGAATGACACACGGTGTCAGCGGCGTTCGACTCGGAAAGCGCACGCGCTCATTTACTGACCTTGACGACCTTGCTTCATGCGAGCTCGGTAATACTTTGAGATTAAATTAAGATGGCGAGAAAACAATGATTCCGCGACAGCATCGGGCGGCCATTCGGAAATCAACATTTTTCGAAATGTAAACAAACCGCAATTAAGCTGGGTCGAACGAAAATATGCGTCGAAATATCCATTACCATGACGTGGTAACTCGAAATACTCGAGAATATTCCGTGTGACGGAATATTCAGTGATTTCTAACAATATAAACTTTTCACGAATATGAATAATTCGTCCTGCACTCCATCAGAACTAATCGTCGCGTTCCTAATGCAAAATAGAATTTCCAATCGTTCCAGTATCCCCGATAAATCACTTTTTTCGTGGTACGACGTTGAAAAAAGTTTTCCTTTACACTCCTATATTGTTGCTCCATGTATCACGTGCCCTTGACTTTGAAAGTGCGTGCCAGTCCGAAAGGAAGCTGAGATTAGCAATATCGTGGCATGCATTGACTCATATCGATTATATATAAACTCACATTACATGTTTTGGTACTTCCATGTACAATGTACGCGAGATAACTTACGGTTCAGCGATCACAGAGTTCGATGAAATTGCTGATTCGAAACTTGGCATTCGTACAACTGCTGTAGAAACTTTTTCCCATAACATCTTTGATCTTAGCTTATCAAATGATGTAAGAGTCGAGTGCTCGATCGTTCTCGCAACTCGAGCCCACAGCAACGTTCTCGTTTGTTTATTTTCATTCAAGACTTTATTATTTTTCTTTAAAGAGCGTGCGAGAGTCGTACGACACTTAATCTTGAGAGGAGAATTCTGGCAGGCCTAATCGTCTCTACACATCGTAAGATTTGAGGAAATAATATTTGTTTGGGTAAAAAAAAACTGGTTTAAAAATTCTTCCGATTAGGAATTTCGATTGAGCGACAATCTATTTTTCTTTCATTTTTTTTTTTTCAATTCTACACTTTGGTGATGCTGAGCTATTCGTACGAATGTAAGAGTGTAGCTACGCGGTCACCCAACCGAGTGACCTTGTCCGAGAGCTACACTTCGGCTGCATTTTTTTAATTCTTTCAGTAAATTTTTTCTCTAATTTCTTCATTGGTTTACGCATGAAAACATGAAGAAAAAAACACTGTCGTTTGGAATCGCATACACATTCGTATTCGCCAGAGAAAAAGCATCTTTGCGTTGTGTTGGCTTGGGAATTATGTCTGATTGCTCGTTCCCGTCCTTCCACAATAGTTCAAAGACCGGTTTCCATCTCGTAATACTGACGAGGAAACCATACCGGCGGGTTGAGGACCACAGCGCCGAGAACACGTGCACGTATCAGCACACAGATCTTCCTCGACATGGGTATTATTCATATCGCATCGACGTAGAGACCGAGGTACAACATTTTACCACGGAAAGAGAGTTTCGTGCGATAGCAAATGATGCAAAAAACAAACGTGATTGTAACGTCGGGGCACGTGGATATTTACCAAATTAAAAAAATGATGAAATGTTTTGATGGTGAAAAAAAAAAATGGAAAACAGTGCTCGATATGTCCACGGTTTCCAATGAGTTTTTTTTGTTATTTGACAAGTTCCCCAATTCGGGTAATTAAAGAATTTGCCTTTTATTGGGCTTGCAGATAATTAAATCCTCATTTCTAAGGTCGACTTTTCATTATTTAACACGGAAATCGTTTGTGTTCATTGTTTATAGGTCACGGAGTGTGTAATACTTTCTCTTTATCTTCCGGTTCTTCCTTGCTCTCGAGTCTTACTCTCATTACATGATCTCGCCATGTGCTCGTTTTATCCATAGCAAGCTAGTTGAACGTACACATTGAATTGTCAATTTTCCCTGCGCTCTTTTTACTGTGAAATTGAATAAACCCATTCATTATTATTGCATAAGGACTTGCATAAATTTGGACCTGAATGGTGAGCTCTTTATTCAATAAACGACGTTTAACACCTTTCATTTCCTTCACAGAAACTTCCCCATTCCGTATTCGTGTTTGTAAAACAAGAAAAAATTGAAGAAAAATAAGAAATAACGTAATTATCTCCTGATGGCAAATGTAAGAACCAGTTGTTATATCCAGTGTCAACAAGACGTCGAGAATTTCTTATAACCCTCGCCACGCGTAAGTCCACTTTAACGCAAATGTTTTTTTTTTTCTTATTTTTTTATTCGAGCCGACAGTTTCCGCCACGTCAATCGATTCGCAAAGAACAAATCGTTGTGGTGGCATGTCACTGCGCTTCCGCTGTCAATCAAATAAACCAAGTTCGTTGCTTATAAACTATCGCCTTCCCTTGGACCAGAAATTTTGGAAAATAATACGAAAAGGTGAAAGCAATGAGTGGGGGAAAAGAATTCTAATTTGAATTATTAAACTCAATTTTTTTGTTGCTTTGCTCCGAGCAACAATTCGAGCGTTTTGTTCAAACGTTAATTTCAACAAAACGCTCCGATAATTTGAAGCTATTCGTTCGACAATCGGAAGTTTGGGCGTAATGACCAGAACACGAATCTTTCCAGTTTTTTCCAGCTCGAAATAAATTCAATATCGTATCTCGATATATATACTTTTTAAATCCATTCGTTCCCGTCCCACCTGCTGCGTTATCACTTGCAAATAAATCCAGACAAGTGCTGGTCTTGTCAAATTAAAATTTCGAGCAATTTGTCAGGGAAAATTGGCTCGGGTGTGGAACAAAGACAAAGTTAATTTCGCATACGTCCAAAATGAGCTTGAACGTGGCGTGGCTATAGCCATTGCGACGATGTCATAGAATCCCTCTTGCTGATAAATAATTCAAGAACGTAATCTTCATGTGACCGAGCGGAATACTCGATGAATATTGTTCCTGATCAACTTTTGCCACGCGGAAGTCCGTGTCTATTTTCAAGATCAGCATCGAAATATTATTGAGCGAAGAGCTCGAAAAGTATGAGGGAACAAAATGCTTTTGAGTGCGAGCCGATTGGATCTTTAGATTTTCCCTGCCTCGTGATCAATTTCAACGAAAATTCCACTTTTTTTCCTATCACTCGTAACGTCCTTATAACTAAAAGTTCTATAGCCCACAAATAAAAAAATAAAAAAAACTACAACGGCCCGAAGTAATGATATGAGAGCCTGTGAAATGATTCAATGTTATTACGAAGCTGAGGGCTCTTAGTGGAGCGTTCCATCACCTTTAACTTTCCTGTAAGAACCTTAACTCTCTGCTAAAATACATCGGCTCGACAAAGGACTTATCTGACGGTTGAGCTAATCCGCGCTGATAGTCACAACTAGTCGGTGTGTGAGTGCGTGTGTATGTTTGGTGTGTACGTCGTTCGTTCACGTCGACAGATTAGGTTTCTTGTTCATGTAAATCTGTATGTTCTGTACGAGTCGTTTTGTACATATTGCCGGCTCATGAGGTTGAAAAAAATATTCGCTTTTTTCGCCAAAGAGAAAGTCAATTCAAAATGCAAAGAGAAAAAATTTGTAGGTTATTCGAAGAGAGTCGGATCGTGACTTTTTGGAAAAAAAATCGAAAACTTGGGATGATATATAAAACGGCACGGACACACTTGAAATCAAGCGTGACAGAGTACACTTTGCGTCAAATTCGATTGCTCGATTCTAATGGCTTCCAAATAAATCGGAAAAATTCGTATTAATAGCAACAAGAGTAATCATTACTATTGTTATTTTTATTGATATTATCGATCTCGTCAGGATAGCAATAATAATGATTACAATAATAATAAACTGGCAGTTTGGAGTGTACGACGTCGTACAATCCGAGCGTTAATTTTTTTTCTCCTTACTCAATCGTATAATAGCTTAAGTGTAACGGTATCTCGTTTCGATTTGTATCGTCTCGGTTTGAATAACACGTACAATGGGCAATTGCCAATATACATTCGACAAAAATAATTTATAGATATTTCTTTTTATTTTTAAATTTTAACTGGAAATGTGGATCGGAGGTTATGTTATAATTCAAAAATTCAGCACAAGTTGTCGACGTAACATCGTCAGCAGTGAAAAAAATGTATACTGGAACATTTCTCAGTCATTTTTCCCTGGAGAGTAAAAATCTCCTCAGGCGATCCTACTCGCGATCGAATAAATATCGTGAAAAATCCTAGCATCCTTTTGATTCTAACGAATTGTTTTCTGTACTCACGTTTTCGGGCTTCCCTCAGTCTCTTATCGCTCCCACTGGCAGCTTTCGCTGAATTTTCTGTACACCACGTATTAATACCACGCTCAATCCACGGGATTAAAAAAAATCGGATTTAGTGTTGTTCGGAGAAATGGAAAGCCGACAATGACATCAACAAGCGATCCTTCTGAGCTCGATGGAGCTCTTGTATTGTTTCGGCTGACCGTTGCGACTAGGAAGACGAACGGAGACAAGAAGAAAATCGAAAAAAAATTTAACACACAGTATATGAGCAAATATAAAAAACTGTGTATTATTATCGTTTGGCGATCAGACAATAGGCCCCTTAGACATTTGGAAGATCGCAGCCAAGTTTTGTGGGTACAAAACACTACGTCCAATATTCCGAACGTACTGAAGAAGCCGGCAAGCACGACGCAGATTAAATAGGATTTTCGAGATCGTACATCCTCGGCTAAAGTCGGAGAATTCGTCGCGCCCCCACTCGGATACCGGCTGGGTTCGTCAACTACAGACGAACGAATGCGAAGGTGTGTGCGTATACGCACGTGCATAAAGTGAACCAACCATGGAAGATGACTATTTACTCTGTAAATGTTCTAACTTCGAAATTTCTTCCTGGGCCCTGTTCGAAAATAAATTTGTGGCTATTTTCGAAGCACATTAGTAAATTTCAATAAATTTCTTCCATATTGTCCAGATAGTAGCAGAAGGAGAATAGTTCAAATTTTTCCAAAAGTTCTCATGATTTTGGGATAATCCTTGACAACATTTTCCAACCCCCTTCGGACTTTGTGAATATTTTTATCGAAATTTTAACAAAACACGTTCTCATAACTGCAGTTTGGTTTAACGATATTTCATTTTCAAACTGGACTAGGAAAATATTCTTAGAGCCCCGCGGATTCCGACAAGGTTTGAGGCAAAAGAATTCCACAATGCTCGAATATTTTTCGATGCTCGCTGTGAGCAGTTGAGACGAAATTTGGCTTCAGTCCTTTCTATCGACTGTCGGTATTGATCTGAATGCAAAAAAGTATTTTTGCAAAGGATGCGAAGTGATATGTTCAACAGAAGTTGAAACTGAGTGAAAAATAATTTTTCATTGAATATGTTAGTCGTGCAATCGCTGACGTGGTGTGATGCAGACATTTCGGAAGATCGTGATCTTTTTTATGTTATTCCTTCATCGATAAGTGGATCAAAGTTCTGCAATATTTCTTATCATTCGTGTGTAAGAGAAAGAGAGAGAGAGAGAGAGAGAGAAAAAGAAAAGCGGAAACGTTGCTTTCGTGCCGTGTGCTGTTGCAGCGAAGTGATGAACAATTGTGTAATAAATATGCACAACTTATATATATATATACAAAGATATACATATACAAATCAGCAGAGTGAATATTTCGAGAGCTACTAACCTAAAGAACGTCATGCATACGATTCAGTCTGTACAAATTCACAAGTTACGCCCTTTTCTATATAAATGAAAAATAGTGGCTGCGTGAGTCCAAGTGCACCCTTTGTATCAGCATCAAGCAATTTAGAGACTAACAAGAAGCACATGCCCCATGACAAAGCAACTGTGACGCGCAGATATAGTCGCACTCGCTGAATAATCCGATCTTCTTAATTTTTTGTCAAGCCTGCTCTCACAATGAACCTGTAGTCCAATGATAATTACTTCATTATGACGCGGCTGTCACAATGACTGCTGGAATATTCAACCTCGAAATCTTTTGTTTTTTTTTTTCGTTGTTTACCGCGTTGGCGTAAAATTCACAACGGAACGTTATTCCAAAATCTATTGGCAATCGGAAGCTTTCACATTTTACACAATGTTCATAATAACTTCGGAACTTCTGTGCGGATTTATATTCTCCATCACCAGGCTAAAGGGACATGAGACAAAGTTCGCAAATAAAAATAAATAATCGAAATGTGATGAAAGGCTTCGAATTCCGGGACGCCGCAACAACCAACGTTATTACAATAGTCCTGAGGTTATGTCCGAGTTCGAAACATTGTGCGGGAAAGCGAAGCGAAACGGTGTGTTAATTATTTAATGGGCGACGACGATTCATGAGGATAAATTCGTTTTCGATGAAAAATAGTTTCGGGGCTGTCAGTCGGAAGTTTCGTTCATGCAACTGCTGATAATAATAGAGGACAAAAGTTAGGTTAGGCTCGAATAGATGACGATCGAAGCAGACACGGAATCGTAAATTTCTTTCTGTCCTATCTTCGCATATAAGCATCGATTCTTTCGAGACATTTTTTTTTAGTGTAGATAGACATTTCTAGAATGTCTACCGGCATTGAATCTTTCGATCTGCATACTAGAGATTGGTGATCTAACAGGTCTTGCGTATATCGACGTGTGTAATCATCAGTCCGAAAGTCGTATTTTATTGATAATCAAAGAAGAAGCTGAGCAGTCGATTGACGGCTAGATAAATATTCGAGAACCTTTGTCAATGATATGAAAATCTTATTAGACAGCACAGTTGTAATTATCATGATGAATCATGGTTCAAAGGACAACGACGTTTATTTTATTTGTATATTGGTGTGCAAAGCCTTGTACGATTTGAGGACGCCTTGGCATCGCTTTATCTCCATTTTCCCATCGTGAGTCTTGCGACGAATCGTTGTCTGCTCATGCAGTCCTGTGTCTAGCATCTGACACCGTGAAAATCTCAAAAAAGCTGTTTTAGCCTCGCAGCGATCGATTCGTGAGGTAGAACAAGGTTAGAGGCTCACGAAGTATTGTCCCAGGCAGGTCAACGTACAAAATAGCACAAACTGCAGAGTCTGCAACAATCGCAGAGCAATCGTGTTGGGGAATTAAAAGAACGATATTTTTAGAAGTCGAAAAAATTCAGTTCGTCTCCTCCCTCGAAAGGGTTTCCGGGCTATCCAAAAAGTCTATGTCGATGCTACTAAATCTTTGGACATTATCGGCCACTCGTGAGTGTATTAGAATCGCATTATCGCGTGCAAGAATTTCGAACTTTGCTCCCAAAGCAATTCGATGTCATTAAAAATAGAAGAAAAAAATAAATTTACACAGAGCCGGAAAGACCCGAGGTCGAATGAGTCAGCTCTACAAATTTCAAAAGAATAGCCATTTTTTCTTGCTATTTTTTGTACATCTTCAAGAGGAAACAGAGAAAATCATTTTTTTTCTTTTCGCTAGCACTTTGCAGACTCTCGATCATGTTTTTCCCTTGGAATTTCCAACACGCTTTCCATGTGAACAAAAGTTCAATTTCATATAGTGAACCATCGGAATTTTCTTTCCAAAATTTGAAAAAAGAAACGCAGTACAAAAAAGTTACGTTTTCGTTGATGAGGCTTAATTTGCTGAATCTACGTTGAACAATAACGAATGACGCTACTCAAGCAGGGTGAAAGTTGGCGTTTTCCTCGTTCTATGAACGTCAACCATTTCAAGGCAATAATGTAGCATAATGAGTAAAACTTCGTGCAGCGAGTGTTCCGAGACATTTCATTAAGTCCGTGTCCCTAACCGTTTTTTTTTCATTTTCCAGTAAATTTCTTGCAAACCGAAAAGTTAAAACCAAAGACAATAAAAAAAAAATCATGGAAAAATGATGAAAATAACAAATAAGCATGGCACTCATCGTCGAGCCGTCCACGTAGAGCGAAGTGACAAAAACTTCTTGCAGCTTGGGCTTGCATACGATCATTCGAATCTTAATACGTCGCTGGAAGTAATTAACATTTCTATGGTGGGAGCATCAAATTATTGCGCAGGGACTTTGAGCCTCGTAAACAAATAAAAACAGTGACAATTGTTGCCAAGTACATTACGCTGCTGCTGTCTATGTCTTCGACATGCAAAAAGAAGAGAGACGTTGTTGAGACATGGACAGACGAACGAATCGATCGCACGTATTTTTCAACGTGCAGCAAGATCGATTCATTTTCTACGATTTCGAAATTCATGAAAATTCATTTTGGCTTGTAATCGTCGAAATAATTGAGAGGCCTTGAATTGATTAGCCCAAGAGAACCGATTACTAAAATGAATTATAATGAATCCCGATCCCCAAACGGATATCAATGGCAATCGCTAAACGAATTGGAGATTTTATAAAGATTTATTGATCCTGACGATAGTCATCGGCTCCGGAGTTGAAGAAAATGCAGAAAAAATGGATCGCTATATCCGCTCTATCAGCGAAATTAAAATCAGGTTTGCACGTTTCCTGTTTTTTTTTTTTCCAGCGTCTACGCATTTGAGTCATCCACTACGTGATCGCACAATTTTCTGATAATTCGTTTTTTCGTTACTTCGCTGTCGGAATGAATAAGAATACGATATCAGTTGGAGAAAAATTCTTTATTTCTAGAACTCGCACCATAAATATTAGTGTCTCACGTTTGTAATCATTTTACTTTGGAGAAGTGATATTTTTCAGTGGGGATGCAGAGTTTTAAGACTAGAAGGGAGCTTTGCGTTGATCGTAAATCGATTACCCAAATAAATCTAAGTACTTCCGAGGCCATTACCTTTTCCCACGTCGTTCATTCGATGGAAGACCTTTTTAAAACAATTTTTCTTGCAATTGACTGGCATTGATTTTCTCATTTTGATCAATCAATTAAATTTTAACAAACAGCGAATCAATAAATCACACATTAACGAGAGTTGACTGTAAATTAATGATTGTTTTTTTTTTATACAGCCTTCATTTTCATATCCATATATGTGTATATAGATTTATATATTTCTATGTAGATATATATATATATATATATATTTTTATTTTTTATTATTTGTTCATTTATTTATAATTTGTGGAGGATTGAGTCAATTTTCGAAAAAAACTTGACACAGAATTGACGGATATTTGTGTGTGTTTGTTCAACAGTTAGACAGTACGATTATAATGTAGATAAACTTCAATTACGATATTATCTCATTACCATAATGAATCTCTCGCATTATCTTAATAATTACCATTCTTCATGCTGCCAAATAGAATTTTATCGTTTGAGCTTTTTATTCCGTTTTTTTTTCCTTCTTTTTTCAATTTTTTTTTAACGTTAATTTATATTCGTGCTATTAAGAACGTTGTACGCAAATTCTAAACAAAAAATGAATATTCGTGGGTGAGGAAAACTTGAACGTTTTTTTAGCCTCTTAAATTTTTAAACAAATTTCGGAGGGAAGGACATTAGTGAAGAAGAAAAAAATCGTTGTTCGGGCTCTTGTTGACAGAATAGGAAATTATCGCTTCGCCTGTACCTGCTCCATCGGGCTAGTCCCGTCACGGGGATAGGGAAAGCGCCGAACAATGCTTACGCACACTATGAAAATAAATTCGTGGGGACGCCTCGTATGCCATGATGTGAATGGCGTGAGAGACCGAAAAATACAGGTTATCCCGGTCGTACGAGCCACATGATAGGTAGAGGGCATTGCTGCTTCGATTCAGCTGATTCCTAGCGAGGTCTCAGTCTCCCAAGACTCTCAGGAATCTTTCGCCTTATCGGAATTCGTGGCTAAACGAATAAATGGTTAAAAAATATTTCCAAAAATGCTACTGCGCTGAAAAAAATTTGAAAAGCGTGTGAAAATGTTTTTTTATCATTTTTGTCGAGTCGCTTTTCTGTCACAGGTAAAAACTTGAATATTCTCGAACTCAATACACTCGCCGCAATGGTGTCGTCAACGTCATTGATGTTGAAGCACAAATTTGAAGACTTACTCGAAAAATCAAGGCCGCAGCAAAATTTTTGATAAATATTTCGAAAAATCGCGTACAACGTCCTTGAAATTTTGGATTTTCTACAATTTGACGTGTGTGTGTGTGTGTGTGACAAGAATATCATGTTGGTTTTGAAATATTCGTTCGAACGCTATTAGGCCCTTTTGACTAGACACTCAGTAGGAAGAATAAATATTTCCTCCACGGAATTTCGTCCGATTTCATGTTGGCTTTTGGTTTCGATTTGAATTTTATTCCAAAAAGAATCTACGATGATTGACGAGGGTTTGGAAAACTGTAAAGAAAAGTTATTCCGTTGCTTCTTTGGCCGGGGCTTCAGCCTTGGTCTCACCCCACACTGGATGACTACCGTCGCCTCTTTTCTGCGACACTTTTTTAATGAGATCGTCCGATGCTGTTTTGCGATCGTAGGCCCAACCTAATTTCGCAAATAAATCGATCCACATCGTTGTCATGTTCAGACCATAATTACCGAACTCTGCAGCCTTGTAATCCCACGGAAATACGTGATGATAATTGTGCCAACCTTCGCCCATACTGAACAGCGAAACGTATTTGTTTTCTGCTGGTGATATCGATCTGCCGATAAAACAAACGCAACATGAATTTTCAGCTATTTTATGTAATTATAGGCAAAAACTTGTTTCGTGCTTATCCACTTATGGATTTACATCGTTCAGAAGCAAATCGTTTTTCGGATGAATATTCAGAGCTCGTTCGAGCAACGCTGAACGCGTCATTTCATCAAAATACTCGAATGTTTTGTTTTGTTTTTTCCGCTATTTCCTTATCGAGTTCTCTCCGAATCGCCACCCCCAACTTTTTCGATTACATGATTTTCCCGTTGCTCGAAACAGTCACGAATCGCATTACGAACTGATGTGTCAATTAATTTTCAACCAACTTGTCGTAGCTTCGATAACCCCAGATATGAGCGAAACTGTTGACGGACCAAGAAAAATTCAGGAATACTACGTATCGTATGAAGGCCTGAGATATTATGGCGTGATACCAATCTTCGTCCCACACGTACACCGGGATCAGGATCGGAATTACAAAGCAGACGATTAATTTCAGGAATCGAAAATACCTGAAAATAGAAAAGAAAAAAGAATGTTGCGCGGTTTCGTTTCTTAAATCTCGTGCACAGAAAATTTTAGGATGTTGGCTACATACGACAACATCATAAGAATTCGATCAAATTTCGCGATAATATTCTTTAGCATCAAATACGAGGACACACATTTTTTTCTATTTTTCGTCTTCATAGTTGTCCAATAATGTATTAATCACTCGAAAATTATGTAGACAAAAAATATTACAAAATTTGTATATTTAATTATCATATTTATAATATTTATTACTTATTTTCATTATATTTATTTAACACAAAGAGAATGCTCACAAAATTTCATCAAATTCTAATAATTTCGAATTTTTCTATGCTTTTAACGTGGCGCAGAATGAACACGACTTTTTCATGGATTATTCAAATCTGCGCTCCTCCAATCAGTCTGTCTATCCGAGCGAACATTCGATCGTTCCATTCACTCGATTCGTTTTCTGCAATAAATATTTTTCTTCGCGACGATTATATTGTTGAAATATAAAAAAATTCTATTTCGTTGTTGCAATCGATTGATTTTGCAAATTCGATTCTCAAGCGTGCAGTAACTTTGCAATATTTTTTTGCATATGTCACGCACGTGACATATTTCGTTTTTTCACCCTCAAACGTTATCTTTTCACTTACGACCCAATATTAAGGAAAAAAAAACCTCAAACGTCTTGATTTTAGTTCAGTCGCTAAAACCTTAGAAATACAAAATATTGGTGCAACATTTTATCACCTGCGTGACTGAGTTACGTTGTTAGAATAATATTATAAATTCGTCAAGTTATTAAACCGTGTACGAGGAAAAAATTACGGTGCTTTTCTGGAAATTTCCATAAATACAAAACTGAACGAGTCCTACGAGTAACTTTTGCATCTCCCCTCCTCCCCTTCCCTTGTGAAAACCAGGAAACCGTTAAATTTGTTCGATTTATTTTGACCCAGTGTAGACCAAGTCTGTCATGGAATCATTTGTCCAATGATTATTAATGAACAACGAGGCAATGTGACGAATGAATTGAAAAAATGCAAGAAAAGTCTTATCGGCAATGCCAATTTTTTTTTGTTCCTCTGTTCAGTCTATTTTATCAATCCTATTATTCTGAGGAATATTTCTTAGAGAGGGAAAAACTTTGGCACGCGCTGTACCCGAATCAACAACGTGATTGACCCCCTCAATGTGACCCTGGAGATAATCACCCGATATCTCAGCGCGATAATCACATGACTCTTGAGCCAACGAAACTTATTGTGTCGTGTGTGACACGTGTGTCAATCCCATGCACATACTATAAGTTCATTTTCCCGTTCATTTATCAACATTTGTTCCTCGTGCTGGGCAGGACGGAAATTACAAAGAGCACCCTGTTGTTCTCCCTGTTGTTTACCAACATCGTTTTTTATTTATCGTTTTTTAATAACCAATCAAACCAAAACAATATTATCTGCAAATTGTTTATTGTCACGGTAGTTTTATCAATGGATCATTAATTTCGACTTAGAATCCAATAATTTGGAAAAAACTGAGTGTAATTTTCGATGGAATAAAAAAATGGTCGTGTACGTCGTCGGTTTGATATTTTTGCTTGAAAGAAATTTTTTCCCATGACGATTTACACGAACGAGAACGAAAACGTGTGACCAAAAAGTTTTTCCAGTCTGGCGATCATGAAAAATATTGCAGATTGGAATAAAAGTTGGGGCTCAATGATTTTCTCGAATTCTTCATTTTTTTTTGCGATTATTGATTCTTGACACATGAATGTTTAAAAAAAATTGCGCTTCAGGGTTGAAACTTACTTTTGGGAAAAGCGAACGACGGGGTCAGCCAAGACATCACTCATATCGATGAGACGGCCTCGTCTCAGCACTTCCGGATGTTTCCTCATCATGAGCCAGCCAACGTGAGCGAAGAAAAATCCTCTTTTACTGTTATGGGGATCTGCATCGGTTTCGGTGAACTTGTGATGTACTCTGTGGTCCCTGACCCAATCGTAGATCGAATTCTGAATAAACGATGTTAATAGAAACGTTAGAAATCGGTGTGAATAACGGAGACTGTCTGCCGGTCAAATCACCGATCAAGAAGCAGTTTTTCTAATAAACGTTCTACTTCCGCCCTTGCAGCTTCCTTCGGCCCTCGTGCATGTGCAAAGTTAATGCAGTATAGCGATAAGTAGCAAGAAAGTGATGGAAAAAAAACTCACGAGGTTATACGCAAGGACATGGAAAAACAACAACAACAACAATAATATAGGAAAAGATATAAGAAACACTAATAAAACTGATTTGCTTACTTCGCCAGCGGTGAGGTAAGCGATGAGCAGAATTATGCGAAGTGGCATGTTAGCCTTGTACGATCGGTGTGTCCAATAGCGATGTGCGCCTCCAGTAACTCCAAAACCCGCGGTGCCACACATAAAGCAGCCTGCGATAATTTATTGTTGCGAAAAGTAAAGCGATAACTTTTACCACCTTAAACATAACCCACCATGGAAAATAATGGCACGTACTTGAGGGCCGGAAAAATAGTCAAACGAAAGTTATTTCGAATTCTGTCTCCATTCCGACAGCCAATTATGATTTTACGAAAAAAATAATGGCTAACGATTCATAACTACAAAACGAACGGACTTTTCTTGTACAAAATCATTATAAAAAAAGAATGAAAATAAAAAAAAATTACAACAAAAAAAAAAAACAAAATAAATATTTTAAAGTTTTTTTAAATTATAAAAAATACATATAAAAAAAATGTTCAGTCTCATCCATTCATATGCACTTGATCAATTGGGGTCAATTTGACCCACGGTAAGTGCAATAAGAAAGCAGTAGCTTATATTTATATATCGATCCGTTTATCATCTTACTCCATAGTGTCGTCAGCTTATGCTCCAATGGGGCAACCGTGAGCAAACCGTAGAGAGCTATGATGTGGAATCCGGATATCTGCACGACGTTCGGCCAGATAATGGGCGTTTTAAAACCAAATATTCCTGTCGGATGATCCTTTTTCGTCGCGTTATCCATTTCATCCACATGTTCGTCCTTGAGAAGATCGTCCGTCTCTGCCACATGATCCGTGTCGTCTAGCTCCTTGACAGTCATTGTTTCTGTCGGTGGCATCTTGTACGTTTATTTCTCTTCAAACTATTCCTCGTTCGATCGTCGCGTCTAGGCGAAATATGCGGGCAAAAAACAATCGATTTTTTAACGAATTCAACGACGTTCGAAAATAAGCAAAGAAAGCACGATTTTTCGATGGAATAATAATAAATAATCACACTGTTCCAGAACCCATGGGGAAAAGTCAATTATAATCTACAAATATATATTCACAAGTCCTAGTTTTTGAAAAATAATAATGAACAGCGCGATTTCATGAATTATCGAACTTCACACGAATAAATCGTACGAAAACGTAAGTAATAATTATTTATCATTCACACCAAAACGCGTTTGACATTTTCATGGGTCAGAGCTCACGTCAGTATTGCATAGAATCAAAAAATAAAAAAAACGGCGACTCAACATGCAACACCGGATTAAGAAATGAGACTCCGGTGAAATTCGACAAACTCCTTTTTCTCTTTTTTGAAAAAAAGAAAAATATGGAAATTCGATCAATAACTTAACGAAAATTTTGATATATGTTTTTTTATGCGTTGGTATATTCGGAAACTTGGGAATTTTGGGGTTCGAATAAATCATACAGTTGGTCATAGAGTGAAATTAATAAATATGGGTTAATTTGGATTTCATCGGAGCGATACGTACCGAAAGTTGTAAGACGATCACGTGATTTTACGAAGAGAAGCTGACGCCAATAGTTGATGCTTTTTCTATCCCTCATCTCCGTGGTACGTAGTTGCAGGAAGAGTATTTCTTCATGTTGCATTCGTTTGTTTTTCTTGTCACGTTGATAACGTCGTTGCCGTAGGTCAAATAATGAAAAAAAAAAAAAAGATATTTCCTGGCTCGCCTTTCCTTTCGATAGAGCTGTCTGGACCACTTGTTATAGCAGAGCCGCTACGCATAAATTCGACACACCGATTCTCGCTAATACTCCCAAAGAATCTCCGTGTTCGTCTTTCTTTTTTTTACTGGTTCCTTGTATTTTTTACTTATTGTCACCAACACATTTACACTAAGTATACCGTTTGATGTTTGACATACACGAATGTACTTTAAGGCCGTTTCCGAGACGGGGATAAGAGGGGTCGATGGTCCAAGCTGCTGCGCGATAACCCGAGCTTGCGCAACCGACCAAACAATAAATAACAAATCATCTTTCGCGCTTTATTTTAGCCCCAAATATACCAATCGAATTCCCGACATTTTTTAAACATTCTAAATATACATTTTTGACCTCATACTTTTTTTTCGGAAATTCGAAATTTTCGTGATCTCCGGAAAATGCAGTTTTATTCGGAGTTTCAATATTATCTCTAAATATTTTTTTAAAATATCGATTTTTCATTCATTTTCGTTCCAATACTGACATTTTTTCATATTACAATTTTTTAACTGATGTTATCAGCCGACTCTGTCGTCGATGGAATATTCTCGTTTCTTTGTCATTGATGAAACATCGTCACCATTGATTTTCGCTTACGCATGTGCTCTTGCCACGATTTTCTGACTCCATATAGTAACCATGCCTTTTTGCCAGGCTGCATGTCTCTCGTTAGAGAGCCTCACCTTTGGAAGCGGGAATGATGAGCATTTGAATTTCCGTAGAATTGAAATCCAACGATTGTGAGTTCTGAGGAGATCGATGAAAAAAAATCTGCGTGGAAACTTTCCGTTTTGTTTTTTTTTTGTTTTCACGAGCTCAACAGTTTCTTCATCAAAAAATATGGAAAGTTACTATTTCTCGCATATCTTCAACACATTTTTTTGCCTTTTTGCATGCAGGAACATGCATTTTATCAAAATAAAAGCGAATATTATGTGCTTAATTGGGAGATTGACTTGACGCGAAAAAAAAGTGACAGAAAAAATCCAAGAGACACTTATTGGTGTAAAGATCGTTTCAGAACGCATAAGAAAGCCAAATGTTCTTTGTGCGAGCTCAGTGACAAATACAGCGGGGTCACGCGTGACCCTGCTCACGCATCCCATAAGGTTTAATATTTTTGCATGAAATTACAAATGCTGACCGGCCAGTTCCTGACGATCCACACGATGGCCACATGTCTCTCGTAAGAGGGCCAACATTTTCGGTAGAGATCGACATTTTCTTCAAATTCTCGAAAATCTCTAATTCAAGGAAAGATCTTCGTATCAAAAGTGCTGATTTTAATATTTTTCCGTTCGATATTCATTTTCCTGAATATTTTGTTACGAAATCCTGCTCTCGGTGATACGCGTGCATATTTTTAATATCATTAAAGTTTTAAGAAAAACATAAAAATTCTTTATTTCATCACCATCAGCTGTTTTGCATTTCCAATGCCTCGTTCGACTGATAATACTACAGGAAATGTACGAGACCGAAATGGCAACACGTATCTTGAGAAACGTCTGACTTTGCTCGAGTTCAAAAATGATGAAATGGTTGAGATTTTAAAACTGTACAAAAATGTAGATTTTCGTTATTACAAGAAATCTTTTTGAAATTATTTCCATGAAATTAGTCCGTATTCCTGTCTTTTATTTTCCTTTTATATTTAAAAATTATTCTCTCTATTTCCGTTTATCCTGTCCAAGATATCACGGGATATGATATGTAGCATGCTCTGTTTTATCTCTTTGTAATATTTACATGTTGCTCAGCCGCATGATACATGTGCCAGTTCTCTGTCGAGCGGATCGGGCTTCTGCAAGCGCGACCGAGCAGAAAAACATCTACGGCAGCTTCATTCTTTGGCCGCTACAAAAAAACGACGCTGTGTAGGAATCATTTGAGCCCTATAGCATTGGAGATCTCCCTATTTATCTCTGGTGGGTGCAACACATGGCGATGTAGTGTCTGATGTCGGCGTTTGCTGTGTTGAATGTGTTTGATGGATGCTTTAAACAACAATACAGTGACGGATAACCGCGTTAAAAAATGGAATATTTAGTCGCGAGTGTGGATCACATGAAATTCGACATAGAAATTGCTTTAGATGAGCAATATGGCGCACTATCGTTACCTTTTACCGGAATGGACAGTAAGTACAAAAAGATTCAAAGTATCTGAATTGTGAGGTTAACTCGATGGATCATTTAGCATGAATATTCGTGCAATTGACGGGAGGTTCAAAATTTTTTCAATCAAATTAACTATTTCGCCGGATCATCTTTCCCCCGTTTTTCAAAAGTAAAAACATTTTTTTTAGAATCCATCGCCGCAGTATGTCAATTTTATCCCAGAGGTACGTGCAACAAAGGCGCATCATGTCCTTTCAGACACGTACGTGGGGACAGAACCATCGTTTGTAAACATTGGCTCCGGGGGCTTTGTAAAAAAGGCGATCAGTGTGAATTCCTTCACGAATACGACATGACAAAAATGCCCGAATGTTATTTCTATTCACGTTTCAGTAAGTTATTTTTTTCTCTTTCACTCGAAACCTTTTCATCACAATTTGCTTGACCAACTTTTCTCAATCGCTTTTTTTATGCAGATGCTTGTCACAATAAAGAGTGTCCGTTTCTGCACATTGACCCGGAAACCAAAGTAAGAGACTGTCCATGGTACGACAGAGGATTTTGCAGGCACGGACCACTCTGCAGACATCGTCATGTTCGGAGGGTTCTGTGCATGGCTTATTTAGCTGGCTTTTGTCCAGATGGTCCAAATTGTAAATTTATGCAGTAAGTACGCCCCAAATAGTTCACTTTAAGTTTGTATGAATTTAGAAAAGCATCAGTGACTTGAACAAAAAAAAAAAGTTTGAAAAACTTGAAATTGAGTCGCATTGCCAAAAAGTCTGGAATACATTTGTTACGTGTAACGCTAGGAGAAAATTCTGTAGAAAAACGAAAGCTTTTTACAAAAACCCGTTTTTCTTATTACTTTTCAGTCCAAGATTCGAATTACCCGCTGTCCAAGATATGCAACCGAAGGAAGGAAAAAAAGTTATGATTACCTGTCACTTCTGTGGCGAGAGCGGCCACAAAGCTATGTATTGTAATAAAATGCCGTCGGATATGAGAGAAGCTCAAGTCAGACACGAACAAGAAGGTGGAGGACCGCACTCGTCGCACTATCATCATATGAATATGCACAACGGTCCACCGCCTAGAGGGCCCCAAAAGCCTTTGGAAGAGGTGACATGTTACAAATGTGGTACAAAAGGACATTACGCGAATAAATGTCCCAAGGGTCATTTAGCATTTTTGAGTCACGCCGGTAGCGGTGTCGGTAGTGGCAATGGTGCAAGCGGCGCAGGTGGCGGAGCAGGAGGAGGCGGCGCTGGTGGTGGCGGAGGAAGTACAGGAGGGGCTGGCGGAAACCCTGGATATAGGAGATGACTCTGTTTAACTCGTTGTCTTTTCTGGGTATGTCAAGAATGGGTGAAAAACGAGAATAAAACTTTTTCTCATATGTTAACATTTTTACTTTATTTTTTTTTCAAGCAAACAATAAAATAAGAATCCGAAAAAAAAAAACGAAACGTTTACATCTTGTCAGTTCAATTTGTTCGACCGGCATTCGTACCCCACGTGTTATTTTATTCCCTCGAATTTACGCCACGTTGGACGATAAGTATTCAAACAAATACATGGGCAAGCTCTTCCAGAATTTCCAAGCGAACTCAACTCCTGGACGCTCGACACAATCTCAAAAAAATTAACAGTCAATACTCTTTTTTCGTTTGTTTGATTAAAATACTAGAATTATAATACATGACAATTCAACATATACACCTGATACGTTAATTAAGCCTGATCAATCTCATTTCAAGATAATTTTTTTATCAGAATAATACTCAAAATAATCAAATGATGGAAGTCGAAGTGATGTTTGTATGATACGACGAGACTAAATGCACGTTCATCACCGCGTCGAATTGTTAATTCCTCGCTTTCCTGCCTCGAGACTATCTGCGATATTGTGATGAAGAGTTATGATAATGCGGTGAGATATTCTCCAAATTTTGACTTGTATCGAAATTCTGAAAGAAAATTGAATTTTGGCAACTTTGTATCATCTTTTGTCGAATTCAAAGTAGAGAAAGAAATCATCGATAACGGTCTCTCCAATATAATTTTTTCAGTTGTCTACACCAAAGAGAGCACAATTTCTCCACAAGCCCAAATTTGAAGACGAAAATTGTTTCTACAACCTCGCAGTCATTCTGATTATTAATCAACGAAATGAATGAATGGAGGGTTCGATCGTTAGGAATTCATGCAGACACTTAGGCAAGAAATGTCTATTTTGCTCGTGAAACGCGTTCTGACGGATGCAAAATTCCGAACGCTTAAGGACTCGATGTCGCGTTGTCGAGAATCACAAGTGAAATTATTTCTCCCGTCGACTTGTTGTGTTTCGTGTCAACGACATTCGCACGGATACTTCAAGATTCATCACATGAACACAAGTCTAAGTAATCTCTTCGGAAAACTTTCTGAATCCTTCAAATTCTTTTCACGAATACGAACACGATCATACATTCCAGATGGGATGCTCCCTTAAGGCATCAGACGTGACGATCTATTGACGGAATTCCATTTTGTAGTTTATGAAAAAAAAACAATACAACGTGAAATATTCTCGGACCCGCGAAACGAGTTAGAAATATTTGAATTCTCCGGCGAAAGAATCCCCCATTCTCGTTTGCACAAAATAAAGTCAACATCTCAAAATTCCCGATTTTAATAATCTGTAGAGAAAACAATATCTCGAGGAATAAAAGAAAATTCTAGAAAATTACAAAACTATTGTTAAAACTAGGTCAATTTTGAAAAGTCAATTCGAGCGGATAAAAATAAACGCTGCTTCTAAAAAGGCTCCCTGAAAAATTCGTATTTTTTCTCACCACTACCAATGATATTTCGTTTGCTTAAGTATCATTAGAATTTGACGCTTCACTTGGGTAAGTACTGAAAGTAAAATGTTGAGAATATTGTAATAGTAATAGTGTGTCGGCTAAAAAAAGCCAACAACTCAGTCGCTGCTTGAATCTCGGGCTTTGTTAACGTGTTGAAGTTTGAATCGTTGGAATAGAATACATTTTCTGCGTTTTATTCCTAATTATTGATATTGCACAGTTACGAATTGAGGCGTAAAAAATCGGCTTTGTTTCTCGTCAAGAAAATCACTAGACGAAATGAAGATTATAGCAATGCAAACAACGAAAAAAAAAAGAAATTGAAACAATAGAATGGAATACATGCATGAATTTTCGGTGCATCCCAACAATACAAAATTCAACAGCATGTCCATCGATAAAACTCTCAAGGCAGTAAGAGGGTGGAACGATTAATCAACAACTATGAACTAATGGGGACATCGAATAATTTCGATTTGGGTTTGTAAATCTCATGCGCACTTAATGAGAGAAAAGTGAAATTGATTGGAAAGAATTGCATGGCATCATGAGGCATCGTTTTCAATGACTTCGACATAATTGGCCGGGAATAGACCGTAAGTTCCATCAGGTCCGAGACCTTGCCACCAGCCTTCGTCAATAGCATCAATGTGTGTTATTATATCACCAGGATCGAAAGTTATTTCGGTATCGTCGGCAGCTTGATAATCATAAAGTGCTCGAGCTTTCATGCCCTCGTTGTTAGGATCGAAATATAAATAAGGCTCACTGCCGCTTAATTGATTGTATAATTCGGTCTCGACATTGTTCAAACTTTCCTCGATCGTTTCTTCAGCGAGAGGGTTTGCAGTAGTGTTGGCTTTTATGTCGAGTTCCTCCATCTTGGCAATCGTTGCATTTTCCAATGATTGAGAATTTAGCACAGGTGCCGCAACTGCTTCGACAGGATCTTTGACTTTTTCAGCCTTTGTTTCCTCAGCCCGTTTCAACTCTTCCACCATTTTTTTCTCCTCAAGTTTCGTATTTTTTTCTTCAGCCTTAACATCTTCTCTGTCCTGCACCTTCGCATCCTTTGGCTGACTCACCTCTGGCACCTTTTCCATGTTTCTCACGGGATTTTCCCTCGTAACGAACTTCTGATGATGCACTGGCTGCAGATTCTGTCTCATTTGACCGGCCGACGTATTTTGCTCGAAAACGGCACGAGCGTTTATCGTTCGTTGAGCTATCAATTGTTGCGCCTCGTTGCTACGCTGCCGCCGTAATTCCTCGCTTCGGGACTTGTGCTCATCGTCCGTATCGCTGCTGTTTTGATGTGCCATCATTTGTTGATTTCGTAAATTCTTTATCTCCGCTGCACGTTGTTCTGATTTCTTTTCAATAGACCCTGTTTTTTCGGAGGTGGAAACCTGATTAAGAAAAAAAAACATAGTTCATCATTAATAAAGAGTTGCGGCAGCGGCTTGACGCCAAGTATTGAAAAAAAAAGCGTAGCGCGAACCGGCCGTACCCTCATATACAGTAAAATAAGCGTTTTATGACGTCACAGAAACTTTTAATCGTTTCTACGGGAAAACGGAGCGACAGAAAATTTTCATATTAGAATTGAATTTTCTATGATTTTTTATCTTTCGAATAAGCATAGATGGAATAGAATCCGTCCGACCAATCCAGAGACATGTAGCATTGAAGATTTTGGTCGGGAGATTCGGAACACTTCTTCCCTTGCAAAAGATCGTCGGAATCTGAGCATTGGCAAACGCGTTAAGCAAATGCAGTTTTGTTGATATTTTAAAAATACATACCTGCTGTTGGTCCCGCAGCTTACTGGCCTGCTCCTCTCGCGACCTCGTTTCTAGTTCTAATCTACGACGATCTTTTTCCAACCGAAGCCGTTCCTGTTCCACTCTCTGTTTCTCCTCCATTTCCTCGCGTTGCCAAAACCGATCACGCTCACTCGCGTTTATCTCTTGCTCCGGTATGACTCTGATCAATTGTTCACAACGATTTTAAAGCATTTAGCGATTATTCTAATATCTCCGTCTCTGCATGAACGATTCTTCGAAATGAGCCTGAAGTTTGCATCGACGCAATGCCACGAAATGAAAAAAAAAATAAATTATTCGTCACTTTTTCTTCGATTTTTTTTCTTCATTTGCCTCTTTCCTTTTTGGACTTCGCCACGAATGGATTCGTAAAATAAAAAAGTTACGAATCATTTTTAAAAAAATTTTTTTTTTCCTTTCGTGGCATTGCGTCGATGCAAACTTCAGGTTCATTGTTCGAAGACAGAGAATTACTAAGATATTCATTTACCGTCGATAAGTCGTCCCAACAGGTCCTGAATTGCCGCCATTCTCGCCACGTGGTTCGTTGAACTTGTAAGAAGAACCGGTAGCTCTCGCTAGTTTTTCCATTATTAGCTCAACCTCCACGTCTTCCTCGGAGCGAGCGTTTACCGTAATATGAGCTCCTTTCAGTAACTTCTCTATATCCCTTATATGATTAGCGCAAGTTCCTTTTCTCACTATCGGAGCGCATTCGCCTTGCTGCAATAAGTAATAAACCAATAGGGTCAAGATGCGTCAACAGATTGTGTCAAAAACAGATTTATGGCACAAATTTCAGCCATCTAATGATCGATCCAGTTTTTTTTTCCTCAAGAACATTAAAGGCTGCTTATTACTCACCCAATTGACAAGTACGCACTTGGGTAAACTTGTTTTAGTGTCTATAACTCGACAGAAGGCATACATAATGTTACCGCTGTTGAGTTCGTCTATCATCTCTTCCAGACCTCCGCTGCCAGTTCCAACAACTTCAAGATTATTCGTTTGGCCCTCATATCCGAATACAGCCCTAAAAAATAGGGGCAAACGCATAAACAAACTTGGAGTGGAGCGAGTTTTTGGAATTCAATAATGAGGAGCGAACTTTCGAAAGAATTACGTTAAAAAAAAATGTTTGTTGAAATGATGCACTTTTGAGTTTGACCGATCGTGACTTTTGGAATGAATGACACGTAATGCGTCTTCGGGATATTCCGAAGCAGAAAAAATGGATACTAAACAATTTGGTGAAAAAAATGACATTTGGCAAGTTGACGTGAGATAATTACAACAGTGAAATATTCTGCTTACCAATTGTCGGGAGATTTGTCGTCAACGACGCGGTGCCAAGCGTCAACAAGCGATTCTTTGTTTTTCGTTAAATTAACCGACATTGTTATCTAACGATTTTATATAGTACTGTGCAAAACATGCGGATTTTAAAATAAAATATAAACAATCAAAAAAACATCTTCGGTATAATCCTTCTTCGATTAATGGAGTTATCGAAATAGGCGTTATCAGTGACTAAAAGAAATGGAGAAATTCTCCGATGAGCCGGACACCGTCACCGAGGAATAACGGAACGGCTTATCCGTAGATTGGTTTGATTGGCGTATAATCCGCGGATATTGCAGCGTCGTCTATCGGACACTGTCGGAGTCCCAAAAGCGAAAACTTTTACAGCGGACAAACACACAACTATATGAATCCCGCTCAAACTTTAAACCGGTGTTCTTTCCTCTCGCCTCCATGATTCCATGAGAAGTGACTCAGTAATATGCAGCACTCCCATAGCCGAAGATACTGAGGAACGATTCGGACACGTCAACAATTTCGCCAATGGTAAAAAATATTTATTGTCAAGAATCGAAATCACGGAAAAAATCCTCTAGAAGTTAAGGGAGGTGTTGCTGGCTACATGTGACAATATTAAAAGAATTTAAGAAAATTTGGCGATAATATTCTTTAGCATCAAATACAAGGACACCATTTTTTAAAGTTTTTCGCCTGCATAGTTGCCGAATAATTTGAGTTTACAATACGTAAAAGATTTTCCTATATATATCTAAACGCTATACTTATGCATGTAAATGCTAGGGTTTAATAACTCGAAAACTATGCAGAAGAATAATCTTTTTGTTGAAAAATGGTTTTGTGTAGCCATCCTCACCTCGACGCACTGCTCCAAATTACGGTATCCAGTATCCGAAAAACGGGACAATAAGTTTGATCGGAATTTCGATTATCCTGTAAATAAAAATGTTTTACGAAAAGGGAGGGACTTGCGAATCGTTTCAATCTAATGAAAATGCGATTTCTTATAATTCTACTCCGTACACACATTTCATAAAAGAAAAAAAAAACCTGAAAACGCCCACATAGAGATCGATGATCGTTTTATTTTTATTTCCTTCTAGTTTCGAGTTACATTTCTATATCCTGCTCCATTGCTCCGTTTTTGCAGAGGCGTAAATCAAAGTCTGATGTTCGAGCGCATGGAAATCCGACACTTTCATTAGTATCTTTCGCTCTATGAATGATAATACAATTGAACATGATTATTTTGATTGTATTTCCGCATTGCTAGCAATTATAATCGCGAATAGGCGCGTGTATAATAAATGTATAAAATTCTTCAATAATGCAAAATTATGTCAAAAAGAAGCTGTACAATTCTATAGGAAGAATATAATCAGCAGAAACAATGTCGAGGGGCTAATTTTTCGTGTAAAATACACAAAGTACAGGGTTCAAAGCGAAATCTCTGAAATTTGTGATGGAATAAACGAACTTCGATGGTCTGCCTGTTGACCTACATTCAAATTTACTTCGAAATCGACTTCGCGAATATCTCGAGATTGCTGCCGAACCAGCCATTGTCCTGAGGGTTAAAAGTTCGAATAGCTCGAAAAAATGTTTCAAAAATATTGTAGCAAAATGCAAAAATGTCTCTGAACGATAAAAATACATGATCCACTACAAACGCACAAACAAAACCGCACAAGTTGTTGTCGCGAAAATTCCCCGATAGAGAGCCAGGTGATATGTTAGTTTCTAGAATGACTCGAGGAATAAAAGAATTCTTTGTTAATTGACGCTATAATGAATCGTATTGATTCGATCAATCTCAAGCGATAACCGCACTCGTTGCCATCCTGTTGACTCCGCAGGTTCCGTCGCCTCGATAAACTCTGTAGTATCCTTGTTCTCCCCATCCCGGACCCCAGCTGTTCTTTATTATCCAATAAGGCATTGACTTCTTGAAGATCGGATAAGCTGAAAAATAAAACAGGCAAAATAAAATCATGTCCTCAGAATTGCTGTTGTCGTTATCATGCATGTGATCATTTTTCGTTGTTGATTAATCTTTAACCCTTCGTGGTCACTGTGGGTAGACTCCACCCAGTGACCAACTTTTGACGTAAATATCTCCTAGGGGAGAATGGGGCTGTAATCGTCATATTTTTGTAGTTTGTAGTGTCCATTGCGCGTTGGCGGCGATAAGTTTTACCGCCGCTAACGCGAAATCTCTAGCATCCACTTTGAAATCAACCCACTTCCTATAACGGAATTAATATGTTTTTCAGAACGTGCGCTATCTTACTATTTTTTTCATAAAAGAACCAGATCTGATGAATATCAGGTCCAAATTTTAGGCAAAAAAGTTGATAATCCACGAAGCGACGATTATTTTAGTGAAAAAACTTTTTTTCCCGTTTGTTTTTTTCATTTTGCATTAAAAAAAATATGTTAGCCTTGGATTCCTTTCGGGAAAGTTTTTCGTATCCAAAGTAGAATGTCCAAGGGTTGTTCAGTAATTTTTTGAGAATTTTTGGGCCGATAGATTGGTCACAACACGGGTTCGAAAATGGACTGGGTAGAATCAACCCAGTGTGACCACCGAGATCGGAGACGGAAGTGTGACCACGAAGGGTTAAAAATTATTTGGGAACCTTTTTAGCAAGGTGCCAATTGTGCATCTTGGCCAAAAATTTTGAAAGCTCAAAGAGAAAAGGTTGTTTTCGTTAAAAAGAGAGTAATGATTTATCAATTTGGCAACATACTGCGTATTCCGTATCCAACGATAAGAACACCGTGGTCCAGATTGTCTCCATTACAGAGGAATTTGAAAGGATGAGAGACTCCGCCCATGTAAAATTGCATGGCATTGGCGTTGATACCGATGCTAATAGGGCCATTTTGAACAAGCCACTGTGCCATTTGAGTTTCGTTGGAAGTTATATTCAGTCCAGAAACAACTTGGACTCGAGCTTTGTTTTTATCGAAATGGCATGTCTCGTTTTTCCCGTCGTATGGATAGTCGGTCTCGAGTTCAAGGCCGCCGATTTGTTCGAGAGCGCGATAAGCCGTGTCCGGTAATCCGCCGTTACATCCGGAATCCATTTTGTCACAATCGACAAGTTCTTGTTCCGAGAGCGACAACAATTTACCATGTTTTATGGCATTAAGAGCCTCCACATTTCCAGTTACAGAGAAAGCCCAACATGAGCCACAAGATCCTTGATCCTTGACCTCAGTAATTACGTTTTTTGTACGCCAATCAAATTCTTGAGGTAACTCAATGTCGGGTATCTGCGCCTTTGGCAAAGGTATATCATTTTCCGTCCTCAAATCTGGCCTCAGACCCAAATGTCTCGATCGAAATTCCTCGGGAGTCAAATCAGCGAACATTGTAGCTCCGTAAGTGGCTGTTCCTTGCTCATTTTCCCTCAATTCCTGAATTTTTTTCATATTCGCTTGGAAAACTTTGAACCGATAATTTTTTTCTTCCTCGGATTCGTAAGTTTTCTCGTGATTGATGATGAACAGTTCGAAAGCCCTTGCGTACTGAAGCTCCTCAGCGATCTTGAGATTATTCGCATTGTAATATTTACCACGAAGCGATCTTTTCGAAACTTTTTTTTCATCCGAGTACACGTTGATTTTAATGTCTGGATGACCTTTGTCGAGCCATGGTTGTGACCAAACAGTCACCTCGTATTCCTCAACCGGAACGTTCGCCTTTAATTGACAATTTTCTGTGACCCCTTTGGGGCAAGTGCTCTCACCTACTTGGATTCTTATTCTGTGCAACTTGCCTGAAACTATTTGTTCGGTAGATTCCACAACATTAATCAAATATGGTTCGTAGGGCCGATTGAAAGTTTCGGAATATTTCTTCAAACCTTCTTTCGCGTATTGCTGAATCAGTGGGTCTTTCGGATTGACCGAAGTTTGTCCTCCGGCTCGTTCATTCGATCTACGACCTCTATCCAGTTTTTTATCTTTAGATGGAACAATAGTGATCTTAGGATTGCCATGATCGATCCAAGGTTGTGACCAAATAGTGACAAAGTATTCGTCCACCGGACTGCCACTTTGCAATTTACAATGATCTCCTTTCTCGCCTTTGGGACATGTGCTCTCCCCGAAACGGACAGTCATACTGTACTGCTTTCCCGATACGACTTGTTCCTTCGGATCGATGATATCCACCAGGAAAGGTTCGTTCGCTCCCCTGTAACTTTTAGCGAAATGATGCAATACTTTGTTGCCTAAACGTTTGATTTCTAGATCGTCGCTGCTCATTTCTGTCCATCCTCCCACCAGAGCTCTCTTGGATCTCGTGACGAGAGGTTCCTTTTCGTCGAAACATTGTGATTGGAAGACTTTGGCGGTGTCGAGTGATTCCGGGTCGCTGATCCGAACGAAAGCTTTACAAATTCTCTCGCTGCCACGAGCACGATCCAAACAGGCATTGGTACCTTCGTTACAATTGCTCATTGCGACTTTCATCGTAATGTGATAAATGGTCTCGTCGCCTAGTTGTTTTTTCGAGTCGATTATATCAACGAGAACCCGTTTTTTATTATCGACGTCAATGTCATCGAGGCTGTCGACGACTTTTTGAGCAAGTTGGCTAACCAGTTGTTTCTCCGTCCCGGAAGTATGCGGGAATGATCTTTTGGAACGTTCAACGTTGTCCGTCGTTTCTGCCTGTCCGTCAGAGTTGGCTTGGCCCGCAATTTTTGGTTGTATTATTTCTTCTTGAACGGGGGTTTGACGATCGGTGGGTGGAGGATCGGAATGTTTAATTGGTTTATAAAAATCGATATTCTTGAGGAATTCATCAAACTCTTTTTTCTTGTCCTCAAATCCTTGGACATTATCTACTTTAGCATTATTCGTTTCGACCACTGATTTCGTGGCAGTTTCTTCGACGACAGGTCGTCGGGTGTTGGGTTGATTATAACCGGTTGGAGTTTTAACATTTTCCCCTAGAAGCTCGTCGATGGAACTCGAATAGGGAGACGAGGACATTGACTCCTGGCCGGAACTACTTTCGCTGATGAACAAGGGATCGCTGGAAGCGATTGGTTGGCCGGAGTGATCGGTTTGAGCATCATAGCTGTCGGGTAAATCGGTGCAGTTGTTACGCACGATTTTGCGGCTGTCTCGTTGCCAAGGGCGTTGCTCGAACGTAACGAGGCAGAGTTTGATCGGAATGTTGGGCAAAAGCGAACAATCGTCCCGCGAGGATATGCCGATTGTAGAGCAATTGGTTTCGCCGATTTCGAGGAGAAGCTCGTAAAGCACGACGTTCGAACCCGGCGGTACAGCTCGAGTGACTCTAGCGATGCTTATAACTTTGTGTTTGTTATCGCTGCGACCAGTCTCGTCCATCGATCGGACAACCTGCTCGCTGTAAGCTGCCAGGCCTGGCAACGTCGGATTTAATTCGTATGGACAACCCGCGCAATAATTTCTATCCGTAGCTCGAACCGCTATAAAAGGTCGTTCGTTACCATCCGCCACTGTTTGTACCTCGTGATCCAACTGCAAACTTGAATCTCTGTTAAGTTTCTCAAACGTCTCCGTCGTATCCTGCTCAACAATATTCGAGCTGTTCTGACCTCCATCCTGCGTCGTTTGCTGATGCGTCTCCGCTTGATCGGATTGCGGATACAAATACATACACTGGATGGAATCTGCTCGAACGTCTATTACACCGTGCTCGTGTTGACGCAATTCAATTGCACAAACTTCATTGAGACACGATGAATCGTCGATACAATTTTGTTCCAAATTTAACATCAGCCGGTATACCTGGTCGGGACGTTCCACCTGTAAACAAACATTTTTTTAAATTAATCGCAAACGAAAACAAAACGTTTTATTACTGCAAAGTTATAAAGCTTATTATTAATTATATAGAAGGCTCTCTTAAGGCTTTACGTATGTCAACAGCTTTTAAGAATACGATAACTAATTTTAGCGAAATACGAAGATAAATATGGACATTGCCGGACGCAGCGCGTGTCGAAAGTTTTTTTAAAATGTTTGCAAATCCGTTCAAATATTTAATTCGGGACTGTTATTCTTTTTATAAAAACGCTTGGCACGCTCGGTCGACCGAAAATCTTAAATTACAAGAACCTCAAACGCATTTTTCCAAACGTATGATCGACTTGGGAATTCGTCTGAAACCTTTGCTCTAAAGGATCGATGAAGGAGGCGGTTGAGCTACGAAAGTTCGTGCAATTCTCCCCATCTCCATGGGCTTTTGGAGTTTGGAACGAAATATCCATTTGGGTGAATATTTTTTAAATAATCTTCAATTTAATGCAACTAGGGAACGAGTAAAAGCACACCGACCTTTAAGGCCCAGCAAATTAAAATGTGAATGCGTAACGATAACCCGTGGATCAAATTCAATCGAGGCTTATCGCGGTATCAGGATGCTTTACTACAAAGTCTCGATTTCCTACGAAATTCGTTGGTCGCACGTTTGTAACAGGAACCATTTCGACATGTGCGCCAATGACACAGATAGATTTGCTACTTTATTTCATCCATTGCCTCATTTTCAACGACGGCAGGGAATCTATCTTTATCTGTGCGGGGCTGTTTTTTTTAATTTTTTTTTTTTTTTTTTTTTTTATAATCGACACTCGCGAAAATTCGAACTGCGTCGCAACGAAAAATCATTCACACGATGACCGCGTGCTATAAACGTCTCTGCACATACGCGGCGTTTAGATGACGCAGAAATTGAAAGTATTCACACACAAATACAACACACACGTTCGGAAATGTGGTCACTCGTGAGTAAAGAAATGAGCAGTCATAAGACGAACGAAGTAATCGTTTCATTTCACGAAGCTTTGTTGCAACGAAATATTCCGGTGATTACATTTGACCTCCAAAACACGCGGGGAATAATCAATTACGTTTTTGAAGGTCGCGGAATTATCTTCTCAAATCGATCGATGTTTTGTTTTTCTTCAAATACTGCGTCATGAATAAATGTCATTAGGAATACGATCGGAATGATTATTTACCTTCATTTCAACGGGGATTCACCAACAGCGAGATAAAAATAAATTGCCTGATCTCTGAGCTTTTTTCAAGGAGACCATTTCCGAAAAATCGTTCGATATAATCGAAGAAATACACTTGTTGTTTTTTTTCTTTTTCTTTTTTTACTCAAATGGACGAAAAACAACGTTATTCTTCTTATCTTAGCGCTTATCTCTCGTATGAATGATTTTTCCAATCTGCGATACGAAGAGTTTGGTTGCCGAATGCAAAAGCTTTTCGATCAAGAAGTACGAAAAGGTGAACACTTTTCCGGCATTCGTTATTTCAAATTGAAATGTTGCGAATGCGGGACAAACCGCGATTCCGCTTAAAAAGGAAAAAAAAAACAAAAGTAGGTTGCAGCGTGCGCAGCTCTGTATCAAAAGTCATCAGTGCCCCGGGAACAAAACAACAACTAACGACGCGATATAAACACGCAGGAATGCAAAAAACGTTTCAACGCGTGGCATCGTATTGCGAAAATCTAACATATGCAGTTCAGTCGCTAAGAAATATTGTACGTTACCAATTTTTCAGCTCTGATTAAATCTCCGCTTCGGTAAGTATTGCCGGTTGGAGAATTATCATTCAAGGAATCGAGTGCACTCTGTTTGAGAAGTTCAGGGACACTGTCGAATGGTATGTTTACACATATTGCGGGTGTAAATAGCGCGAAAGTGATGAAGGACAGGAAAACACACTTGGAAAAATATTTAGGCAGCTTCAAGTTTGCCATCGTGACGTGACTTTATCCTGTCGCTAAGTAGTCGCCTCGACGACGCGAGACACAGTACTGACAAGAACTAAACAAGCACGTCCGGATCAGTCCGAGAAACGGTTCACATATGAAGCATCACGCAGACGCAGGAGAATGTCAAATTCTCACTCACACACACACAACGCGTACTCGATCAACACGTTTGTACAACCAATCCTGACACGAGGTCCAGTAACCAGTTTATATTTTGTTTACTTTCCTTCATTGACTACCGCTTCCATGAAATTATCAACAGAGACCCGCAAAACCGAAGAATAGAAACTTAGTTGGTAGAATTCCTTGAAAAAGTTTTCGCCAAAAACGACAAAGACCATTACTGAACCGCGCTGGATGTGCCGCTGTCCCGCGAGTCTCTGTTACGCATTTCTATATTTATATTGACCATTCCCACACTTCATGAAGGGGAACCAGCTGAACGGAGAGATAGTATACAAGGAGGGAAAACGGATAACGTCAATAAATTACATCAAATCTCAGGATTCGACGATACGATTTCTCCAATAATTTGTATTTTCGTTATTAACGCTGGAAATTTTAAAATGAAGTTTTTTTATTATAATGATTTTTACACCTTCTTTCGAGAACAAAAACCTGTGCAAATTTCGTGACGCCATAGTATAGTACTGTGTCAGGAAAACAATTGCTCATTGTTCTTTTTTAATGGAAAATGAGGTGTCACCGTTTTTCCCCGAAATATCGAAAAACTTTTTACGCTTCTGGCGAGTTCGCAGATAAAAGATGGCGTCAGAGTTTTTAGAACGGGAATTCTTTATTCCGTTACCGCCGAAATCATTAGAGGGGACTCAATGGAGTCAAAGTCCAGATAAATTCCACGCGGCGCGTCGCGCCGCGATCCTCTCGGTGAATGAGCCCCATGGGAAATAAAACTGGCCAAACCATTTTGTCTTCTCATTTCTCCACTTTGTTTAGCGTTCATTTGACGGTGTCTGATTAATCACAATGTTTGTGTACGAATATTTCTCGTCACATAACTTTCCGGAGTAACCGCTCTAAAAAAATCATTTTATATCCGGAAATAATGCACTTACCTGTTTTACTGATATTTCAAAATTTCGTTGCCATGGTTGAACAAAAAAATATCCTTGCGATGACCCGTTAGGGAGAAAGCGTGAGGACAGGCTTTGGTAAATAAAAGACCCTTGGATAAAATTTGTACAATAAATAATTAATCATAAAACTTTTGGACAATATCGATGTGTTTTCTGTAAACAAAACTGTCGATAAAATAGTACAAATAAATTTGTTAAATTAAAATGAAACTACAGTTTTCCTCGTGAGGAAATCTTTCGACTAGTAAAGAGTATCGGCGCACTTTTCACCGCGAGGTGTACGAAAAATAAAGGAGAAAACTCAATGAGATCAATTTCAAGTCAGAGAAAAATCTATAACACACACGCACACGCTACATCGTAAACGATTGTTTTTCAAAGATTAAGGAGTTTGCGTAGTCAGAAAAATGCAACGAAATTCTTCGTAATGAATAGAACTCTCGTGCCAGCTTAGGCGAAAATACCGTTAAATTTGAGTTCGGCCAGGATCGTAGAACCGAATAAACACAAGGAAAAATGTTGTGATCCGCATAATTGAAGGACCGGAAATAAAGACGACACGAGCTGCAATTCCAGTTTTCCGGAATTTGTAACGTTATCGTTAATCCCGAATGATGATAATTTGCGAATCAATGAAAATGTGAATCTAATTAATTTGGGTTAATTGTGACAAGTCTATATCGAGTTTGACGATTTGTACTTTGGAAATGAGCACGACCGGCGACTCAGTACTGTAGGAAGATTGATAATTAATCAATTCCCAAGTGCCATCGCCGCCCAAGTCGGCAATAGCGATCGATCGTGTTTGTAGGTTTAAGCTCGGCTGACAATCCTCGTTTTTGCACAATTGTACGATATCGCTCTGGCTCGCATGAATCTCGTGTACGTCCGTATAATTAACGAATACCATCAGCACTCTTTCGATCAATCGACGTTTTGTCAGTGTCTCAATTTTCTCATCATCGGATTTTTTCGCCTCATCCCATTGCCAGAACTTTATAGCGAAACCAGTGACGTAGGGCTTGTTACCGATCGAGTAAATAGCCGGCTTCATCGCGTATGCATTTTCGCTCGTGTGGTTCCATATTATTCGGTTTGAGTTAGCAACTTTTAGCAACGTCACGTTCGCACTGACCCTGCAATCCTCGCCCGGACACGAACCGGAATTCCTCACGTTTAGTTGGTAATACGGCGTCAGCTGAATAGTGTATTCAGCCGGATTTTCATTTTCCTCCGATGGATTCAGCGCTGTAACACTTTCGTTCGATACTCGGTTGGATTTCACTTCGGCCAGATCGGAGATGTTGGCATGTAATACTTCTCTCAAGGGCACCGTCACGTTCAACATTTCTATGGAGAAATTTTCAATTATTTCTTAATAATCCCATTTCGTAGCTTTTGTCCAGTTTTAATAGAATTTGTTTTTTGATGAGTCCAGTGCCATTGGGTTGGTCAAAAGTTACCATTTATCCAAAGTTCTCCATTTGTTTCTTTCGGTTTTTCATTAGATTAAAAAAAAAGGAGTCTTGGCCAATTTTCAATGATTTTAAGCATCAAAACTAAATTGGGTCCAAAGGATCCCTGGTAGTAACGATCGGAGAACTCTCCTGAGATCACGTTGAAGTTTGCAACGTTGGAATCCAACGAAATTCTGGTTTCCCTTCAACAGAGCTCGTAATTATTTTGCAATATTTAGTCTGGACAACAAAACGATTCAAAACGATTAATTTCCAAAAACCAATAAATAATTAATTGAAAAAAAACATTTTTCGTTGAATCCCAACGTTGCAAAGTTCAGAATCATCTCCTGAGCGATACTTACGATTCGGCGAAATTTTAGCCTTGCAAACGTAGAAAATATCGTAATTCGATTCCAGACGAATGATCTGAATGGTATTTCTCGGGTACGTTTCGCAGTCGTTGTTCGTATGCTCGCCAAGAAGTTTGCCATTCTGTCCGGACAATAGAATGATCCCACCTTGAGGATATCCGTTTTGAGTGACGCTCAATAAATCTTCTATTCCGTCGGAATCGACATCCGGAATAACCGATGGTAATCGCGAGTTTGTCGGATACGAGGATGTCCAATGTATCGTACCCGCTGTTGGGTCGATACTGACCAATAAATTTTCACCGCTTACGATACAATCCGGAGTTTCTGAACCGTCTGTATCAAAAGTAGTGCAATCAATGTCGACGGGCACTTTCTTCAGTAACGGGACCCACCAAAGTAAAGTTCCCGAATTTCCCTGCATCGATAGAACGACTCCACCCTCTGCTGGAATTTCTCTCATAGCCGGAGCTATCGACTTGTTTACACCAAAACGCTGGCCTTGCAATAAAAATATTAAGCTGTATGGTGTTCCATGGACGATAGATATTGGGCCGTGTAATTCTGAAAAAAATTGACAAACCAAAACACACTGTCCATTTTTCATTTGAGAGCAAAACTACTGAATTTAATGACCCTGAGGCTTGCAGCGACACAATGCCGCGGAAAAAAAAAAAAAATGGAAATTAAAAATGTTTTGTTACTTTTTTATTCTACGAATCCATTCGTGAAGTCCAAAAAAGAAAAAAGCAAATGGAGAAAAGAAAATTCGAAAAAAAAGTGACGAATAATTTTTTTTTTTTCAATTTCCATTTCGTGGCATTGCATTTTTTTTTCTTGCCTTACCCACGCCTTCCAAAGTTTTTTCCCATGTCATGACTGGCTGGTTCTCCGTGACGAGGGGACATATCACCGTATTGTCACATGGCAAAGCATACAGAAAAACCAGGACAGTAACCAAGCAAAACAAGGCAGAAAGTGCGAGGCAGAAACGTCTGAGTAACGACATTTCACGTCTTTTCCAGAAATCATTCTGAGCTTCATTTTCGGTTACTATGATAGGAACATCATCTCCACAATATCTATATCCGCCTTGAGAATCAACTGGATCTTTTGCAAAGTTTTTAGGCTCTTTGGTAGAATGGTACCATCCATTTTCCTGATTCGGAGCTGTGTCCTTAATGTCAAAGAAATCATTATTGGATTTGCATCATATCGAAGTGTGGAAAGTAGTTTTGCGATTCTCACATTGGATGCACAAATTGAATGCAGCAAAAGTGAGTTTGTTCCGATTTTATTTTGTTTTTAAAGAGTTATGATTGTTTTTCATGTTTGGATCAAGTGTGGGTCAATTTTCATTGTGATTTATCGATGTGAATGGTAATGTTTGAATGTAAACAAAAAAACAATTGGGATTGAGATGAATCATGGCATTGAGAGATGAATTGAAAAAGAACAAGCAAAATTGTAAAGTAACAATCCTTACGTGAATTTTTGCCTGATCTTGTTGAAAATTTTCTATGGGAATGGCCAATCGTTCGTCCTCGTCTTCCGTATCAGTATTGCTCATGCATTGTGGTATAGGTGCATAACCTTGTCCTGCCATTCTTTCGATCGACATGATTCTTTAAAATTTGAATTTCCCACCTGACTGCAAAGCCTTTTACAAGCTTTACAAGGACGTTCGAGCTCCTCTCTAGTTAATCCTATAACGCGAATTTTCAATTCGAATTCTCATTGATTAGTGTATCTCACGTATCATCGATGTATTTATTAACCTAAAGTCTTGTTTTTCAACCCTCGCAACTCACTTTTTATTCAGGAAAATTGTACAGAGCTCGTTTATCTATTGACACTTATTGAGACGATCGGCACTAAGTGGACGACGCGTACAAACAAATGCGTACCAACAAACGTATGAATAATTATCCACACGAATATGTCAAGAGCCTAAAGTGTTTTGCAATCTCGTCGGTATCTGTTGATTTGAAGCAACGCTGGTACATGTTATATTCCTACAGATGCCGTAGTATGCCATTTCGGAATGGCAGGAACAATCAATTATGCATTTTTATACATATTTTTATATATATTTTTTTTTTCATTGATTTCTCGCAATAACTTCCGATCGCTCACCGATATCCTTCATTTTTTGAAGGTGCGAAGTTACTTTGGTATTCACTCGCCATTAACAATATAAATAATGCCGTTTTCGAATTCAATCGATTTGAAAACTATTATTGGGGTCGAGTCAATCATAATTTATTCAGAAAACATGAATGCCTTTCTCTGAAACGAAGCTTGATATATTTTTGTTCATGAATTATTTTCAATCGCAATGTTTTTCATTTCGCGCGTAGCCCATCGCGAGAAAAACGAGGCGTAACAACGGAAATTAAAAATAAAAAGCGTATCAGCATGAACATTGGAGACCAGAATTGCGCGATAGCGCCATCTGTGGCGTGTATATCGAACTCAGTAGAAGAACGAGGTCGTACGTGTCCCAAGGCGACTCCGACTCCACCAATGGAAAATAGTATTATTTATTGATTTCGAGCGATCGCACGCATCAGACAGTACACAGCACACATATGATTCGTTGCAGATATATGTGGGGAAAAAAATTAATCTCGAAAGAATTAGATATTGAGAGGAAAGGGAGCAGAATAGTGTGTGACATCCGAGATGGGGGTTCACGGTGAAATTGTAGTGTTTTAACTGAGCGACGATCGGAATTTTTCGCATTCCGACGTTATTATTTATGCAGCGTGTGAAGAAAAAGGAAATACGACTAATGAGAAGGCGCGCTTGAAAGATTGTGTCGTGCGGTGTTTTATGCATAAAAGTTGTACGTCCGCGATAATAATACCAACGAGAAGTTCCTCAGCTGATGAAGAGTTATAGTTTGGTGTCGCGTCAAAGATCGTGAGCCGAGGCAATAATAGTTTTTCTTTTGGTGCCCTGCAAAAATACCTTTTTTCGTACGCAATCTTTTGATGCGTTATCGGTGGATAAGTGATAACGTGTCGCGGTAGGACGAAGGAGAGGGGAGAAAAAACTCGCCTCAGGTTGTCATTCCGGCGATACAAACATGGCGGCGAACCTCGAGGAGGAACAGAGTTTACGAGAGTGCGAGAATTACGTACAAAGACACAACATACAACAAGTACTCAAGGATTGCATCGTACAACTTTGCGTTGGAAGACCACAAAATCCAATATCTTTTCTTCGTGAATACTTTCAAAAACTCGAGAGGGTAAGTCGAAAGTTACACCGTGCTTTTTTTGTGCGGCAATAAATCTCCCCCGGCGCTCACTGCAAGTTAAACGTTACGCGAATTTTTGCCATTTTTCATTATCGAAATGTGTGCACGTTGCTTTAACACACCCTATGTTTTCCCCATTAATTCCATCATGATTTACGATCGCGAGCTGTTGAATTTCCTCTCGGGCTATTTCTCGATGCTGCGAGAATTGTCAGATTGAGTTTGTTCTAAGTTTCTATGTTCCGAAAGAAACTGTCAAGTCGTCGAACAATGAACTATTTTTATTTAGCCCCTTGCCATTTCTAGTTAGGATGAATTTGAGAAATCTGGTTCCATACGAAAATAGTTATTATGGTAATCGTTTTAAACTCTTTTTTTCTGTTATTGTTTTAAACTTCTTTCGAAGGTCATTTCGCGTGGCTAGTTTTAACCCGGCACGTTTTAACCCGCGCCGGCGACTCTTTCGAAAAAAAGAGAAAGAAATAACAATTGTAAAGTTCGCGGCATAGCAAGGTCAAAGTAACTTGGGGGACGGGATGAGACTGATGGGAATGAAAAAGTTTAAGCCCGAGTAGAAAAATGGCAAAAATGAGCGTAAACTTTTTGATGTCAATCGAACGAACGGACGATTCGAACTTTCCAAAGTATCAGTTATCTCTCTCGCACTCATGGGCGGCCCATACGGACCGATTCACGACTTTTGGACGATCATTCAGCTGCGGGAGTCCGGGAGAAAAGACCAGAAATCAGATTCTTCGTTTTCAAAGATATTCTTCACATTTGAAAACTTGGAATTCATTCTAAGGAAATGCGATTAATCAATCAATGGGAGAAATTACGAACTTTGTTCTTCGCATGCTAATTAATTCTCCGGAATGCGGGACTAAGCTCTTCATCATACTTTTCCTCAATTATTTCCTTCCGGTTGTCATTATTAGAACAAAGCTAAGCGATGTTGTCGACATAATGCTAGACAAGGTATTCTTTGAGGAACATAAAAACGTCTCGAGACGCAATTTTTGCGTATAAATCACCATTCGTCGATGCCCGAAGGTGTAGTTATTGTTTTCGAAGCACTGTCGAAGATTTTTTTCTTCCAACATTGTGTTACGAAGATTGGCGCATGGGCGGCAGTTTTGGAGACAATTCCTTTGGGGATAGGAACGCTACTTGTTTATCGTAGTATATTGCCTCCTCCTGTTACCTGGAACCGCCTTTATTCGGAGTGATTAATTGCGAAGGTCGTTTCGCTTGAGTGCTTCGTTTTGGGAGATGAGTACAGCTCATTATCGAACTATGACGCGAATACAATGTAGCGAAGGTTTGAGCGATTGCGTAAATGAAAGAACAATGATGCTCACTGTTAAGGAACTGTCGGTCTTTTATTCTACCTCCGGGGAAAGCGGAGTTTCCACTTGATGCATCTATTATCATTTGAACTGATTCTTTGTTCGGAATTCCTCGACCGGCTCCGGAGATCGAGTGAAATTAAAAAGTTAAAGAAACAAAATGAAAAGAAGAAAAATTGATGGATTTTTTATTTTTCTGGGCAATGGAATTCGACTGAAATCGATTCTTCGGAAAATTGTATTTTTTTGTTGTTCTGTTGTATTCGTATAGTTTCTGGGATCGACCGTAAGTGGCGCTGTCTAATTGGCGCACAGTGCGAATACCCTCTACAAGCCCTTTTGCCTCAGTTTCTCGCGAAGATGCGAAAAAAAGCGGAAGCAAGCTTGCTTGGGTTCTCTGTGTATGCACGATACGTGAGTCTAAGCGCGGGGTAAGGGGAGAGGTCGAAAGAAAGGTTATCGCGCATTACACACACGAAAACACAAATCTCGATGGGGGAAGCCGGGATTTTGTTCTCGTGAAGGGGAATGAGGGCTCTTCACTTTTATACAAGCAAAATATACGAATATCTCTTCAAGCTCTCGTTCTCTCTTACTCCCTTGAAGAGTTTAACGCATATAGACATATGGATAACCGCGCGTTGTGCTTTAGACTCTGAAGAAGTTGGAGGGCTCTCGTGTGGGGATCTAAACTTAGAATATGCTCGAAATATAACGAGTCACACTTTGGCCAATGGGGGAAAGGCAAAAGAGGAAGAGGCGAGCGAATGAGAGGAAAGAGTCGTCAGGTTTTTTTCACGAGAGAGAGAATCACTAACAAAAATTGTATTTAAAAGTATAAATCTTATTCACCTAAAACACACACACACGAATAACTGTCTCACACATTTCGGTGTCCAGTTGGTTTTGTGACTAGTGCGAGACGCCTAGTAGTGCGAAATTTCGTTGCCCACGCACATGGGATCGTCTCGAGAGCGGGAGAAGCGAAGAAGGATAAGCCGCTTACATTTTTACGATACTGCGATTGTTGTTTGCTCGCGACGGAGCCACGAGGAACAAGTCTCCGGAGAATAAGAGCGTTGAGCGGGCGTGGGGAGGGGGGGAAAGAGAGAAAAATACATAAAGGTATAGCCGTCCGTTACATCGCCGCAACGGTGAAACGCCACCGGTTCATCTCGATAATCGGATTTACGCGGTCTAATAAAATTACGGGTCGAAGCCACTGCCACGGCAAAGAAGTAGCCTTTCCTTTTTTTCTCACTTTTATTACCTCTTCATTCCCCTTTTTTATTTTAAATATCCATCTCGTTACTGTGCGTACTTCGTTTCACGTATATTCTCTATCATAACCAATAACTCTCGCATACGCACCAACCGTTACGCCTCTATTGTCCAATAAAGAAAAAGCATCATAAACATTTAATATACTTGTGCAAAGTGACGCGAAAGACGAACGAACGGAGACGGAAAATAAATATCTTCGAACGACATGGAGGAGGTAAAGAAAATGATTTATTCAGCATTCATCACCGCAATCTATATTTTTCACAATCTTTCATTTATATTATTTATGTCATTTTCGTTCACTCGGAAGTCTCAAGTGCGAATCGTACAAAAATCTTTCAAATATTCGTGACAAAAAACATTTTCAATTTCTGTGTCGACGTTATTTTTGTCTTTTTGAAAAGAAAACGCACATTTTTGAGAGCTTTCGCCGAAAAATTAGTGTTTATTTATATACGAAATATCATGAGGTCATCAGTGCTCGTGCGCGTTGAATATCAGGAGGCATCTCGGACTGTCTAGTTTCTGCGATATGGTTTATATATTTATATATCGTTCTTACGTGATCTGCCTGTGACGCGTTATGATTTTATTTTCACACTCAAAATTTCGATTATTCCCGGCGAGTTGGATTTGAAAAGTTTCGTCGAAACTTATCCAATCAGATTTTTCAATGAAATTTCCTTCGAGCTGTTATGCTTCAGTTTCTTCGAATGGAATAAGTTGCTCTCTTCATTGGTCGAACAGCAGAAAATCGGGGACCATGTTTATTTTGGTTTAGGAATTGGGAACATCTCTCGAATGAATTCGAACGCTCATTGAATTTTCAGTTTATTCAACATTCCAATGTGGATTAATCGGATTCACTGGGATTTCTTATTTTTTTGACATTTCGGCGCAAAATGACTCTCAACCTTTTTGGACGACTAGTGCCGGACAACGTGACCTTCCGTGTTCGACGTATTTTTTATCCGCTTATCGCGTTTTGTGAAATTTTGAAAAAATCATGCAATTCGTTGGGTTCGTGTACTTGGGCGCTCCTCGCGAATATGCCTATTCTGCAAGAATAATCATTCTTGTTGAACGACACACAGTTAACGTCGCGTGTCCACTTGCAACTATCAACTGCCTGCAGGACAAAGGGACGAGCTTTCTGCGTTTCCCTGCGATCTGCTGTTGAGACATTATTTCTTTTTGTGTGACAACTTCTCCTTCGAGGGGTCATGACGGCAACACTTCGAACTGTTGATACTGAAGCTCGCAATGTTGGGCTCCAACGAAAAATCTGTTTTTCTATTTATTTTTTGTTCCATTTAAAAAATCGGGCCAATTTTCGTATCCATTTTTTCTTCGATCTTGAAAGAAGATGTTTTTTTTTCTTGAGTAAATATTGAATAAAAATCGTGAGATCTTGAAAAGAAAAAACAGAATTTCGTTGCATTCCAACGGTGCAAACTTCAGGATCGTTTGAACCGTTGAAGAATTTAATGAATAGAAAGATTTTTCGGTACTGCTCTGGTTCGAATTGCGTTCAAACGGAAAATTAACTCCAATCGGATGGCATAAAATTTATCACATTCGAGACAATTGACAATCAACAAAAACTCATGTGGAAGAATTTCATCGAACATAATACCGTTTAGGTTTTCGTTTTGTAATGTCACCGTATCCTCTTGCCAATGGCCCATTCTCCCAGTAGTATTAATTTTATTTTTCGTTTATTTTCGTAAATCCGTTACATCGCCTCTTTTTATTTCTTCCTACGCACTTCATTTTTCGGCGTCAGAGTAAACCCGACGAAAGGAAGTTCCCTTGAGCCCAAGGCGCCGTTGAACTGCTTTCAGAGTTTTTAACACGTTCCCTTTTTGCATGTTGATCTAAGGAACAAGCCCACGATGCCAAGCAACAAACAGCGACGAGTCCGGAGGACATTGAAGATTTGCCGGCTGGTCAACAAGGCCCTCAAGTACGTCGGAGAGGTGGAATATCGGCGGAGCCAGTCTCGGAAGAGGACGCCACGAGTTACGTAAAGAAAGTAGTACCCAAGGATTACAAAACAATGGCAGCTTTGAGTAAAGCGATCGCTAAAAACGTACTTTTCGCTCATCTCGACGAGAACGAACGTTCAGACATATTCGACGCGATGTTTCCCGTTATTTTTCTGCCCGACGAGCCGATTATAAGACAAGGTACCCTCTTTTTCCAACGCGTTTGTCTCACACGCTTTTCAGAATAAAAATATGCAAAGCTGCAAAAAGTTTGACTGGTTGAATCGATCTCAGCGTGTTGTGTTGTTTAATGCAGGTGACGAGGGCGACAACTTTTACGTTATTGATCAGGGTGACGTCGAAATATACGTGAACGGTGAGCTTGTTACGACGATCGGCGAGGGTGGCAGTTTTGGGGAATTGGCTCTCATCTATGGTACACCAAGAGCCGCCACAGTCAGGGCAAAAACTGACGTCAAACTCTGGGGTATTGATCGCGATTCTTATCGCAGAATACTCATGGGATCGACAATAAGAAAACGAAAAATGTATGAGGAATTCTTATCGAGAGTTTCTATCCTCGGTGAGTATTTCTCTCTTTTATTTTCCCCTTCTAACTCGGCCACTGATCTCCGCTGTTCAACTTCCCACGATAAGACTTGGTAGATAAGAAAAGGAACTAAGATTTGTTGGTCAATGAAAATAATGCAATTCCGATGGAGCAATCTTATGAGACAAAATCGTTGAAAAAGTGCTGGCAATTTCAGAGCCTGGAGAAAGAATTCTCCGAATTCTCAAAGGTTATGATTCAGTGCCGCCCGAATGTTGTTTTTCTTCTGTTGATTGTTTTTCCTTGTACGATGATACGATTTATACGATTTACGTCAATTTTTTGGCAGAATCGTTGGACAAGTGGGAACGTCTTACCGTAGCGGATGCTCTCGAACCCGTGGCGTTCGAGGACAGCGAGACAATAGTGAGACAAGGCGAGCCTGGCGAAGATTTTTACATAATCGTCGAAGGTACGGCGGTCGTATTGCAGCAACGGAGCGAAGGCGAAGAGCCTTCGGAAGTCGGTCGTCTAGGACCTTCGGACTACTTTGGTAAGGATAAAAAGATTTAAACTCCCGCATATCAAATCAAAGCGGCAAGACGTTCCGTTAAAACGAATTTTCACGTGCAACCAGAAAAAAAAAACAAAATTCAATTTCAATCACGCGGCCTCGATCCCATTGCATTTTTTCTCCGAAAAATCAAAGATCGGATAATGAAAATGATGTATTCGTGCCTATTGTTCAACAGGCGAGATAGCGCTCCTGCTGGACAGGCCAAGAGCAGCGACGGTCGTTGCTCGTGGACCGTTGAAGTGCGTAAAACTCGATAGAGCACGATTCGAGCGGGTCTTGGGTCCATGTGCTGACATCCTCAAGCGCAACATAACGCAGTACAACAGCTTCGTGTCACTTTCCGTGTAAAAAAAAACAAAAGTAGAGAAAAGAAAAAAAAATGGTCATTCACAAACCGATGCTCGTTGAATGGCAAAAACAAAGTCCTCGAAAATTATACTTCATCTCATTGTTATAATTTTCTTATTTTATTAATATTTTATTAATTAGTGTATCTACGTCGGCTATTAATATATTAATATATGACATTTAAAGATATATAAATATTATTATTATTATAATAATATTCATATTGTATCGTTAGAAGTCTGTAATAAATATCTAATCTATTATGAAGAAGCATAAGATTCAAGGAGCTTACTGGCGAGCCGAAGCGATTCTGTTAAATTTCACGAAGATTGGACGTTGTGAAGGAAGCAGCGTGGATAGACGAAATCTGTTTGGTATTGGAAGTAAACGGAATTTCTACGTTGTCGATAAAATTGCCAATCGTTGAAATGGAGCAAAGATTTTTAGAAAAAAGAAATTCAATTTTTCGATGAGACAATTTCCTTTGGTCTAATCAACAAAGACTATCGTCGTGTAAAAAAATTATTAATAATTTATTGGGCAACAAGATGATTCGTTTGAAAAGAAAAAAAAATACAATGATTGATGTGAGGCATAGACACCGTTCGATGCTTCCCGCTTCTCCTCGTCGACCGTCGTTTCTTCGTAACCGGATGTATCCAATTTCGTCCACTCTCGATCGAGATCCCTCGTTCTGTTGATCATCCTCCGTAGATGCCGGATCACTTTTCGTCGAAACTTTTTTTTAATAATTATCACACGTTATTTGAATTTTAAAAACGTATCAACACTTTGGGATTTCGTTTATCTCGAAAAAGTCAATGAAACGAATTTTATCTTATTCGGTTTCCACGGAAAATGGGGGTCCACTGGATTCGCTGCAGTTCTTCTTGTTAGCAGGTTTAGCAAGGCGATGATCCGCGCGAGAAAAATTGTGTGCTGATCGTATAGAACGTTCCGAACCTCTTCTCGCTTCCTTGGAAAATGAATTTTGTGCAGCAGAGTCTTTATCGAGGTGACAGCTACTGGTGGTCAGGCTCGTTGTCGGTGTTGTCCAGAAAATAATTTGTTCTTTCCCTCACACATTTTTTTTTCAATGTATGTATGTGTATGGTGAGTGTGTGAATATTTTTGTGTAGGAATGGGTGTCTCCGGCGTGATTCCAACTGGGAGAGATACGAGACGAAAGACGTAATGTTGCGAGCGAAGAAACGCTTTCGATCTTTCGGGGAATAAAGTTGGCCGAGGATATCGTTTCCCCCCCCCCCCCTCCCGAGAGATTGGAATTGGTTGGAATCTCGTCTCGGGATAGCGATAATACGAGAAATAGGGGAAGTCGTTGTGAGATTCTCCTCGGAAAAACGTCGCGAGCGAGAAGGCATCTGACGTGAAAAAAGCACGCAGCACATAAAAAAGCAGACAGAAGAAATTGTCTTTCTTGCCATTCGAGGCGATTTCGACTTGATAACAATATACAACGAGGGCGTATCGTATTCTCTGAGGTTCGATTAAGAATTCTCTTGGAATATCGGAATTCTTCGTTTGGATTTGTACAATGTTCGTTTATTTCGTACAGCCCAAACTTCGTATCTCGCAAATAATGAAGTACAATTGCTTATTTCATTGGATTGAGTGATAAAGTTGCTTTTGCCGATGTATCCGAGTCTTCGGATTGAAACAACTTTCACCATACGACGATTAAAATTCAGAGCAACAACTGTCTCGTGAATGGTGCGCAAGAAAAATACGATTTTTCGTGGCGTTGGCCGTAAAAGATTGAAGAAAAACGACGAAAACCTCTCGAGTTGCCAAAAGGTTGGATTTCGTATATATGTATGTATATATATGTATATATAATAACTTATATACAATATATATATATATATATTCATTTATATACATACGTTTATACATACAACGCCCTTTTTTTCTACCAGTACACATTCTTTGTACATATATACAATGTGCGTGGTGCACGACGCACGGTTGAATCGATAATACGAAAAGGGAGGCATTACTTTTCGACCTCCCCATCTTCGATCAAGAAGAAAATGATATCTCGCCGGTTTACCAACCACCTAGGGACCCACTGCTCGCCTTGCAGTCGAGTTGCTGCCTCTCGGAATCAGCATAAATCAACCCAAACTCAGTGACAAATTCATAAAATTTGTCGGCAGATTGAAAGGCCAATTCCGATACGATGAAATCAACAGCCAAATTTTGCCGGTAGCTAAACAGCACAAGAAATACCATGATTAGACAATTTTAAAAACAAACATGCTTTCTTCTTCATCACATTTATCATTCATCATTCTTATTCGTTATTATTTATCATTTTTATATCTGTTCGAATAAACTATTATGTACACAACGGTTATTATAAATTCGTGGTTTTTTGAAGTCCTGAAACAGAAAATCTGAATATCGTTAGACACAAGGAACGCTCATTGGAGAAGCTTCGACCTTATGAATTTAAGCAAAAACTCAATGGAAAACGGAATATCGTTTCATCATTAATTTGCTTATTTTGTAAACGATACTTGGGTCAACTATGTCCAATTTTTTTCTTTCCATTCATTAAAGATTTTTAACAATTAAATGATCTCAGTGTCGCATTAAAAATAATGTCTAGCTCAATTAAATATGTGCGCATCGATAATGAAAAAAAGATTCTTCGAAATGTATAAACTTCGTCGCTATGATTTTTGTATCGTCAAAAAAAAAAAAATGACAAAATATATATTTCGAGCTTAGTAATATTGAAAGGATATTCGGGATAAGCAAATATAGATATTCAAGAGAAAAAGTATACATACGACTTGATCATCTGCTTGAGAGAGTTTTTACGCTCTCTGGCGATGAACCAATCTATCAAAAAGGCAGCCATACGTGGAGCGGCTCGGTAAAGCGCAAAGAAAGAATGATAGTTTCCAAGCCACCAAGCCGACCGGACTTTCAACGCGTGCTGCACGCATTCGTCTTTTTTATCTCCTTGACTCAGTGCCGCCAAAATTGTCGTCAAGTCTGTCGGGAAGAGCGAATCAAAACAAATAAAACGTCTAACAATCACTTGACCATGTTGGTGCTTTAAAAATAATAGGAAGTATAATTTGCTAGTGAGCTATTGATCGTCAACTTTTGAAATCCCATGTAATTTTTGTATTTGAATTTTTTCAAAGAGCCGGAGTAGAATGCCAAGAAAAGTTTGATCGCTTGGGGTGGAAGATTGCTCACCTTGAGTATTCTTGGTGAAGATATAATAGAGTATCCGGTAAGCTACGAACTCGCAACGATTCTCACCGCCGACGTCCTGATAAAGCATTTTCAATTGTGTCTGACACTGATTGAATTCCTCATGATCACCTCTCTCGAGAGCTACACGAGCATGAGTTTCGTACACATGAACCGTAAAAGAATCGCGGATTCCTTGAACGGTAAGATCTTGTCGTATAGATTTAAGTTGATCACAAGCGTATCTATAATCCTGTTCTGCTACCCATCGCTTCTTCACGTGTGCCAGTGACGTTTGGAGTACACTTACCGGACGCACCGCAGACGCAGCTGGAGCCTGAACAAATATTATGTTTTCGTTAAAGATGAAAATATTGATCGAGCGAAAAATGGCGGAATGGGGGAAAAAAATGAATACGGTGCGAATTGTTAATTGGGGGGAAATTTGTCGATCGGTACTTGGGAAAAATAAAGAAAATGTGGAAAAAATCTTACCGAGGTGAGGCGGAGATAGGGCTTTTCAATATCTCGGCATGTACCGATGATATGAAGTCCGGTGAAGTCAAAGTCCGATGTTGAATCGTCCTTGATACTGCTGCTGCTATTTTTGGATGTAAAATCGTGAAAACGCGCGGCCCGTTGTTGTAATTTTTCTTTACTACCCAATTCCTCGGTATTTCCTGTAGCTAAACCAAACTCGGAATAGAAATGAGACTTAGTCTGCTTAGTCTTCTTGGTTTTCTTGGTACTGTGATTGGGTTTGCTGCTGCGGCTGGATTTTTTCGTCTTAGAAGATTTATGATCATAGTTACGATCACTGGACGAGGAGGATGTGCTACGACGATATTTTCTCGCGGGTGGGCTGTGCGATCTCGAGCGTGATCTGGTGCGGGATTTGGATCTCCGATGTCCACCAGCAGAGAGACGAGCGCCTAGCCTAGCCCCGAGCGAAGTCGAGAGGCCTGGCTTGCGCAAGCCTCCCTGCCCGCCGCTCGTCACTGAACTCGTTATTATTTTACTCGGTGAATTTTGTTGTGACTTAATGGTCATTGTCATACGTTCGCTGTGTATACTCGGCAATGGTTCTTTGTCCCAATCCTTAACCCATAAAGAATCGTCGTTCGCTGCGCGTGTTATTTTACCCTTCAATATAATCTCAACCTGATCCTTGTCGACCGCGGTTTTACATTTTTCGTAGCAACGATTGACGTAGTTCTTCAGACTGTCGGGCCAATCACCCACGGGATTTTGACTTGTAGAATTCGTTGGTGTACCTACCGTGGGCTTACCGATGGCGACCGGTGAAACAGTAGGAATAACAGGAGCCGGTGGTGGAGGCTCCACCGGTTTTTCAACGCTTGGTAGTGGCGGTAAGGTAACGCTCGTTGCATCCTTTTGCACCGGTGGCAAGGGTGGTAATTCGACTTTCGGATTTAGCAATGCCGGATAATTCGTCGCAGCGCTGCCGTTGTTTCCCTGAAAGTTGTTGAATTGTGCCGCAACGTTTTTGTTCTTCCGACGCTTTTTCTTTGCTGCACCGCTATTCGTCGAAGGCGTGAAACCGAGACCCGTCTTCTTGTTTTGCAAGTTGAATCGTATTTGACCATTGAACTCTGCAAAGTCCATTTCGTTAATTCAATAGTATCGGCTTCACTCGATGCAAACATGAAAGTTTACATAAAACACTTTTCAGAAATATTTCACGTGGAAAAATGTACCAAGTTGAATAAGGAAAAAAAAACGTTCACATTTTTTTCGACACCAATACCAGCGAGTATTCGAATTCTACGAAAAAATTCTAAAGTTTAAATAATAACAAAGCACAGAAATGCCTTGTGATCTGGAAGATTCGGTATAGAATGGGAATACTTACGAGAAGGATCGTTCTGTGTGCCGTTGTTCCAACTACCATAAGGAAATGAGTTGTACATGAACGGAGGAGGATGCTGCATCGATTGTGGAGGTTGTTGATTCTGCTGCATGACCGACGGATTGGGGGGAGGTGGACCTGGAGGTAAAGGTGGCAATTCAGCGTCGTCGTCGAGAGGTATCGGAGTTCCTGGTACCGGCGGTTGTTGATGTCCCTGTGGCTTTCCCTGATTATTTTGAGGAATTTGTTGTGGATGCTGTTGCTGTTGTTGCTGTTGTTGTTGTTGTAGTTGCTGCTGCTGTGGCTGCTGCTGCTGCTGCATCTGCTGTGGATTAAAAGCTTGTCCGTATCCGGGCATCATCCCTTGATGATAGTAATACATTTGCTGCTGAGGTCCGTACCCTTGTCCATACATGTTCCTGCAAAATGAAAATCATCACATAAATGCTTGATATTCAATGGAAAATGTTTGAAAAACGTGAAAAATTGATATTTGTGCGAAGTGATTGAGCAACGAGAAACTTTTATGTACATTTTGTTGCTGGTTCGAAAATTTTTGTCTGATTTGTTGTGCTTCAGTCTGAAATTAAAGTATTTTTGTAATATGGTGGGAAACATATGCAGTGTTTCCAATCAACGCTTCCGTCGATATTTTCAAGATTATTTTTGAAAGAATAGGAAACTGTAATCAACAGGCGTAAGCTTGAAAACGCCATTTCTGAAGCAATGCGTCTGACCATGTGGGCATTCACGTTTGCCCTCGTGTTTTTGGCTTGTATGTACGTTTCACACCTTTTCGTCGATAGTGCGAATATTCGTACAGCCAATCGAACGGTATCGAGAGTCAGTGTGAGTGTGAAAGATCGTTAGAATATATAGATATATGAAACGGGTTAAGATGCAAAGCAATATAGTAGAGAAAGGGATGGAAGATCGTTATGAACGTAATTTACCCAGGAAATGACTGGTAAAGATGCATGTTCCCCGGCGATGGGTACTGCCAGGCCATGTTCGTCATCTGATTAGCGTTGTTGTGATGATGGTACTGTTGCTGCTGCTGAAATGGCTGTTGCGTCTGTTGAGATGCGACAGCTTCACTTTCCGACATGCTTGCGCGCTCGGACGTGTCCGTTATATATTCGTCTCTCCCTCTCTCTCTCTCTCTCTTTCTCTCTCTCTCTCTCTCTCTCTCTTTCTCTACAACGATGCTTCGACCTACCCTGAGTGTAAACTCTCCACAGCTCTCTTCCTTCGGCGCGTTTATTCTCCCCGAAACGAGGCACGATAACGAAATAAAACTTTGTGACGTACTTGTAACGATGAAACGAAATGCTTGGGCATTTATTGATTTTTCAATGAAATCACGTTTTCGTAGGCTATTTATTTCACGATATTATGTCACTGTTACTAGAAAAAACTGTCTTCGGCCATATTCCTTTCCGAGACAAATTGCGCTTTTCACTTCGCAAAGCTGTGGTGTGCTGCATGCCCGTAGCGCCCGTGCCTCCTATACCTGTGTTCGCTAGACTTCGACAACCTCGACAACCTTCGGCTAAACTCGGAAGAACTCCTTTTCTCTATTGGCTCAGCTGGTGATCGATTAATCGAAAGCATGTGGTTGGATCGATGATCGAAGCAACTTCGATAGTGATGATAATAATGAAAATAATAATACTTGAATATATACAGAGATGATGAAAAGGGAGCTATAGCATCTCCAATAGGGTTCGAGCAGCCGCATAATACATGTGCCAGTTCTCTGTCGAGCGGATCGGACTTCTGCAAGCGCGACCGAGCAGAAAAACATCTACGGCAGCTTCATTAATTGGCCGCTACGAAAAAGCGATGCTGTGTAGGAACCATTTGAGCCCTATAGCATTGGAGATCTCCCTATCCATCTCTGATGTATAGTTATATTCTACCTCGAAAGATAACGGAATAGTCTGCCGGCATTTTTGTGGTTGTGATGGCGCCATTATCATTTTATAGGTTAATAGGAAGCAATAGATATACATTTCTCAAACATCGCAACAAATGCCGAGCAAAGAGTGTACATTTTATAAAATTCAGCACCGCCACCAATACAGTTACAAACCCTGAAGTTGTTGTCTCGTTCTCTGACGGGTAAGAAATTCAAAACATTTTTGTAACTCATAACCTAAAAACCTGGATGATTACAGAGTCGCGGTCGTTCAACGTGCGTATTCCATTGTATATTATGATTTTTAAACATAGCATTGCGTATGGAAATCGAATTTAGAATAATAAATTAAAACATGGATTTTAGTTTTTCGAATATTTCATATTTTCAGTATTCTTAATCATGAAAACCACTCCAGCCCACTGGTATGGTGTGGTTAGTTCTCGCACGTTGTTTTACTATGAAGAGCTTGCATTTTGCAACACAGGGCTTGATGTCATCCCCTGCGATCTTGGACAAAATCATTTTCCTTGTTCCGTCTGCTTTCCTAATGCAAATATGAAATTCCCCCGTGCTTTTTGTGTTCCAGGAGGAAACTTGTGGTATCGACAGGAAAATATGCTCGCCTTGCCGATGGATGTGCCGTCGCCTCATTGGGCGATACATCAGTCATGGTCACTACGGTCAGTAAAACGTCTTCGAGTACATCGTCTTTTCTTCCTCTTGTCGTTGATTACCGACAAAAAGCGGCAGCTGCTGGAAGAATACCGACGAATTTTTTGAGACGCGAACTCGGTCCATCGGAACATGAAATTCTCACCGGTCGACTGATCGACCGATCGGTGCGTCCCTTATTCCCTGATGGGTTAAAATTTAACACTCAAATAATGTGCAACATGCTTGCCTTGGACGGTATAAACGATCCGGACGTCATAGCCATTAACGCAGCTTCCGCAGCGTTATCGTTATCCGACATACCCTGGAACGGTCCAATCGGTGCAGTCAGAGTCGGCTTCATAGAAAACGAAATATTAATAAATCCTAAAAGACGAGAGATGCAAAACAGTTCGCTCAATCTAATTGTAACAGCGACAAATGAAAACATGGTTGTTATGTTAGAAGGTTCAGCTGACAATATGGTCTGTCAGAATTTGCAAAAAGCCATTAAGACAGGAGTGAAGGAGTGCCAAAGTATAATAAAAGCCATCAAGATTTTACAGCAATCTCATGGCAAAGCAAAGAGGGACATTCCTGCAGAACAAGATAAAAATCAACTAATCATTGATACTGTTAAATCTTTGGCGGAAAATAGATTGCGTGAAATATTCACGAATCACGATTATGACAAAGCATCTCGCGATGTGGCTATTCAAAATGCGAAAAACTATATGGTCGACACCATGAAGCAAGACTACGCATATCTCGATATTCACGCCGCTACCGAGGCCTTCAATTCCCTCAGCAAAGAAACATTTAGATCTCTTATTTTCGAAAGCAACATCCGGTAAGGTCTATTTTAACATAAATCGATATTTTTCATGTTACGATTTTCCACAGGAATGATCGGGAGAAGTTTATTTTCCTGTAGTGTGTGCGAAATCTTTTCAACATTTCTGACACGATTTTTACAGATGTGACGGTCGTCAAATCAACGAACTGAGAAAAATCTCGTGTCAGGTAGATTTGTTCAAACCTCTTCACGGCTCAGCACTCTTTCAAAGAGGGCAGACACAAGTATTGTGCACGGTCACGTTGGACTCATTGGAAAGTGCCTTGAAACAGGACACAGTGACGATGCTCACGAGGTACGAAGCAACAATTGCAGGTCGTTCATAAAATGATATATTTTAAAGCTCTTGTGCGCTCAGTAACAATATTGTTTATCTCGCAGCGGCTTGAAGGAAAAAAACTTTTTCCTTCACTACGAGTTTCCACCTTATGCCACGAACGAAACTGGGCGAACGGGACCTATGGGAAGGAGAGAAATGGGACACGGAGCTCTCGCAGAACGTGGGCTGAGGCCGGTTTTACCCAAAGATTATCCGTTCACAGTTCGATTAACGAGCGAAGTTCTTGAATCCAATGGTTCGCATTTACATTTAAATCTTCAATTTTAAATTGAAATCATCATGAACATCACTTTTCATCCATTTCTTCCATTCATTTTTGTCATCAAGTTGTTAATTTCCGTAAAATTTTTCACGTGGCCGATTTGGTTGGAATTTAGTTTTCTTGCCTTCCCATTGAGGAGATCAAAAATCTCTACGACAGAATCCATCAGTGTGAGAGCGTTGGCTTTAATTTTGATAAAATAAATATCATTTATACGGTTCACCCAATTGTCATGCAAAAATAATAAAATTTAGGAATCCTGGAGACTGATTGCTACTCTTAATCATTAGGGTCATCGTCTATGGCTTCGGTTTGTGGCGGCAGTCTGGCACTGTTGGATGCCGGTGTTCCTATCTCGAACGCAGCAGCTGGTGTAGCTATAGGTTTAGTTACGCAACTGAACCCGAGTACTAATGATATTTCGGACTACCGTATCCTCACAGATATTTTGGTAATTATGGTCTCGCGTATCTCAAGCATTTTTATTATTTACTTGCTGTTCCTGTGGCTTGGCTTTTTGCTTGATTTTTCGAATAACAATATTGTAAAAGCCTGAGTAATACGCTTATCACGGTAACAATCCGGTAGCCCTAAATTTTTGTAAAAAATCGCGGCAACCTCGAAATTGGGGTATAAAATGATTTTTCACGCCGTCCTAGGGCATCGAGGATTATCTTGGTGACATGGATTTCAAGGTAGCTGGAACAAAAAAAGGAATAACAGCTATTCAAGCGGACATCAAGCTCCCTGGGCTACCGCTGAAAATCATAATGGAGAGTATAAGTCGCGCAACAGCCGCAAAATCTGGAATAATCGACATAATGAAGGGCGTCATAAAGGAACCTCGATCAAATAAAGAAAACATGCCGGTCACGGAAAAAATCGAAGTTCCGCCTCATCAACGCGGCAAGTTTCTTGGAGTCGGTGGACATAACCTTAAGAAAATACTCGTAGAAACTGGAGTTCACGTGAGTCTTTTACAGTCACCGTCACTCATTTTCATAAAGTTAATCAAATTTGAAGCGAATTTAATGAAAAAAATAAAAACGGCTTTCAAAGTTTTTCAATTCCGTGCTGTAGGAAAAATGGAAAAATCTCCATAAATGAAAAGTGCGTTCGACTCTTCCAGATATATCCTCAAGACGAGAATTCTTACACACTTTTTGCTCCGAACGATGTAGCGATGGAGGAGGCGAAAGAGATGATCGATGTGTCGTTGAAAGAAGAGCGAGTGCCTCAGCTCGATTTCGGAGGAATTTATACGGCGAAAATCGTGGAAGTTCGTGAAACCGGTGTCATGGTTACCCTGTATACGAACATGGCACCTGTATTTTTGCACAACTCACAGTTGGACCAGCGTAAAATCGAACATCCTAGTGCTCTCGGTATCGGCATCGGAGATGAATTGCAGGTCAAATACTTTGGGCGTGATCCGGTCTCGGGAAGCATGAGGCTGTCTCGAAAGGTGCTTCAGGGACCTGCGACCTCGGTCGTCAAGAATTTATCACCCACGTGAAACTTACAAAAAGATACACATCGAAACTCACAATTGGACAAATTCGATGAAGTTTGCGGACAGAATCGACAAGTTCTCTTCCCATATAAGGAAATATTTAAAAGGACTTTGCCCAGTGATCAATGATGTTCATGAAAAATCATCATTCAACGAAAGTTGAGCAGATTTGACGACCAACATTTTTTTTAAATTTCCAATCCGACCGTTTAATTCCGCCTATACAAAAAAGAAAAAAGATATTAAAATTTGCATCTTCCAGATTGAAGGTAACTATTTTTTTTCAAAACTGTAAAACATTTAAATAAAAATTGATAGTAACACGCGCAACGCGTTAGTCAAGTGTCAAATTTTTACAATGGTTTTGTGCGAAGCTTGATGCACAAATAGAAAATCTGAACGACGTTAGATTCTGGGAAAATTGATTCTGATGGCACGTTTGAATTGAGACAGTTCAAAGAAAAATACGAATTTTTAGACCGAGTTATGCACCGTGTGGTATTTTGTTCCTCAAGTCGAGCTGCTTGTCGGGTGAGGGCGAGAGAGACGATGACGAGAAAACACGTCGACGTATTTCTTTGGCATTCTCGGTATTTCGGGAAGAAGAAATGGCACACCTGCCCTCTGGCGGGAAGAGAACAACGCGAACTTAGTATTTTCCTGTAAATATCAAGCCTCTCAAGCAGCAAAACACGTAGCACAATTTATCCCGAGCGAACTCGACTGGATGTGCCATAGAATTTTCTTCCATTAAACGACCGCCTCGCAATATAGTGTCATCAATATTTTTCAACGTCAATAAGACCTGCTTGGTCACTAGAGTCAATTTGTGGGTGAAACTTGGCACGGAATCATTGTAGGAACTCGGTACTTGGACAATAGTTACCTGAAGCTTTATCAGGCCGAATGATTGAGCAGAAAAATGGTATAAATAAACGGTGTTGTTGAACGAGCGAAAAATCGCCAGAAATTCTGATCGATCTACATTTTGATCGATCGACGATCTACATTTCAACATGACAACAAGAAAAAATAAAATGACGGCAAATCGCAAAATGATATTTTATACGAAACATTTGTAAATACGATTACAGGAGTAAGTCATTTTGCTGTAATTATACGACCTTGAAAATAACGTGTGCTGAGTTTATTATAATATGAATTTTGAGCTACTGGCCCATTGAATTTTTTCAGGGAAAAAAAATGACGATCGTCGATGCGTTTTTTCACACTTTTGGGAGTTAGTCAAAGTTGCAAGATGTCGGCGATAACACGAAAGTTTTATCAATTAGTTCTGCGGAGAAGTTCTTCGTTTACCTTGGCGATGGTGGTAGCAGCTATGTTTTTCGAACGTGCTTACGAGCACGCGTGCGAATCTTTCTTCGAGAAAGTAAACGACGGAGTGAGTGAAAAGAAATCGTTTCGTTCAATGGGGTGGATCATGCGTGGGCCAAAGAAATCGTGACGCAAACGACATATTTGTAAATGTTTTTCGTTCCTTATTTGACATTAAAATCGAATGTTTTTTTTCCGTACTGGTCAGTCACTGATGAATTTTCTAATAATGGCAATTGATGTTCGTGATCAATTGAATTTTATTGACCTGATAAATTCACGAGCACGAGACTAGAAAATATCGCAAAATCACGTATGTCGATGGATCTGCTTCGAAATTTATTGCACGTACTCCGCATTTGTCACAGAAACTTTGGATGCATATAAAGCACAAGTACGAGGAAACACCCGACCAAGTGCACAATGTGAACTTCACAGATGTGAGCCCCGTGAAAGCGGTCGCTATTGATGAATCTCGAGCCTCAAAGAACTCGAACAATCCGAAGACTTCAGGGCCGAAGAAGGAGAAATGAGAAGATTCAAAAATCTATCATTATTTGTTGTGAAAAAAATGAAGTTCGAGTCGAACGTATCTTGAAAGTGGCTCAAAAGGATTGAACACGAAGAACGATTTTTTTTCGAAATTCTTGCGGTGTTTTTCTGAGAATAGAAAGTCCAATGAATCATTTTTATTTCGTTCCGTTTTTCAATTCTCGAGCTCATTAATCTTCATTATATTCCAACTAGAAAAATATTTTCAATCAAGTATCAAGAAAACATTTTGTTTTTTTTCTATTTTTCATCCCCAAAAATCTGATAATCGCGTTGTTCTCAATGACTCATAAAAATAAATGCTTTGTGCCGTAGAAAACGTGTGTTGAGCCTCCACGATATCGTGTATAGCGCGTCAACGTCCGGATGGACCAAAAATAAAAAAGAGCTACGCCCAGTTCGGTGCTCTCCAGATTTCCGAGGCAAGAACAGCAAAAAAAAAAAACAAAGAAAGAATTTATCGACTCGACGCGCCGAGTTATAATTATAACTGGCATACGGTCATCCAAACTAGACGTCTCGTTTCCACTACCGATCGCTGATACTTTCCTGTCAAAGTTTGATTGAGCTGTTTGTTCCAATCACCCATCTCACTGGCTCCTTCATGTTTTTTCTACGAGAAAAAAATACGCTGAAGGCCGACCAACATTCACCTTGATGCTCATTTTGACAGGCCGCACACGCTTTTATTCAACTCGAGACGCGCGATTGAGCTTTAAATAAAATTAACTAACAGCCGATCCTCGTATGACGATCTTGAGTATGAAAATTCCAATCGAAGTTTAACAAACAACATCAAATCGTCGCCCCTGTTCGAGCCCATTTTTCAAAATAATGTTGGCCCTTAACGGTACAAGAAATTTTTCATGTTTTCGATACTACCAAATTGCTCACATTAATTATCGATAACGGAATGCGTAGCGTGTTTCCTGGAACCGGGACCCAGCAAGTTTTCATCCCTCCAATGAGTTTGTTCTGCTGTTTATCGCAAAAATTTTCTAGCTATCCGCAATGAAACGATAAGAATTGAAGGTTGATGGATTTTGATGATTGTCCAGCCAATGAGCCGTGTCACGATGTTCATCTTAGTAAATTAACCACTGGAAGCAAACATTAAGTTTTCAGTGAATTTATAGCCGATTACAAATTCATTTTTGGTTGGAACAAATTGCACCGGTTTTCCCTTTGAACAATGCATTGCTCGAGCGTTACGAAATTCTTTAAATTAACAGTTGAGATTGGTACCCATAATTTGACCTTTTTTTCAGAAAGTCGGGATCTTCAATCTTTTATATTTATAGAAGAAATATTACTGAAAATATCGCAGTGAGGGTTTCATAGTGATTCTTTAAAAAGCATAATCGTAATTCGCGTTGCCGATTGGGAGGCGCCTCTGAAATGTGCTCAGGAAAAATGCTGAATCTTACGAAAAATTGGCAATTTTTAAAAAATTAGGAAAGAAATAAACAACGACAAAAACGACTTTCTCTCTTGTCTGATCGCGATCGCGGTTAATAAATTATTCTGTGAAGTTTTAAGCTTCAGACGTAGATATTTGTAGCGGAGGCGTCGTCGACGTAGTTCGCCAATCGCGTACAAAGAACTGTTCTGTTTCGTATCTCATCGTCTTGAAAATAAGTGGGGGAGTCATTTCCTGGAGGAATTCCGGGAGTTTAGTTTTTGGCGCTTGGAAATACGAGGGAGAAAAAGCTGAGGTTGTGACTCCTGTACTGCCAGTCCAGTCGAAATCAACTCGCCTAACGAGAATAATCGACCCCCCATCGAGATCCTTTCCTTTGCATGGAAAAGTTCGCGCTCCAACATTTTTGTCTCATCGAATTGCAAGTGCAACTTTTCCTTGGAAGAAGATACTGAAAATTCGAGAAAAAAAAACGAATTAAATATTGAGACAAATTGAGTAAAGAGAGTAAATATTAGTTGAAGGGTTCGTGAGAAAAAACAAGCAAAATAAAACAAGTGTCGAAGATGCCGAAAGCTGCAGCTGAGACGACGAATATTCTCACTACTTATCTCATACTCATTTTATTACTAGTATCGCTGTGGCTGCTCTATGCAGCATTTTATTAGAAAAATGTTCATAGAAATCATCCAGAACAACGACAATAACAGAAACATGGTGAGCATGATTGAAATTGAATAAAAAAAAAACTATTTCTACGGTGACGAAATCAAGTGCAAGAAGAATCGTGTCACTCCACATATTCTTGAAATATTTTGGAGCCGACCTACATGATTGATTCATTGAACAAAATAAGCACATTAAAAGTAACTTTCCGATTTTTTTAACTCTCCAACATTTCAAAGTCTGTTACGAATTTTTGCAAGAACGTTATTTGCGAACAAGTATTTCAACTCTGTATGGACGACAAGATCCTGTAGACACAGACACGTACACACGAGACAAGATGTTGCGACGAAAAGCAGGCGTGTTCCATTAGCCCATCAGAATTCGAGTGACTCGGTAAATTATCCGTATTTTCGGACCACTTCGTTGATGTCGTTGAAAAAAAAAAATTCTCCGATATTTTTTTCACCTCATATTTCCTGCAAAAATCCACATTATACTTTTATTCACATAGTCATGCAATCATTTTTGCAGCAAACAGAAAACGAGAATTCAGTAAGATAGATGATTTTTTAAAGGATTTTTTATAAATCATTTACCAACACCAAATCTAGAAGGTCTTGCGGATTTTGTAATTCAACCTCGAAGGTTTTTCAATTTTCCACTTGATTTGGAATTACTCTAGAGATTTGTAATGTCCAAAAATATATTTCATGGGGTTTAGATGATTAAATGACACAAGATGTATGTGGAATTAAATTCTAATGTCCGAATGTGTAATGATTTTGGTAAATATTTTTCTTGTTTTTGTTTTTTTATAAAATCATGTTTGGCTGAGTAAGCACTTTTAAAAAATAATTCCAGGGCTGGAAGGCACGTGGGACACACGAGGACTTGGACCATCGTGATGCAAAGATCGACTGTCCGATGGTTTACCAAGGAGAACGACGAGTGGATAAAAACTCAAAATGAGAAATGCGCTTAAATATCAAAAGGAAATAAAAAGAAGTTCATCCAATTGCGTTGTCGGTGGGATCATCTTCTGGGGTCAAACATTTTGCCCATGAAAAAGTACATCATTGATCGTTCCACGCACATATATATTCGTGTATATATTCATAAGCCAAGATTACAGAGTTTAGTTGATAGACCGAGGCTCGTGAAGAGTAAGGAAAGGTTTGATTGTGTAATGTTCGTGTAACGTGAGAAAACTAATGAATCGAGCGTGCTCATCGAAGATCGAGAGACTCGAGTTAAAATAACAAGAAAAAAATACAAACTTTCTACGATTTGGGTATAACCTTGCTGTGTTATTTATTTTTTGCCCAAACAATTTTACTCAATTTATTGATGCAACTCATTCCAAAATATGTATAACATTGTATAATTTTTCATTCATTTTTAATGAGAAAAATTAGATGATTTTTCATCCGGACAATTAAATTGGAAAGACAATTTAATTAATCAATCCATCGAATTTCTCGATTAATAAGAAGAAGAAAAAACTTTTCTGCTATGGTTTCTATGTCGTTCGATCGCTATGGAAAGTTGAGTATATTCGTGTGGCGCCGAAGAATCGAGAGTCAATGAGCCAGATCGGCCACACGAAAAACGTCCGGATGTGCTTAATGTCAGTTTTCCCTCTAGTCGTTCGAAAATAGCCAATGATTCCAGGCTCAAAAGCTCCGGTTATGCCCAGCCTTAATTTATATATCGCAAAGAATATATAGTGAGAAAACTGAACGATAAATTTGGTAAGCTCTTCCAGAAATAAATGAGAAACATCGGTTTTCCGTAAAATCCCACCTGGACGCGGAGAACGAAGAACGTGCCAATGAGGGCGGGGCCAGAATTACTTTGAGACGAGGCGTTTAATGTTTCGTCATTCCTAAAGAAATTTTTACGAGATTTCAAAGAAAAAAGTAACGCAAAAAAGAAAATTAATGACCCGCGTGTTCCGCCGGAATTTCGTGAAATCAGTCAGAATTCAAAAATTTTCTAATCCTCGACCATTTTTTTCCGAATAGATTTTGAAAAATGTCTCCAAGGTCAATGTTCAGTTCCAAACGCGTGTTGACGTCAATTCTGCGTGAAGCATTCTTCATCGGAATGAAAAGATTCTCACTAAGTTTTTCATTCACTAAGATAATAAAAAAAGATCAATTTTTTTAATTGAACTTATTCGCCCTTTTGCGTCAATAAAACAAAATGAAATAACCGAGATTTCAAGGTCCCTCCGGGCCAAATTGACGAAATGAGCCAACGGGGGGAGTTCAAGATGAATAATTTATTAAAAAGACTTGAATCGATAGTTATTAATGGGACTTGTGGATTCTGAGCGATTGGGTTAGCGTTGTTGATTTAAACTTTTTGTTTCTCCATTAAAAATATTGAATTAAATGTTTCAGTTTGCACCGGCTAGAAAAACGTCAATGCAGCAGAAGAAAAGATTGTGCTGTTGTAAATATTTATGAAATGGAAGGAAGAAAAATAGAATTTCGGACGAAACGAATGGGGAAAAAAACGGTTTTCTTCGAATCCTCGGTTGCGCTAAGATATTCTTGTTTCTTTTTAAATCAAAGGCTGTTATAAAAGATATTTTGTAAGCGAGGCGCGTACGTCGTATCGTATTTGCTTCGTGCCTTTTTTTTCCCTCTATCTCGTGAGCAAAACGTTACAGCCCGGGAACGGAGGGTCCCTCTCGGCCAATGGGCCTTGCAATCATACCTGTCGTAAGCATGAATCACGGACTCGCCTATATAAGAGCTTCGTGTTGCGCTCCTTTTTCCCACTTTGTAATTTCACTTTTGAATCGACGGGACCCACGACCATTTCAGTTTATTCTTCTTCGATTAAAACTTGTCCGAGTTCCTTCATTTTGCTCTTCTCTCTCTTCACTGAATCATGAAGTCCTGTCTCGTTTTTATGGTCCTTGTGGCCGGTGCATTCGCCGCTGAAAAATATACAAGCGCTTACGAAAACGTCGACGTCGATGGCATCCTCAGCAACAAACGTATACTCACCAACTATATCAAATGCATGTTGGATGAGGGGCCGTGCACTGCCGAGGGCCGAGAGTTGAAAAGTGAGTAAAATTTACTCCACGACCAATTATTCTTATTTTATTAATTCAATTTTCGACTTTGGTTAATAATTTAATCCTGTAAAGTTTATCCATAAAACACGAAAGTTTATTGTGAATCTGGAGTAAAATTTCCATCATATCACGATTTAATAAAATGTCCAAAATCAATATAGAGTCCTTCAAAAATGTATAAATTTATCGATCAACCAATTCTCATATTTTAATATTGCGAAACACTAAAAGTGTGGTTTTCTAGATAAAATCTTAGTAAACTTCATTAGTGCCCGAAATTTGAGCAGAATTGCCTCCTGGCCACTCGAGGATCAAAACGACTACTGTGAACTCCGATTTTTTTTTGTCCGTTCGTACGATTCATGCAGCCAATAAAAATAATTTTTAAGTTGTACCATGACTTTTTTTCCATAAGATTGATCGCCATACGAAAATGGCATTTTCCTCCTCTAAAAATAGCCCGAAAAATAAAGATCACAGTTAGAATCGACATGAGGGCTGAATTTGGTTTGTGAATAAATTTAAGATCAGAGTCAAACGGATCTTGAACGTATTAAATTTCGAATTACAGCTTGAAATGCTGATATTTTGCGGTGTAATGATAGTGTTTACACGTCATTAATGTCGGTGAAAGGAAAGATCCGAGTATTACGTGCTCGTGAGAATTTTTTTCTTTTTAGGACCCATTTCTCTGTATCCGTTACACAGTCGTTTACACTCGCTGCGAGCTCGACACTTTCTTTCGATTGCGTAATGTTCCCACTTCCATTCATCGGTTCAAGACTTTCACGTATGCTGTCGATTGGCCGAGGAATATTCGCCGGTCAAGCATGGCGTGATTTTTTTATTTTCAATAAAAAAAAAAGAGTTCTTTTTTTTCGTTGACCGAATTCTGCCCGGAAAGATAATTTTCCAGAGAGAACAAATCCGAAACTTACTGCAAAAACAAACTGATTTTCGACCAGAATTTGCAAAGTTTCAAACTCAATTCTAATAGTATTGTTTAAAAAAACAATAAAAACCACATATGTGAGAGAAATTCCGGTTGAAAAAAACTGGGACAGTTCAAAACTCATTCCATTTTGAAAACGTTCACCGCAACTGGAATTCCATACTCGCAATGCGGCTCCGACGTCAAATTCCCGATGAATTCTGAGACGAGTTTTTCGCAGACCTTTTAAATTTTATTTCCACTATTACAACATCGACACAATCTTGGTCAAGTGTAATCCAAATAAGCAAAACAATAAACTTTCAGCAAAACTTGCATAATTGTCATGAAATTGATTTTGTGTTAGATTTTTTATGAAGAAAGTGTTTGAAGTGACCGGAAAAACGATTTCCAATAATGCAAACTCTAGAAAATTCCTCATTTTTGATCCTTATTTTTTGCCGACAGAAACTTTACCGGATGCGCTGGGCAATGGTTGCAGCAAGTGCAATGAGAGACAAAAATCTTCGGCTGAGAAGGTGATCAAACATTTGAGAAGAGAGCGAACTGTGGAGTGGAATCGTTTGTTGAAAAAGTACGACCCGAAAGGAGATTACGAGAGACGTTATCAGGCCAGTCTCAACGGAAAGACGGCTTAGAACGATCTGCGTCAAATTTTAGTTTTTTTTTTTAACTTTATACTTACTGTATAAATCACGAAAAATCGTTAGCCAGTTAAAAATTGTGTTGAGGAAAAAAAACTCATTATTTAACCATACTGTCTTTGTATTCTCACCAACACGTCAATCTTGCTTCTACAAATTACACCAGACACGAGAATGAGTTGACGGGTTACCGCAAGTGGAAAAAGTCTTTGTGAGTGAAGTATCTCCATGAAAATCGACACGAAAAACATTCGAAAGTCCGATCACTTATTCGACCCTTCTCTTCTTCACTAATGACCCAAGCTGCAACAGAAATCATTTTCTTCTCATTATCGAACGCAACTGTGACTTCCCAAAAGGCTGTTAGATTGATAATCGAAAAACGAAGTTATTGTAAAAAATGTGAAAAATAAACAGAATACAAAAACGAGACGAAATCATGTTTTGTTCTCTTCCCCAACTTAGTTCGTGTTTCAGCAGTATTGATAAAGAAAAAGAACTAGCTCAAGATTTGTGATAACGAGTAGATTTTCGGGTTTTCTTAGACCAAAAACAATATTCTCGAAACTCCGAATAAAACTGATATTGCTTGTGTATATATTTTTTAATATTTTATGCAATAGAACAGTGAAGAACTCGGAACGTCATGGCATGAGTTCAAAAATGTCTTAACTCTAAGTGTCTGTTGTACAGAACGGACAACAATTGACCAGTTTGTTTAGTTTTCAATGTCAACATCTATAAACTGTGATGGAAGCTCAAAGCGTGAGAAAAAAGTCAAATTCGATGTGATTTTCATTTATGTTAATGGAGAAAATGGAAGTTTTGACGTTCTCGATACTCCATTGTCTATTTTTTTCGAGAACCACGCACGAAGTCGAGAGAGTGTTGGTTTAATAAGTAAGACTTACAAGATCTGATATAGCCGGCAAATTATTCGTCTGATCAGTGACGGCCGACTCTTGTTCTCGACTCTCTTTCGGTTGATTCGATTTTTTCATGTTTCTGTGCTGCGGAAACGTTGGCATCAACTTTGGATCGCATGCTGCAAATAAACCGAGATAATGATTGAGTAGCGGCAAATATTTATCCGGCTGACCACGTTTAAAATACTTACGTAACGGCGCCTCTTTGAAGTAACTGCTCTGTAAACATTCTTCAGCTGTGGCACGTTTCTTCGGATCATACATGAATAGGAAATTCAAGAGTCTCAGTCCCGCCGCGCTTAGCCACGGGAATCTTTGTTTAAGATTGTTGTAAGGCTGTTGTTTGAGTGTGAAATTTTGGAGTGCTGGCAACGAGTTGAATTCTGGCCATATCGCTTCACTCGGCGTCCCGAGAAGATCGACGATCAATTCGAGCTGAGCGATTTCTGATCGACCTGGTAGGAGAGGCTTGTGACCCAACAATTCACCTGACAGGGAAAAGAATACAGAAAATCGATCATATCTCCAGAAACGTCGAATCCCTTAAGGAAATACGTTTTGGCTGGATCGATTAACGCATTGGGCTTCGGCCATCGATGTCCAACCTCGAGGTATTCGAGTTCCTACAATAATTCATAAAAATTACCTAATATACATCCGGCAGCCCACATGTCGACGGACGTAGTTTGAGTTTTTGCTTGTAGCAACAATTCCGGAGCTCTGTACCACAACGTGACGACTCTCGGAGTCATGGGTTTCAGAGGCAATCCAAACCATCTTGCAAGACCGAAATCAGCTATTTTGACGCATCCTTTATCGGTCATAAGTAAATTAGAAACTTTCAAGTCTCTGTGGACGATGAAATTGTGATGGAGATATCGGAGGCCTTTGAGAACTTGCAGCACGATACATTTGACTTGACTCTCTGAGAAAGGCGCTTGCATGTTGTCCAACAAACTTGCTAAATCTTGTTCGCAATACTCCATCGCAAGAAATATACTCTCTAGACTTCTTCCTACTACGACTTCTTTCAGATGAACGATATTCTCGTGACGGCAAGACAGTAAAACACTTATCTCTCGCAACCCGCTCACCGGCAAGCCATCTTTCTCGTGCTCCATTCGCACTTTTTTCAAAGCCACAACTTTGTCACTTTTTGTGTCTCTCGCCCGATAAACAATTCCATAAGTACCCTCGCCTATGCGATTGAGCTTTTCAAATTCTGAGACAAATCTACATTTGCCAAGCTGAAAGATAAATGGAAGAGTAACGATAAGATTGCTTGGGGGATGGAAAAAGAGAATTTCATTGGCATCGACAGTAGGAAAATGGTTTGTGACCAAAATACAGTTTTTTATAATTATATTTTAAAGTTTGCTTACAACATCTTGTTCTGGTATTTCCATGGGTTTACCAGTGAGTAAAGATATTAGAATGCCACGCCGAGTTATGGGAGCTGATGGGTCAGGACCCGCTTCGGCAAACGGCTTTTTGTCAAACTCGTTATTGTCTACTGATCGTTTCCCCATTGTTTCTTCTGAAAGTCAGTTAATTAATTAATCAATGAGATATTCACAGTCATGAAGGATCAATGCAACCGTACAAGATACAACGTTTCTATGGGAACCCAAACAATGATGGACGTTAGTAAAGTCGTATAATTCCATCAGATTTGAACAAAGTTGTAGTATTTTTTGTTTACACTGTTGAGTGGAAAGAATCTAACCTCTAAATTTTGTGCCAATGGACAAACGTCAAATAACAAACGTACCTTTCGTCATAGTTGAAGCTTGTGAGGGAAATGACAAAAAAGTGAAAATGCTTTATTTTGTTCACATTTACTGCAGCTGACAGTGATTTAAAAAATGAAACTTTGAATCAAACTTTGCGAACGTAAATTATGTTGTTTTCGGCGTCCACTCGTGGACGAATAAACCGTGTGAAAATTCACTGGCACTGTACACTGTACTGCTATCTTATGGTAATCGTCGTTATGACGTTTTAGACTGCTGGTAAAGTCACAACCTACTCAAAAATGGGGGCCCGCACATGCGCAGAACATCTGTTATTGTTGTGCTCTCGCTCGAACCGGCCCCCATAGTATGAAGTATGAATATTTATTATTCCGGCTTGGTCCCTCGTTGGGGAAGCATCTTGTAGCTAGGATACGAAAATACAAAACAAAACTTGACTAGATGCTAACATTCCCCCCTTTTTTTGGTTATCCAGTATCCACAACAAGTTTCAGTATCGCGCTACTTTTTTCGTGGTTTTATTAAACATACATTGTCCGCAGCTTTAATTCATTCGTAAGATTGCTCAGGATACGCAATTTTGGAATTTGCATAGTGCAGATTATTAAAAATCACAACAATTAATATGTTGGCCACTCAATCGCCCCTGGTCGATGATGACCTTTACATGGGCTACAACGATTATCCTTCGATTTACAGTACCAAAGATCTCGATCAAGATGAATTGTTTCAACAAGCTCTACAAACGAGCTACGCGAAGCGGTCGATCGTAAGTTCCGCCATCTTTTTTCTTTTGTAACAAAGAGAAGCGCCAGTCTTAAAAGTCTTGAATATGAACACTATATACATATATTCATGTCAATAACTCGATTCTTTAGGAAAATCCATGAAAATCGGTTAATTTTGGTCATCAAACATACTTCTCCGAATATTCACTCTTGCGGATTATCGGGGATGAAATATTCATTAAAAAATCAATATTAACATGATTTTGTGTTATCTTTTCGTGACGTGACTAGTAAACGTTAATAACCACTACAAAAAATAGCGAAGGCCAAAATTCTCAAATTGAGAAACAAAAAAAGTTCCAAGTATCTGTGTCGTTTTACGGAATAATTTTGATTTCATGACGTTTTATTTCGCTGATGAAATCATTTCTATAGAAAATCATTCATCGTAATGGATTTCCGATTGTTATAGTCAGGTGCATTCGTTCATAATTTTATCCAATAGCAAAGTTCTGAAACTTGGATTCAATATTATTTTTTCACTGAGAAATGTGTGTCTTCGTTTTGTCGGAGAGTTAGATTTTTCGGTTCTTTCGATACGGGGAAATATACTACTGTCTATTGTTGACATTGTTTGAGGAGCGGGTGAGGCGTCGGAGTAGGGAGGGGGGCTCGAGGCCCAGTGTCCGGATTTCTTAGAATTTGTGTCGAATCCACGGAAAAAAATATCGCAACGACTGGTTGACTCGACCGAACTTTTTTTTGCCATATATTCGTGCTGTTTTCCATGGACCCAATGAATAAAAATTGGAAAACAATATCAGCTAGAAAAACAATAACGACGATTCGGAAAATATTGACAAAATATTATGTAAAATGTATGAGAAAAAAAAATTCATTGAATTCATTAATGTCCTCCCTTTTTTTGTGTTCTTTTCATTTTGGTGTGTACTTTTATTGATTCATTTAATTGTAATAGAATACACCAAAAACTCCAGGGACTGGGATGCGACTCGGAACTTCAACTGGCGTAAGTTTACTCCAGTAGACTGCTCCATCGATTTCTGTCGATAAAATATCGCTTTTTCGTAAATAAACATTTTAAACTTTTTCTCGAACTTGTACAACAACAATGAAAGAATTTTATGAATGAACGATTGAGCAATTGATAAGAATGACTAATTTACCGTCGTAAGAAAGTTCATGAAAATTTGAGCAAAGCTAATTTTCGATTTTCTGGAATGACATATTTTCCGGGCTCATTTAGTTCCATAGGCGAGGTACAGCAGTTACGGGTCGACCTGGAACAGGTCCGAGACCAATGACCGCGGTTCGTGGGGCTGGTTACACGAGTAATAATCGGCAGCCCTTTGATCCGCTTAATATGGCAAATACCTCGAGAGGCCCTGCTCCTCCATTGACAACAGGCAAAGAAGACACGTACGTTTTTCTTTCTACTCATGTTTCGAGCCTTCATTTTTATTCCAAAATTCAGAAAAATTAATTTCTTTTGTGATTCTAGCCAAGAAGAGAAAATAAAAGTTTCCGAGCGAAAAATAATGGAATTGATAGAGAGTTCGGCGATGGCAGAGAGCGAAAATAACATGAAAGTTGCATTGGAACGAGCGAGGGAAGCATCTTCGCGAGAAAGAATTCTTATACGTCTTCAGGAGCAAACGGGGCTGAGTGACAATCACAACGTCGATTTGACATTCGCAGTACGTGCCAATAAGTTCATTTATTTCTCATTATTCGAGACTGAAACACTTTACGATGTTTATTAATTTTTTTTTTTGATTTTCAGGTTTTATTCAATTTAGCGATTCAGTACACAAACAACGAAATGTACACTGAGGCGATTGCAACGTATCAGGCTATCACAAGGAAAAAAGTATTCAGGGACAGCGCCAGGTTGAAGGTCAACATGGGAAACATATACGTGAAAATTGGTCAATTGTCACAAGCTATTAAAATGTACAGAATGGCTCTCGATCAAGCGACAGCTGCTCACAAGGATTTGCGGTAAATAACTCTCCATGGGCCTAAAGTTTGCATCAACGCCACGAAATGAAAAGAAAAAGAATTCGCCACGTTTTTTTCGATTCTTTTTTCTTAATTTGCCTCTTGCATTTTTTGAACCTCACGAATGGATTCGTATAATAAAAAAGTGGCGAATTATTTAAAAACAATTTTTTTTTCTCATTTCGTGGCATTGCGTCGATGCAAACTTCAGGCTCATAATCCTCCGTGGATCATACGGTTTTTTATGCTAGTCCGGATTATATGGGTCTTTTTGGTATTGCCACTCATGCCTCACGTATCTGGAAAGAAATAAAAACGATGAAATATCTGCAACGTTGTCCTCGCAGTTTTGAAAAATGGGATTTCCTCGAAAAAGTTGTCGCTTCAGGCAAAATAGACCTATATAATCCGAATAGGGTTAAGACGTCTTAGCAGCCACACAGACACAATGCCAATGAAAATTCGACACGAATTAATTGCAGGATCAAAATAATGCACAATATTGGCATGCTCTTTGTACAAATGGGACGATTGGAAGAAGCTGCCAATAGTTTTGAGTGGGTAATGCGAGAAAGGGCCGAATTCAAAGCCGGATTGCACGCAATTCTTTGTCACTTTGCTCTCTCCCATCGAGATAAAATGAAACGTGATTTTTTGGAGTTGCTGGAGGTCCAGCTGAACATCGACCAAGAGGAGAAATATAGTATGAGCACGGTTAGTTGCGTTAAAGTTTAAACAACCGAATCGTTTTGCATTTTATTATAATTTCGAATGTGAACGAATTTATTTGTCATTTATTTTGTAAAATATTTATTTATTCATAATTTTCTTTGAATTCATTAGAAACAAAAATCTGATGTAAATATTGAGCATTCATTTGCGGCGTTGAAAATGATGATCCGAAATATTGCGTAGGACGACGTTGCCGCCAATATCTTGAACGAAGTTATCAAAGTCGATGAACTTTCGAAATTGGAGAAAGAAATGAAGCTCGAGGCAGAAAAAACGATTCTCAGCGCGGCCAAGCTCATAGCTCCGGTTATCGAGGACACATTATCTGCTGGTTTCGCTTGGTAATTATGCGATTATATGGCGATTTATTAAAATTTCTATTAAACAGCACTTTTTTAATCGATTTGTGTCATGGTCACGATTTCATTTGTCCAAACGATTTTAAAATTCTTTCGAAGCGAGATAAAAAATCACATCAAATCCGCATTTCGAGTAGCAAATTCGTGGGATTAATTGCATGTAAAAATCGATTATTTCGAAAGTGTAAAATCTTTGCAATTCGATTTTTGTTTCGTGTGACGGTGTGTGTATGAATTTAGGTGCGTTGAAGCCATAAGATCCTCGGCTTATGGTCCTCTCGCTGCTGATCTCGAGATCAATAAAGCTATGGTTTTCCTCCATAATCGAGAAACGTCATTGGCCATTGAAACCCTGAAAGCTTTTGAAAATAGAGAGACGAAAGCGAACAGCGCTGCATCGACGATGTTGTCGTTTATTTATTTTCTCGTGAGTTGATTTTTCATCGATATTTCTGCATGAAAAACAAATCCCCCAATCGGTATCCATTTAGTTGTTTGAACGATTTTTTGAAATTTCATGAAAATCGTGTGCGTGGGTTTTTTTTCAATTCTCCAGCGGGGCGATTACGATCAATCGGAACGTTATGCCGAAGCAGCTCGCAAGGCGGATAGTTACAACGCTGCGGCTTACGTTAATCTTGCGGCGTGTGCTTTCAAAAAAGGTGAATTAGACACGTCCCGCGAATTATTGCTCTGCGCTCTTGACAGCGACGCTAGTCATGTTCAGGCGCTCTACAATTTAGGTACGATGCAGTTTTTCAAATGTTGATTAACTCAAATGACTCGAATTATTTTTCCTTGAATATTTAGTCGATTTCGAGACATTTTACCGTTCCAAATTCTCATGGGCTAGTTCTTTGCATCGGAAAACTCAACTTCGCCATAATTTGCTTATTCTTTCGTGACAAATGAAATTTTACTTTTATTTTCCATAGGCTTGGTCTACAAAAAGCAAAATATGTACGAAGAGGCTCTCGAATGCTTTTGGAAATTACGAAATATCGTGCGACACGATCCTCAGACTCTCTATCAAATCGGACATTTGTATCAACTGATGAGCGATGTCGATCAAGCGGCAGAATGGTACGTCAATACTTTTCCGTTTTATCAACCATTTTTGCTCGCAATTCTTGTTATAAACTCGTCTTTTTTCCTTCAGGTTCAATCAACTTTTGGGCATTGTTCCCTCCGACCCTGGCGTGCTGCAAAAGTTGGGTGAAATGTATGACCATCTCGGCGATAAGCAACAAGCCTATCAATACTACAGTGACGTAAGACTGGCGATATTCGATTTTACCAGATTTTACTCCAAAAAGAGGAAAACTCTTTTTTCATCTCTCAATCGATTTTTCTTGCAGTCTTACAGATTTTATCCAGCCAATTACGAAGTTATCGACTGGCTCGGCTCTTACTTCATATCCATGCAGGTACCACTCGTCATTAGCAGTTTGTTTAGCTCTTAATATTCGCTGGAACGCCAAACAATTGTTTGGATATTATTTTTATAGCCCATTTGGAAATGGGTGATAAAAATAATATCCAAATAATTGTATTCCTTTATGTTAAGATGAAAATTAGTGAAAACGTGCAATTTTTTTTCTGAGAAAACAAAAAAGAATCATTATATTTTGAGAAATTTTGAAAAAAAAAAATGATTTTCGTATGAGCGACCTCGATACCTGGATAATGGGTTCGAGCTCATTGAGTTAGAATTTGCACTTTTGGACAAATCACACGGTTTTTCCGCAATCCTGTCAAAATCGAGACGAAATGTTTATCACGTTTTTTTTTCTTTCAAGTCTCCTATAGAAGAGAGACGCACATTTGCAATCACGATTTTTGTCTCATGCACAAATGAATGAAATGGCAATTGAATTTTGTCAAGGTCGCCGAAAAAGCTTTGGCATATTTTGAGAGAGCGGTCGAACTGGCTCCTGATCAACCAAGATGGCGTTTGTTGGTAGCAGCTTGCCTCAGACGAACTGGCCAGTTCCACAAAGCCTTGACCGAGTACCAGGACATACACAAACGTTTTCCCGACAACATCGAATGTCTCAAGTTCCTCGTAAGACTATGCAGTGATCTTGGTCTTAAAGATGCTCAGACTTACGCTAACGAGTTGAAGAAGGCGGAGAGGGCTAAAGAGTTGAAGGAACGTCAAGGCTCTGCTCGGCCAGGAACGACAGGTTAACACGAATCAACGACACTGAATGATTGAACAATCTCCTCCCTATTCGTAGCAGTTGATTAGCGAATAATGGGTAATTCTTTGATTAGGATCGAGAAGAAGCAACAGCGGAGCTTCGTCCAGAGGAGGCTCAGGCTTGAGTATGCAGTCGGACAACCGTTCGAGTCCTTTGCCACTTCGCAAGGATAATCGTGGAGTTTCTTCGAGCGGTGGTAATCGTCTGAGTCGGATTTCAGCGTTGGACAGTCCCGTTGAATTCCCTCCGGAGGCTGATGGCCGAACGGGTGAGCAATAATCTCTCGAAACTAAAATTTTCGGGCACCCTCTGTCCGTAGCGGGAACTAGAAAAGTTCTTGGAAACTCCACAAGGCGAGCGCAAAACGGACTGCTTCTTCTTTATTCTCTTCTGATGAAAATTTCATTTTGAAAGTTTAAAAATTCATTAATGAAATTGTTACGATGCGGCATTCTCAAGCCAACATTTTCGGAAATCGAATGATATGGAAAAAGAAAAGTTCGTCGAAGCTTTTTTTATTTCCTGAGCTCGCGTGAACAGTTTTCTTTCTTTTTTCATCATTTACGCTCGTTTCGCTCAATATTTCTGTCTCGCTGTGCCCTTGACAACCGGAATGATTGGATCAATTCAGATTATCACAGCATTCAGCGCTGTTGCAATGAACTTTGTCACCAACGCATCATTCGTCTATGATACATACGAGCATGTCCCCATATCTATACAGCAGTTCACTCTCGCCACCTCTGAGGCTTTATAGCTCGATGAAATATACGCGACGATTTTTAAAACTCTAACGGAAAAAAAAAAAAAAAAAACAAGAAACTCTATGAGACGAGCACGCGCGACTGGAAAAATCGACCGAATGATCCGGTTCAGCCCGTCATTCCGTTAATCACCGCGTTGTAAATGTATCAAACTTATCAAATGAGAATTACTCGAGGATCGAGTGCAACTTTCAAGTCCCCTGGAAAATTTATTATCCGATTAAATCTCCACCTTACGATAGCACTGCGCGTGTGAAATTTCGAGCGTCAAAATCGAAGATTCGGAAACTGAAGAGAAACTTTTGTTGGAAAAAATCGAAATTTTGTTGGATACGTTCGACTTAACGTTTTTTCGAAAAATCACAAATATTTCGTCATTGCAGCGCGAAATAATGAGGAAAGGTCTCTTCGGAAAGAAATTTTTTCATCTCAATCGTGAATTTCGTTGACAGTTTCCTAAGAAATGAAAAATATTGTCAAAAGAACGGAAATTTTGAAATTATAAGAAAAACATTTAGTTCACCGTTTTCAACAAAATATCGACGTCCTTTGACAAAATTTCATTTTCAGTGGAAAAAAAAGGTATCTTACTTTTTTGTAATTTGAGTTAATCGATTATTTTGACGAAATTACGAAAATTACGCGATTGACGGAAAAATCGTCAAATCTTTTTCACAGCCCCGACAGTTTGTGAAAAAAGAAATGAAATTCCGCACGGATAAAATAGAAAAGAACGATATGCTGATTCAAGGATCGAAATTGGAAATAGTGGAAATTTTTAAACTTGGAAAAATTTGGAATTAACGTGAAATCTTTTCTTTTTTGTTACCCATACGTGTGCGGTTTAAATAATATATTATGGTGTCTCTATTTGATCAATTGGGATGCAGGCGCGTAGTATCACGAGTCGGTAATAAATCTTCAAGACAGCCGCGGAATTATACCCAACTTATGAACAAACGGGATTTTCTTTTGCGTAGTTACGTTTCTCGGCTCTTTTATATCGCACAGCTAAGCTGTACTATACGGAGATGGAATAGAGCGAGAGAGAGAAGAGCGAAAATAAAAAGTAGTGTACGGTGTGCTCGAATATTGATCGTGCATTGCAGCTCTAATGGATTGAACGGATGATCGATGCGTTCGAATCATTCGCAGATCTATTCGTAGCATCGATACATCAAAAGATTGATATTTGATTGCTTAGTTGGTAAAAATGACGCAGGAATACACTGACGTTTAAAAATTCCTCATCGTGCTATTTCATACAAATTTGCACTTTATTCATTGATGAAGAAGTTTGAAAAAAATGTTGGGATCTTCGTTCGTCCGTGTGTGGAATGAGCCTTGAAAATTTCAAGCCGAGCATTCAATTACTTTCCGCGATATCGTGCTCGCCGCATAAATGCAAAAAAAACTTGATGCTATTTTCCGAAATATGCCGTGACTGGAAAATCGATTTGAACTTTTGGACCAAAGTCGACATTTTTGTAGTGAGAAAAAATAGATGAACTTTGACGAGGAAAAAAGCGTCCGGGCCGGGGATTTTACAGTCCTCAAGGCCATGCCTCGGAATAAATTAATCGAACGTGATAATCTCTTCTTATAGAAATAAATTATGCTGATCCTGTTGGTCCTATGCCTGCACGGCCGATGACGTCAGCTGGAAAAAGAGACGACGATTTCGGGGACGAGGAACTCGGCGATGACCTCCTGCCCGTTTGAACAAATCATTCGCAAAACATCTTACGAATAATAATGCTGCAACGTCCGATAAGTAAAACGAAGGCTCAGGCGTTTTCATTTTCTAATATACGACGTAGTAAAATCGATTGCGTTTCTTTAGGGAGTCAATTAAAATGTTGGATCATTATTTAATAGTTTCTCATCGCGTTGAGCTCTAATAAATTTGAATTTCTGAGTGTCGACACGCTGTCCCATTTAATCTCTCGAGCTGGACTTCGAGGAGACACAATTAAAGTGAATCCAATTGAGCCCAGTACACGTGGCGATGATATCGTTCTTATTCAATAAAGGGCGCTCTTCATTCACTCCGATATTTCGGACGAAGAATCTTCTCGAGTATTCAAGAAATTCTTATTTATTTCTGTCGCGATAATTTTCTCAATTCCCGGCTAATTTTGAGCTCATCGCTCCATAAAAATCTGCGTTTTTCCAACCTCGTTCTTTCGTTTTAACGTCATGGTCCATCCTGTCCATGCAATGTCAACGTTAACCGTATGAAGAGCGAAGAATATCGAGCGATTAACGTGCACCGAGCAGTTTCGAAATTGTTGTTAAAATTGCAGATACTAAAAATGGGGAGAGATCTTTTGGAGAAAGCGAAACTGGGTAAAGTTCACTAGGTTCTGGTCGCGCCCTCGCTTTATCAGTGATTATTTACTTGACTCTGACGATTGACCTTTATGGGTCATAGTCCGAAGTTTAAAGAATTCCACGAGTTTTTCTTCGTCATTGCCGGGCGTTTGACGTTGGGAAAGTTGTTTCCCACCGTTTCTTACATTTTTTCGTGTCGTGTCTTGGAACAGTTGATGGAAAACCGTCTAGGAAAAAAGCCACGACTCCTAAGATATGATTCTCCGAGAATTCTAACGCTCGCGATTGAGTTAAATATTTCATTTCAATCGAGATCAATTCAAGCGTAATTACAAGTCATTCAAAAAGCTCTTACGCTACGAATTAATAGAATTTGAAAATCTATCCAAAAGAGAATCATTCGGATATTTATTTATCCTAAAATAGAAAGAAGTAAAAGAAAGGAACGAAGATGGGGAGGACGAGAATGAGAAGAGAGAGAGAGAGGAAGAGAAAAAGAGAGTGGCAGATGTCTAATTATCGTGTCACATATGACGTATGTGAATCGGAGGTTTATGTGGACCACGAATCGATCCAATCGACACGAAATTATTGTCCGATCTAAATTTAAACCTCGTCGTCGCATTTAATCAAGCTCCATTCGGATTGATACAATTGTTCGAGTTGCCTGACGTCCCATAAATGCCAATACAGAGAAAGTACTCGTTCACGATACTCCGATCGTTGGGATAACTCAAAAGTGTATTAAAAAATGAGACTATCAAAACTCTCGTATAATTTAATCCTGATAAAAATGTTGCAACCTTAGGATTCCGACGTATTGCCTTGATGCAAATTTTAACTTAAAAACCTTTCGCGCGGTGACTCTTGATTCGTCTTAGTAACTGGGAGCGAAATACTTGAGTGACGACCTCGAGTTTAAATATAATTCATTATGTAATGAATACGATTACGATACCAATTTGTTTTTTTTTCTTTTAAACGAATTTTAACCGTCCATTGGTGAGGGCGTTTTCAGTTAGAATCGCCTGGACGGTTTGGATCGGTCATGCCAGCCAGCTCGTCCAGCTCGAGCTTTCGTAATTGAAAAAAGTTGAAACTTGGATTTTGATTTTCGGAAAAAATGGTAAATAATTGATACCAAGTTGAAAATAAATTTAGCATCAGTTTTGAATAAAAATGTCAGGCAGTGGTTTGCATTAACTTGAGTAAACTCAGTAGTAGAGCGTTTGGAAATAATTATAAATACATCAATCACCATTATTTCGTATCGGCTGACCTCTGATAAACTTTTCGTTAAATTGCGCAAGAAAAAGAGGACCTGCGCGCACGAGAATCAAAGCGACTGGGAAAATAGTTGTTCGGGATACCACTGTATCAAGATTCAATGAGAAACGAGCAATAAAAAGGGGAAGGGGAGAAATATAAAGGACAGCGATAGCGCGCGACGCGTCAATGTTTCGTAATAGACATAATACGTTTACGAATCCCCGCCGACAGTATATCATTGACCGTGACAAACGAAAGATACACTATCCATTTTTTCCCATCTACGTATCACGGAGCACACATACTTTTTATGTGAGTTTATGTGAGCACGTGGAACATGAGTTTGGAAAAAGGCCATAAATTAAACTCAATTTTCAGCCTTAATAACGCGAAGTTAGAAATATTACAAATTCGCTGATCTCCGTCAGATTTTTTTGGCTGGTATTAGATTTTCCGTTGCTTCTCGCATGCGTATAAGCTACAAAGACATCGTACGTTTTTAAACGAACTCCAGGAGCCTCAAAAGGGCAGCGAGCGACGAGAAAATTTTTATTCCCAATATTTCCAACTAATTTGAGGAATTGAAACGATTTTCAAAATAATTTAGCGAAATAGAGAAGAGCGAGGATTTCGGTTGATTGTGCGCCATTGAAAAATCTTCATTGCACGCTATTTCGTCGGAGATCGTTTGCGGATCAATAGCCCTGAACGTGGCTCGAAGAGCTTGGAGAAAAATGTTAAATAACAAAAAGAGGGAAACCGAGAAGCTATCGCGCGACCTGCTCCCGCAACTCGCATCACATGCCGCCACGCATTTACGTCGTAAATGTCAGTCAAATGTTTACATATGAGTAAAAATTTATGCACGCATTACACGAGCATACACGCACACGCACGAGCGTATGAATATATTGGTCTCGGTGCTAGTGTAGCAAGCTTGAGAAATTAATAAACTTGCGATTTGCATACACGCACGAGCAACAAATAACTTTCGTGATGAATGAAACGGTATTTTATTCACAAATTTATACAAGAAGAGGATTTTCGTAGCGGTAACCGTAAAACAAAATTTCTCTAAATTTAATCTACCTGCAAAAATCATCAAACACCAAGTTTGCCAAACTATAAATTTCCTCAATCTCAACTGGCCAGATACACAACTTCCATCCATCGAAATCACCGAAATCTTTTGCTTTCCTGAAATCATCTATTTTTTCAAGCTTTCCTGAACAAATTGTGTTGAAGCAACAGAATTTCTGGTTTTCTAGCCGCGGTATCTTAGAAAAAAAGAAGAAAAAAGGCTGTCGCTGTGGCCTTGATTTTCCAGATTTGGCTTATCTTGGATAAAAAACTAAAGATATTCCGGAATATACACACTTCTTGAAAGAAAGATTTCCAATCTCCTGCATTCGTCTCATTAGGTAAAAAGGAAAATTTCTGTAATTCGATTATTCAATTAATTCAATTATTAAAAAAACAATAAAGTGACTAATAAAGTTTTGACAGAGTCGATCCCTTGATAGATCCATAGAAGGATCTAGAATTCAGTGAAAAATTAGATCGTGACCGAGCAGAAGGAGCACCGATCGCGATTGAGAACGGCGATAAAAAAAAAGAACTATCTGCGAAATCTATCGACTCGTGAAATTTTTTGAACTCGACTTACGAATCCTATCAACGGAATTTCATGGCGAAAAAAGATATTGGTTATTTCTTGATTATTGACGTTGCATTATTATTTTTATGACTCGCCCGTTGTTATTGTTATTATTATCTCTATTATTATTCGGAGCTCGGGAAGCCCGTATCGCTTCGTCTCTCTCTCCGCATACACATGGTTTCCGATTGTACACTCACGTACACATTCGTTAATGGTGTACCGCAGCTGTACGTGTATATATGGTTATACCATGAGCTCTTGGCATTCTCGGATTCTCGGTTCGCTCCTGATACATGTGGAAGGAGGTAAACGAGAAATTTAACGATGGTGGGGATTCGAGCTTCCACGGAGGCTCGGCCACTCTCGAACGTTTTGGTTTGTTGGCGTCTCATACGTGCCAAACGTTACCACTCGGTCGACTCGCGCCCACGCGGACGTACGTACACGATCTTCCCACTGACGAAGACCCAACTGTGCGCGTTTGAAATTCCCCTCTTTTTAGTACGATATAAATATTTCCTTAAAATTTATTCCGTCGAATACGAACGTTCATTAGTTCGATTAAATAATCGAGGAAATACGAAAAGGACTAACCTTTTTCGACGATTATCATCCACACCAAAGAATCAGAAATTCGAGAGAACTTGAGTGGCGACCAAAGTGATACACACACACAAGTATATACATACTTTTTGCCCACGTGTTTAATATTTGTGAATCAATCGTCGAGATTCGATCGGAGAACATATCAGAAATCTATTTTTACGTGCTATTTATTTATAACATCGTGTGTGAATTTCGTCGTTTTATTGGAATTGTTGTTCCTTCACTTATTGTCGATCATTTGACGAATCAGACAGTGCCTTGCAATTATATGAGACACGGGCTCTGTGGACGGTAAGTAAAAACAAACCATCACGCATTTTCAATATCTTTTTTTTTTCTTTCAAATCGTTATTTCCTTCTAGATGGGTTTTAGTAGAATTAACTCGCAAACTTTTGTCTTGTGGGTAAGAAATAGATTGACATTGTTTACTTTAGATAACATTGCACGAAGAAGTCCTTTCGTGTAGTGTGTTGTCCAAGTCAAATTTGAGAGCGCCACGTGGCTAGTTCTGGGTTAGTGCTTACAGATGTTTCATGCCTTATTTGTTTTTCCACACATATCGATTTTTTTTCGATAAACGCCTAATTCATTTTTATTTTGCTCTCGTGGAGGAAAAACAAATGTAAAGCGTTCTGGCATGTTGCTGGGTCATTTATTGCTGAATCAAACACGAGTTTCGATGTAGTTGAACGTTTTCAAGGTAAAGCTATTGTTCGCATGATAATCGTGAGGGAACTTACGTGCACGTTGCTTCGAACTCATCAAACTCTGATTATTGCTCGTGTATTTTACGTTCTTACGCTTCCCATTTATTCACCGCGGAACTGGCCGCTCTTTCGGTACTTCGAACCGAAGAATTCATTTCAAAATCACTTGAGACATTCATTCAAAAAAAAAAAACGTCAAAACTCGTTGTGTAGATTAAAAATACGACGTGATCCAAATTTTTTAATAAGGAACAATAAAAATATGGATTCGCTAGCGTTGACAATGTTTTCAAAAAGTTACCAGCCATATTTTCGTTTTAGAAATACTACTGAGCCATAATTCGGCTCAAACAGATGCGCCATTCATTTTCAGGCAATCGCAAAAGAGAAGAAAAAAAAACATGTTGTGTCACGGTATTTATCAGCTTTTGCGATTTTCGTCGAGTCGTTTAACTCCTACGGCCGAACTCTCATTCTCGATCGAGAATTAAAATTAAATCGAGATTATCTAGAGGAGGCTTCATGCTAGTCTTGGTGGAACGGAGAATGGCGCCGTTTTTAAAATCCACGTTGCTCAAATTTGTAAAGCATCTCGCGACGAATATTCACGAGGAGAACAATATATTTCCGTGCTTCAAATGTATACAAATTTATTTACCGAGGCGCAGGGCCAACGTTCGAATCAACAGGTTTTTTCGTTCCATTCAACGAAATGTCGGAATTCTATTAATATTTGATGAGTCGAAATTAACAGAAACGATCGAGACATCCATCAGTATAGACGAAAAATATAAATTCCAAAAATTCGACGATCCATCGCGGTTATTTAAAAACGATTATTCATCTGCTCATTTTTCGCACTTTTCTCCTTCGTTCCATCAAATTATAAAAGTTGCCAGTTGAATTTTTTTTTCTCAATTTGCCTCTTTATGCCCTTTTTGGACCTCACGATTGAATTCGTAAAATACAAAAGTGGCGAATCATTTTTTTTGTTTTTTGTTTTTTTCATTTCGTGGCATTGCGTCGATGTAAACTTCAGGCTCATCGATAAATTGTTATAATTGGAAAGACGTCGATTCCATGAACACTTTGATAAAAACCGTGTGCTTTTTTTTTGGCCTCTAATTAAATAGGGGCCCTCGACGAGTCAGCGAAAAAGGTTCACTCGCGCGATTGCACAAGTATTGGTCGAAATACAATGAGTTTTGGTTCGCTGCTCGTGTACTATTTTGAGAGGGACGAGACGAATCGTGTTAATGATTTCTAAACCCTTCGAGTATCAATAGCTTCTCCACATGTGAATGACAGATACATATCACACACATATACAGACTACAACCTAGTATACTATTAATGTACATTGATTAAGTATACATATGACCGTTCTCGAGTCGAGTCACTAAATGATCGCATTTGACGTTTACACCTTCCAATTGATTTTAATAAATGGTGCGGATATTCTTTCATATACATATGTATATTCTGCCATGTTAAGGCCGAGTATTCTCACGGCCGTCTCATTCCCATTTTCCCCTACAATTCATCCATCTCTGTGGATTATTAATTGCCCAAGAAAATGTTTTCTAAATCGTCTTTAGCGCTGCGTCAATTCTTCGGACAAAATACAGAGAATCTTCATGCAAAAAATGGAGAAAATTAGAAACTTGAACAATTGGCTTCTCAAATAATTGAACGTTTGGCAGTTTTCAGGAGAAATTTTGAATCAGCGATTTACTTGAAACTTTTATTCTGGAAGACGATTGACGTTTTTCATTTATTTGCATGGCTCCAAGTCCAGAAATCTTGGGTTGGAGTGATGTTTGTTTATCCATGGTATTTTAGCGTTTGGATTATCATTGGTTCGACTTATTTTTCATCACCATTTAGCATTGGAAAGTGTAGCATTGATCCTGTAATGGATCAAGTGGTCAAACGAATGTTACGTTATCGAGAAATAATTGTAATGTAGGTGTGACAAAAAAAAAAATAATAGAGTCACTCCATGCGGAGGTCTTTATCTTTAATTTCCCAACTTCCGATCGAGGGGTCCGATATTAAGTCCCTATACAAACGTAGGACCATCCCACTGTGTATACATTTACAGAGCTAGTTTTATCTCCTATTGAATGTGACATAAATTTCAGACTCATAAATCCGTAATAATAATCTCAATGTGTAAGATTGATTTGACGGTGATAATTGGCGCCGGCAATTCATGAATCACCGCATCGAAAAAAACGTTATTATATTTCTTTTGCTCAAAATGTTTGTCCATGAAGTAACAAAAATTCTAATAGAGACCAATTAGCCTAATTGAAGCATAGATTTGAGAACTTGCGTTCCAGATGCTCTTTTGAATTTCCCTCTCTCCGAAGCATCGAAGCAATGCCATTGTTTTCGTTTCAGTTTTCATCATGAATGATTCTCGATCGTTACGTCTCATCGATCCCAAAAAACTTCAACTCTGAGTTTCGAGGTTTTTATAAATCGATTCTTTTCAACTTGATTCAACATTTTTTCTCGATCCGACTTCTTCGTCTATTTAGAACATCTGCATTGTCGATGGTTGTAAATTTCAAACATTTTTGTTCATGAAAAATCAAATTTTTATGAAAATTTAGGAAAACGTGAAAAAAATCTGCTCCGGCTCAGTCGATTCCGTCTTTACGAATGTTTGACTAAATTGTCAAAAAAACATCGGTGACGAAATTCAATGTTTTTATCGTTAGAGTCCGTTTCATGACAAGCCTAAATATCGACTGCAGAACAAAAAGCTAGCTTCTGGTGATATCATAGGAATTTTTACAAGTTGATAAAAGGAGAAGTAGCGAGAGGGCGAAAATTCGGCGCATGCGAGTCACGTGTGGCGCTTGTCCGGGGCGCTGTCCGATAATGATTCCATCCCTTAGGATTGCAGCGTGGAATATCGCGTCAGTATAAAATCACGCAACGGACCGGGATATTATCGGAAGGCTAAAGACAAAAAAAACATAATCGTATCGTTTTTTAGAGCTGGATAATATAAAATGTGAAAAAACGTCGAAAATTGCGACAAAGTTTATCAATTATTTGGAGATAATTCAATTAAACGATAATGATTGAACACTCATTAGCAACATCGTTTTTAAGATTTCGAATTCAATAGTAGGATCGAACACGAGACGATTAGTCAAGGTTGTTAATCGTAACCTGCGGTCATTAAGTCTCGGCGCCAACGTTGTTTTGTGATACATATTCCTCCACACGACACTGCACAATCGTTGAGCTCTGGAGCAACCAAGAAATTACAATTAACAGAAAGAGGCATGGTGCGTTCACACTTGATATTCATTACTTTTCCTTTCTCGCAATTGCCACAAAAATAACAAAAAAATTTCTCGTCGATATAAAAATGAGAATAAACTCGAGTCTCAATAATCACTTCGTGGCGAACAAGAAAAAGTTAAATATCAAAATTTATTGTAATGAGAAAAACAAATGACTCGTTATTGATGTCTCAATGATATTTTAAACGAATAATATAAATTAATATTTGTTGAGAACTTTTCATTCATTTAATTAACACGAAAAGAGATTCAGAGATTTTAGAAAAAAAACAATTTTTTACTGTCAGCATCATGATTCGTCTCGATACCAGAAAAACGATTTCCTTGGCTGGGGCATGCCATAGATCGATGATGGATTCAACAATAATGTTTGTACGTGCAAAATCATCTATGCTGTGGAATTTTTTAAGGCAATCGATCAAAATTTCGATGGATATAGCATCGCAGTTGTTATCGAACGTCTCATAGCTTGATAACGGAGCAATGAAGATCTAGAATTATGCAGGACATAAAATGATATCTAAAATAACTTATATCTTTGCGGAATGCGATATCGATTTTTTATATTGTTTTATCGACAAGACAAAGCTTTGCAATATAAAAAATGTGAAACACTTGAGCTTCCATGTCCTTCGGTCCAAATGCATTTGCAATCGATGTTCCTCATTCGTGTATAAAATGAGTATATGAAAAAAAATTTTAATTCCGTTTATTTATCCGCATGATCCGCATGACGAGGAGAGGAAAAAAGGGCATCAGACCTTTATGGCTGGAACGGCTGATACGATACCCCAAAATCGGTGTTTCACATTTTAATATTCCGATGATGAAATTATGGAAATAATAGACTCATATCAAGAAAAAACTTGCCTTGAATATTCATGGATTTACTTTTTTCCAGGAATAACCAACGACAAGGAAAATTATATCACAATAATGGCCCCCACTGAACGAGTATTGCACGAGGCCATCCAGGTCGCTCCTCTCGCTATTTCGGACGACGTCAAACGACAGAAGGTGAGTCAAGGATTTATTATTCCGTATAAACGAACGTTCCTTTCTCCAGCATGTTAATCGTCCAATTTTTCTTTTTTGCACGAGTAATTTTCGAATCTCCAAATGTTCCCAATTGTTTATTATGGCGAAGGGAGAATAAGGAATGGCAGAAAAATGAAAAATTTTCAAGGCTGATCGCACCAGTTTGCATGCAATCGATCCAACGACCATTGAGAATTGATTGATCAACAAAAATCGATTGTCAATCGCAATGATAAAGAAATCGAAGTATTTATTTGGAGGCTCGAAATGTAACTCATGCCGCAGCGTATTGTCATTATAGGTCAGCACGTTATGCCTATATCTGTTTATTATTACGAGGATCGCCCTTCAGTATTACGAGACTAATAATAGCCTGGTCTGTGCTGCTCGTCAGGCGAATTAACCCTAAGTATCTGAAGTGGCAAAGACGAGGGCACGACTAAATGCACACGTTACACGATTCATCTTTTCGTGCCATACGAAATAAATATTTCACGTGTACTCTGCACTCGCAAAAAAAAAACAAAAAAAAAAAAAACAAAAATATTTCAAATCCATTTCTGTTTGTTTCGGAGAGCGTTGCGTCATATCGAAAAATACGTATTCAGATTTAATTGGAACAGGAGACATCGCATACCCAGATCTCAATGTTTATTGCGCACGTAATTTAACAAGAAAACCGGGCGGTCGCGGCACTTATTCTTTTCCTATCGGGCAGCACGTTATCTTTTTTTTTTCCTTCTCTCAACTTTGCTCTCTGGGTCAACCGAACGAGTTACCATTCGAGTGAACCGCAGATCACATTCGGAAGATATCAAGTGTCCATACGTAATAACATATCGTTGTGGTATAATTCTGAGATAACTTTGAGGGTTATCGCTACTATCGCCTTTTTACAACTTTACCCCATTTCACAATTCACTCCGAGATGCACACACGACGCCTATCAACGATTTATGACTCTGTTTTTTCTCATCCTCTGTTTTTCGTTCGTATTTCATGGGACGAACTTCCAATTCGATCCAAATGGATTGTTTTCTGTTTGTAAATATCGATTTCCCTCATTTCTCGTCAGCCAGAGCATAAAAATTATGTTTTTCCATCGGCAGCGGTAATTCGTTACCATTTTTTTTAGTACACACGGTACATACGCTGGTGAAAATATTTCAAATGGCCAATGCAATTGAGTCGGAAAACTTTATTCGCTCGGATATGCAATCCAATTAAACGTCGCGATGTTGCAATTGAGTTGTAAGGAGGATGGGTCAAACTTGACATTCACAAAGTCGTGGCCATTGAAAAATTGCTCGATTACTGTAACCGGAGAACTCCCTATGTCACACCTATTTTAAAATACGAGTTATGAATTATTTACGAGATTTAATAACGTGGAACGCCGAGTATGTTGTGCCTCGTACTCGTAGAGCACCGTTGCTATCATTTACGAATATTAAAACCGGTGTTGCGTCGATGAATTTTTGGGTAATTATGTCGAATCAGGGCTGCAGCTTTAAAGTGGTCCAGATTTTGTTGTGACACTCTATATGATTAACAAATGATATCCCATGTAATATTATGGTGGGTAACGCCATGAAAACTCCATAAAAAAAAAAATAAAAAACTTACCATAATGAATAACCATCTATTAATGATGAAAAACATTCGAAAAAAATTTGAACCACTTTTGAGCTGCAGTCCTGATTTGACATAATTACCCATTTTTATTATCAACATGATTCATACGTAGAAAAAGAAAAAAAAAAAACGTAAAAATTCATAATTTCTTCGGATCATAATGCAGTGGCGACTGATCGAGTGAATAAAATTATTGCTGCTCCGTTCGTCATATGAAAATGGAAAAAATTAATAGAATCTGCATGAACTGTCGAGCGAAGTTATTTCAAAATTGCTCAACGCTTTAATCCTCATTGCGGGTTTGATTGCAGAAATTAGCGATCATTGTAATTGCAATGCCCGGAGGAGATAAACCGTGTAAAGTGTAAATATTGATTCAAGAATCGATTACTCAAATTTTTCATACGATTTGTCAAAACTCGAGGCACCTCGTATTACGATGACAGTATTATCAGTGCAGATATATCCGTGAAATCCAGATTCTCTGCTTGTTCACCTGTCGACCAGGACATTTTTCATATCGCGAAGAAAAATGTTCTCGAAGCAGAAAGTAGACACTTTGTTGATGTTCCCGATTCAAAAGCACTATATCATTTTTTGCCATTTATTAAATCGTCAATTTATCGTCTCAGAATAAATAAACGCGAACAAATTGAATTGTAGTGACGAATTTTATTTATATACATGTTGATTATTAATATTTATGGATTCTTGTTGAACAGGTCGAAAATCAGCTGGCAAAAATGAGATTTTCGGCTGCAACCGTCAGGAAGATTCAGGATGTTTTTGTTTCGGAAATGGAGAAAGGTATACACCAACAACCATCGTCGCTGCAGATGGAGAACACATATATACCCGAGTTGCCGGATGGCACAGGTATGGCATCAATTAATTACTTTTTTTTAAATGAAAATTCGATCAGCAGATCTCGAGGATGAAAAATATGGGAAATTATACAAAAAAATGTATAAAAAAACAATCAACAATCACGTAACACTCCACCAATGTAAATAAAGTGCACTGTGTACTAGAAACCAATTAGCCAATTAAGAATGAACGACCGAGAGAACACACAAAAAATATGCTGGCGTGCTTGGTGATAAAACAGAAACCGGTTTTCGTTTCACATTTTGGAAAGCATTAGAATTCACAATAGCAAACCGAAGAATATCGTTTCTAAGGTATTCCATAAAAAAAAATTATCGATTCATTATCAATACATTTTGGAAGTATGACGTCTCCATTATAATATTCAGAGCTCTGCCATCCTGATTTTTATGTTCCCGTGTATTCTTGCTACTTTGCAAACCAATAACTCAATAACGAGTGAACGTACAACAATAATCGAGGCGTTATTTTGTAGGGGATTGAACTCTCCACAAAAAAGATCTCTTACACTTTTTCGATAAACGTATTTTCCCACAAAATAATCAAGGTCAAATCAAGCCCACCAATGGACCTAATAAAGGCGATGATAAAACGATCGGTTTTTGTCCCGAGTTGAAATATATTGGCCTGAAGAATTCGGAAGTTGAATTTTTATAATCCGTCAGCGTTTTTCGCCATTCGCGAAAAAACTGTCAGACCGATGAAAAAATGTTGAGAAAGTTTTTTCGTGGATCGTTCGATTTTCTACGAAATTAGCGATCATTTGATCACCAAGAATTTTCATCGTTAAATACTCACGGGTTTGCCAATTTATCTTTTCGAATGAAATTCCAATCTTCCTGAAATCAAGTGCAATCTTTTTTTTTTTCAATTCCACAAAAAGGCTCTTGGACTTGATTATCGAAAGCTTGCTCGTATTTTTAAATTCTTTCGTTTTCAGAGGAGGGACTTTTTTTGGCACTGGATCTCGGAGGAACAAATTTCCGAGTATTGTTGCTGGAGCTTGTAAATGGTGCTGTCGTACGTGAGGATGTCAAATTATGTCACATTGGAGCTCATTTGAGAGTAGGTTCGGGACTACCACTGTTCGATTATCTTGCCGAATGCGTCAGCAATTTCGTAATCAGCGAGGGTCTTCAGGACGTAGAGCTTCCCTTAGGTAAATACAAGAATCGAAAAAGCTTCGCTATATATTTGTTTTGAAAGAAAGGATGAGATTTTTATTTCCCTGCTTTGAAACCCTCATCACCATAAAATCCCATAGTAGCTTTATCAATCAATTCAGTTTGCACCTAAAAATACGTGCCCCGAATATATCGAGTAAAATCGATGTAAATAAGTAGCAGTTGGTTGATCTTTCGAAGCGGGTCCCTCATTTGATAACGTGAAAACGTGCAGAGCTTTTTGAGCGACTACGAGCTGGAGTTGTTACGTTATCATGTATCAAACGAGGTCGATAACTGCCCCAAGTGGATGTAACGTCGATGACTATTTTCCTTGAAATTCAGTTCCAATAATAAAAAAAATAAAAAATAAAAAAATCAAAATAAAAATCAAAATGAGAGAAAAAAAACAATTGTATCGAAATAAAAAATCGATTGAGATGCCGCTAATTTTGAGAATGAAATATACGAGGTCACCGAAAAATGAATCTCTCTGATTGACGATAAAAAATAAAAAAAATGATTTTGACGATTGAAGAAAATTGAAAGAAAAATGTCTTACGTATGTTCGTATGATGCATTCAGGTTTCACGTTCTCGTTCCCAATGATTCAGCATTCCCTCGACGCCGGTATACTCGTCACGTGGACCAAGAGCTTCAATTGCCCGGACGTCGTGAACGAGGATGCTGTGAAATTGTTGCGAGAAGCCCTTGCTAGACGTGGTGATACGAGGGTCAACGTCGTTGCCATTTTGAATGACACAACCGGCACTTTGCTCCAAGGGGCGACACAAGATCATGATACCGCAATAGGACTCATTCTCGGTACCGGAAGTAACGCCTGTTATCTTGAGAGAGCTGACAAAGTCGAACATTGGGAGCCAGAAAGACACGGCGAACGAGAAGTAATTTCCAATCTTGGAGCCACTGAAAAAGAAACAATCAACGAATAGTTGGCATGGAGAATCTCCTGTTTTTGAATTAACTTTGTATTACCAACATTTTCTCTTTTTTTCTCGACATTTAATCTGATATTTCCATAGTTACTGCGTTTCCGGTCTGACCATAGACCCTCAGACACTTTTAAAGCTAAAAAAGAATCAATGGAAAGTCGCAATGCCACGAAATGAAAAAAAAAAAAAAAATGTTCCGTCACTTTTTTATTTTACGAATCCATTGATGAGGTTCAAAAAAGGCGAGAGGCAAATTAAGAAAAAAAAATCAAACTTCAGGCTCCCGCGAATACCAAAGTAAAATGATGATCGAAATTATAATTTGTGCACAAATTCCATAAACTCTGAAGAACTCGATGGACTGTCTAGCGAATTTTCTGTGCAGTTGTTTTTAATTTGAAACAATGACGACGAAGTAAATTACGAATTTGCAAGATTCCACTGACTTAATCTTCGTTGAAACTCGTCCAGGTCATTATTGACATCGAGTGGGGTGCTTTCGGCGACAACGGAGTCTTGGATTTTATCAGAACAGACTTCGATCGAGAAAATGATGCAAATTCACTCATTGTCAGCTCCTTCACGTAAGATAAATTTAAAAAAATGCATTTCTATGATTTTTGATAAATATTCGTGAGGGATTTATCGCCGCAACAATTTTTCTAACTCCTGTTAATTTGTCGCATCAACAGATTCGAAAAATATATTGCTGGCAAGTATCTCGGCGAAGTTGTGCGCGTTATACTCGCTAAATTCATCAAAGACGGTCTCCTCTTTTCGAAACAGGACGTTAGTAATCTTCTTGTGCCCGGCCAGTTCACAACCGACTTCGTCTCTGACATCGAAGAGTGAGTATCCACTCGCCATACGTTTTTAGACGAAAAATTAAAAAAAAAACATCAAAGATTCTTTGCTCGGAGATTTTTTTTTTCTCAAAAAGTCTCAGTGCAACGAAGATTCTCGTTACTTTTTTTATTCACGAAATCTGAACTATTGCAGGGATTCCGTGAATGGTGGAAGTGAACAAACTAAACGTGTCCTCGCTAAATTTGGAATAGTTCCTGATGAAGATGACATAAGCATCGTCCAATACGTTTGTGCAGTTGCCTCAAATCGTGCCGCTCTTCTTGTATCGATATGTGAGTATTTTTTCTCTTTTTTCTCTGTTTAACTGCAAAGCTTATGATTTTTTGGCCTGTGTTATTTTTGTTCTTTTTGAATAAGAGGAATTTCGTTCCAATGACGTGGACAACATTTTGAGATTGAGAGTGAAACGAAAGAAATGTCCTATTGTTTGATTATCTTGTTTTTAGGCGTTGCCGGAATTCTGGATCGCATGCAACGTGAAACTGTTACGATAGCAGTGGACGGATCTCTTTACAAGCATCATCCTCGGCTGGAAACCTGGATGAATAATTACATAAGCTTGTTAACCCCGACCCGCAAAGTGAGCATTTGTTTTTATTCAATTTATCAATAACAAGAGTTTAACAATCGTTGGTTGGAGTTTGGCGTCTAGACAAATAGATTTGACGAGTTTACGGTCGACGAAACAGAAAATTTCAATTTCCACATTAAAAACGATTATTGCATTGTCTTGAAAAATGAAAGAGAGAAAAAAATAATGTAGAAAAGTTGAAAAAATATCGATTTCCATATAAAAATCGACTGGGCGTCAAAAAATGTAATTTTCCCTCAAGCCTCGACCCAGTAGATCCCTCCTCAGTTGTTCTATTTATCGAGAAAATATATTCATGTGTCCAGTGAGTAAAAGAGAATATTTGAATTATTTCAGTTCAAGCTGATCCACGCCCAAGACGGCAGTGGTAAAGGGGCTGCGATTACAGCGGCGATTGCCCTCAGAATCCAGAAGAGATTGCAATGAAATAGGACAAATGGAAAACGATCGTGTAGGTGATCGATCGTCATGGTGTTTCATGATATTTTCATGTAATGCATATACGAAGAAAGAGGAAGTAACCAACTGGTCAGAGGAGCGATTCGCGTTGTGGTGAATAGTGCGATAAACCGAATCGTCGATTAAAATCAAAACAGCGTCTGGTTTTAATGCGCATAGGAAATTCCTTGTTATTTTTAATGTAACATTTGATCGGTCGGTGATGATGAAAAACTTCACGCGACATGATGTAAACTTGCGAATTAGCTTGATGAGAAGAAAGCGAGGAAAACATCGTTTCGAAAAACAATAACTGGACGAAACATTTTTGGCAAACATTCCTAAAATATCAGAAAACACAATTTTCGCTCGACGAGATAAAAAATATGAATTATTTTCAACTGAGATGATCTCTCGATATTCCGCGAATTTTTATAACATTTTATTTTCTCTTTTTCCAATAATGATGTAAACAGCGGAACGAGTGGAATTCCAATGTTTTTCGTATCTGATAATGAATATCGGTTGGAGCGAGAGTGATGCTCCAACCGGTTGAAACTCTTCATGCCTAAATGGCAAGAAAAAATGGAAAATCCATATTTCCGTCGACATTTCCTCAAAGATCATGAAGAAATAACAAACTGTATAATTGGATTTGGATCACTTTGAGAAATCCAAAAAGTCAGCTAGCTTGAGGCTTAAAACGAAAATCCATGGGTATAGTAGAAACTTTTAAATGGACAATTTCATTCCGCACTTTATTTTCCGGCGTGTGAATAAAGTTGGAGTTTTAAATAAATGATGATAGAATTATTTTTCTATATTGTTGATGTTGAAAAATATAATAAGTAATCGTGGAAAATCGCGCCGAGAATAAATGTTATTTTTTCCGCCATACAGAAACATTCCATTGATTTTTTCCATGCTCGTTTTGTGTTAGATCTGTTCACGACTCGAGGCGTCTTAAGCGTAACAGAAAAAATCTGCACTCCGACTCGGAGTTTATTTTTTAATCTTAAGGGCCAATATATATTCGTGTGAATGTTCAAAATAATCACTCCACATTTAATCATAGTTTTTTTCTTTTTTTCGTATTTTATAACTTTGTCGATTATTCACTTTTAGTTCCTGTGTACATAATAATTTTTGAAAGAATAAGATACTTTGAATTTCCCGAGACGTACAAATTACTGTAGCATTACTGACTATTCTTTCGATTCTCGGTTGACCAGCAGCCTCGCGAGGCTCTGTGACGATCGAATATTTCTTCTTTTACTTTCGTCTCATTTTTTTTTCTCGTTTTTTCCACTCACAGATTCAACGACGTTGTATTGTATTATACGTAGAATAGAAAATGATAATTTTTTGGGAACCGCTTAGATTTTAGCATTGTCATAGGTTATTAGTGGACAATATTTTACCGGTGGACTTTTCAACCTTTCGCTTGTTTTGTCGCTCGCGATAAGGCACAAAAAATATAGATATATCGTTATGTTTAAACATTGGAAAAAAGTAGACGTGGAAAAAGACATAAAATGGGGCGTTTTGGACCACGTTAAAAATAATCCGTTTGGATAAATGAATGGATAGAAAAATTACAGTTCGAACGAAACGACAGTACCATACAGGGTTGTCAATATTCGTGACTGGGATAAAAGATTCAAAAAATTGTGAATTTTAGTCATCGATCGGTGTGAATATACGAGCGTGAATTCCCACTCTCAGGAACAAGTGCCAGGAATAATTATATTTATTTAAAGGACTACTGTGATGCTTTTTCGACACCGAGGAAAAGGCTATGAGAGGAAGTGAGAGAGAGAGAGAGAGAGAGAGAAATTGTTGAATAAAAATGTAAATGATCTATTTTGAGCATATCCCTTCATGAGTAGAAGAGGAAGGAACGTGCCTTGTTAATAAAAATGATGGAAAAAGCATCACTTGTCAATGTTTCATTTAAAATGGTAGATTTTTTGAAATTTCATACGAAAAGTTTGTGAAAGAAAATAAATTCTTATGAGTACACATTTTTGTTTGAAGAGAAATAAATTTATTCTCCCGATGACGATCCCGCTCATATCCACTGACCTTGGGTCGCAACAACGAAGGCTAATGGGCCAAAAGCACAATTCACCCCATTTTATTGCAATGTACTTTTTTATAATCAATATAACTCGTCATCGAATTTCTTTAGAGCTCAACTGCTCGCTTTTTCGGATTCCTTGGACTCTGCCGTTTCGATTTCGATATAATTAAATCCCGATGGACGCGTTCGTTACGATGTTATAGAGCGATAAAAATCGTCGGTCCGATAGATCGATAGTCTGTGAGTATAGTTATTCTGCGTGGCTATAGGGTTATATTCTATATAATTTATATCACCTTGCTACTTTTCGCTGCACTTTCCTCAGATTCATTGATTTTGAAGAATCATAACTGAAATAACACGAAAAACTGTTCAGATTCGATCTTTAAGAAACGACGAATAAAGAATTTATTGCAACCCCACATTTGAGCATATTAATGTGTTCTTCATAATTCATGCGGTAATAGCTGCTTTATACAATTCTCCTTTTCTCAACGCAGTCTCGTAATCCAGGGTATTAATGAAACAATAACTTCTTAATCAATTTTTAAATATTCAATCCGTGAATTCGCGATTAACTGCGGTAGGGTACTTATGCACTAGCTCAAACGAGCAATTATAGTCTCTCCGATGTTCGTACAATGGAGGTGTATATATATGTGGAATATTTATATATACAGATCGACCCTGTTGCTAGGTGGTTAAACAGCGGGCTTTTCGGAGCTGGATGCTTGAGGTGTATGGACGGTAGATGGCGGGAGTACGCGCTGTCGGTAAGCTGGCGGGTAGAGAGATTCGAGGAACGAGCAACTGACAGCTCTCTGTGCCGCGTGCGCGCGTGCATATGTGTGTGTGCTGTCAGCGGCGTCCATAGCGCTGTATTTTTTCCGCGAATAAAAAATCCTGTCTGTGCGCGTCTTACGGTCAAGTGTTGTCCGGGTTTGATTTCGTCCTCATAATCTCGTTAAGTATATCGTATTGTTACGCGGTCCTGACAACGCCGAAGAAAGGAGTTGAAGGAAGAAATAAGAGAGAGCAAGAGCGAGTGAGGAGGAGCGAGAAGGAGAGCAAGAGAGAAGATTGCCAAAAGAAGAAAAACACACACCTACACACACACACACACACGCGCACACACACACACACACACACACACACACACACACACACACACACACACACACACGCGCACACACGCGCACGCACGCACACATTTCGTAATTGTCCGGAGCGACTGTGGGTGTGCACGGGGGCAGGAACGGCTCGCCGGTTCACTCTTGCTTCAGTCTACTGGAAGATTCCATTGTGAGTGGTTTTGAAAAATTTTCTTCGCCTCCGTGAAACCTTAAATTCCGTTGTTCCTTGTTTATCACGCTGTTTTATTTAGTGTCGTCTTTTAACATCGAGACGTCAATGTAATCAAAGGACCACGAGAAACATACACATACCCAGTTACAAACACGTAAACATATCAAGGTAAGGAGAAAAATTTGTATTTACCGCGGGTGTTGATCGTTTCAATACTTATTTTGATCCTTGTTGATTTTTTTTTACTGTGCGTTTCGTTCGGTCATAGAGTGATACCGACAAATCGATTTACAGACAAATGTTTAATTATTCCTGAGGGCTTACCCGAGCTCTCGCGAGGTTAACACCGGTCGTGTGTATTTACGCGTGCGAGTGTGTTCGTGTTTCTGGTTATATGTGCCCGTGAGTTTCGCTATAGGCTTTCAGCTGGCCTCTCAGCTGACGATAGAGAGGGGCCTAAGCGACCGGTTTTACGTACGCTTATTTCTCTCCTTTTTTCGCTTTTCTTTTTTTCTTGCTTCTTTTGTTTCTCTTATTTTTCGTTTCATCTTCATATGTTTCCTGTTAAACGCCCCGAGGCATTTCTTCTTTTCTGTGCTTTAAATCACCGCACGCGAAATGGAAAAAAATGAAATCGCTATCTCGAATGCTTCGGGCTCTTTTGGAAATAGCAAATTCTTTTTGATCGTTGAAAACTAGTTCGTGTTCGAAAACGCGAAAACGATTTTCCACCGCTCTTCTTTTGTTTCGCAGTCAAATATTTTCTACCTACAACGATTTTTTCGTGCTCGCGGCTCGGGAAACGATTCAAAGTGCACCAAATAAATCACCCTCCAAAAACAAAATAACGAGCAAACATATCACACACCCAACGTTTTTTTTTCCTTCAACATTTCGCAGTACCATTCTTTTTTATTCACCGCTCATTTATTCTTTTATTCTCGCGATATTTCATTCGTTAATGGCGGGGTCGTGCATGCTCTTCGTCGATTAATTTTCGGAATTCCCGCTCGGTGCATTGTTCCGTTTTTTTTAATAACCTCAAATTATAATAATTTTAATGAAATCGATTATTCGCAATGACCGAGACCTTCATGAGCGAGATTGGCATTCTCGACGAAATAAAATAACAGCACCCAAGTATTTTTCATTCTGTCTGCCTTTTTCGTCGCGCACTTTTTACGCAAATCATTCTACGCTGAAAAATATCGTGTATATAGACATGACATTCGCAAAACAGTCGTTCAAGTTCGAATTCCAATTGTAATGGCAAGATTCGGCAGTCACAAAAAGTCATCGATCTGACAAATTAATCGGAAATCCGAAATATCTCGAAACTGCGTGACAGGATGAAATGTTCGTTCCCATGCAGGAATAATATTCACCATTTTAAAAATATTATCGGACGTGACCTCAAGCTGTCCTTGTTTATTTCTTTACGTTTCGATGGAGTTGTGAAGAAAAAAAACATTGATGATTCATAACGAGTCTGTCCCGAAGTTTTCACGTTGCTTTTGAAGTTTTAATTTTTAGGTTACGAGAAACAACTTTCGTCTATTCGTAACAGTCCGAGAAAATTTTAATCTCAGAAAAAATGTGTAATTCCGTTGCATCTGAATGGTGAAAACTTCGTGATGCTTGGTTCGAGAATTAATTGCGATCGCGTATTCACGAAACAAGAAAAATTCGGTGGAGATATTGAACGATCAATGAAGATCGAGAAAAAAAAATGTTCTGGAATTGATTTTTCCTTCTCGCGAGACCGAACAGTCTAGGGAAGCGGAGAAAAAGGAAGAAGCAACTTCGGTCAATGTTTCTGAGAACGAATAATGTATAACGCATACGACGTATGTGTATTTCGCGAGCTATGAGCTGTTATAATATTAACCAGTAACATCATAAGTCGTAGTTGCGTTTATTTACATCCACTAGATGTGACACTGACAATCGATTCAAGGAAATTCGTACACGCACCTCACTCGCCGTGGGTATCGAGTGTTTATTTCACTATACGCTTGTTTTTTTTTTTCCGAGTAACCCGTCGACTCCATGTTTTCCGAGTGTGTACCGAAAATTTGAACGATTACTCTTAAGAAAGGAGCGAATACTTTTGAAACACTCTTGTTTTCATAAAATAAACGTAACTCAAGTTCGAATCGTGCGTACAAGGTTGTCTAACTAGAATTTCAAAATCTTTCGAAGGTCGCGCGAGGCTCGTAATGGTGATTTGGGAACTTGGGTTCTCAAAATTTTCTAATTCGTAGGGGATTACAGAGAAAAAAATGGCAGAATCTAAATGATTGAAAATTCTCGATCGATTTTGTTCAAATTTAGTTCACATTCGAATGACCATTTTATATTCTCAGGGGACACACGAGTTTGAAAAATCACAAGAAAGGAAAATGTTTATTTCGAAATAACGACAAGAACTTAAATTCCGACGGTTGTTTTCATCGTTAAAGGAAAGATTAACTGAAAGTTGGATTCTTTCATGACGTTTTGAGGTTCATTGACTATCGGAAATAATAAAAAGAGCTGTTGCTTTTCGTCACGCCAATTGTGACTCGCGTCATGACGTTCGTGACTATTCGCTTCACTATTATGTAAAATATTTATAAAAAAAAAAAAAACGTCGAAGAAGAAGTCAAGGCTCTCGATCAGTCATTCTCGATTTTCCATGCACAAATATCTCATGGAAGCTTTATTATTTTTTCAAAAAAAAACTCTCCAAAATTGGCTCAATTTTTTCGGGCTCCGCTGCCATCGGGGACCACCTTGAGTTATTCCCATCGCGTAACTGTGTTGAACTATAAATTTTCCAACAAACAAAATCCCATTAAAGAGGCTAAAAAAGAATTTCTTTGCATTACTGACGCCCTAATGAAATAATCTGTTCTTACGTGCTGTCGTGACGGCCATCCTTTCGTGTTTACGTCCTTGTTTTGACTTCAGGCACGTCGCTTTCCACCTAGCCCGTATTTTTTTTTTTTTTTCTTATTTTCCAATTGAGAGGAACGATAAGCATACGATTGTGACTTGGAAATGAAATGCTACACCTAACGAGCTGCTGATATTAAAAGTCGGTAAAATGTGATGAATTTGTTACGTTGAAGTTTGCATCGTTGGAAATGTAACAAAATTTTATTTTTATTTGCCAAAGCTCATTATTTGTATTGAGAATTGAATTGCGAAAATAAAACGATCGGTTTTTGCCCCCAGAGAAATATATCGTTTCGAAAAATTTGAATAATTTAAAGAACAAAACAAATTATCAATAAAATAAAAAAATAAAAAAAACAAAATCTAAAAATTTCCATTGCATTTCAACGTCGCAAATTTCAGCATCGTGATGAATTTGATTTCGTGGAAATAATGGTTATTCGTTTAACTTTGCATTTGAATATTCGTATCAGATTGTCCGGTTTTTTTTTTCTCGAAACTCTCGAAAGTTGCTATACGACCCAATTTATGGGATTTTTTAAATAAAAGATGAAAATCAATCGGTGATAAACCTCGATGCATATAAGAAAAAGTTTCCTTTCCGTCTGTGCATATAAAATTCGTGTCGTACATTATTACGATCACGATGGTACGCTCAGCTGACTGAGCTGCTGATTTTACAACGGATAGACCATTTTCATTTCCCCCTCTTTTGACTGTTTCCACTCGACGCGCCCCACTGTCTAAATCACCTTTCACGCGTGTTTATCCACAGTAGCCAGAGAGTTTAGACCTCGGAGCCTTTCTTCCGTCAGCAGTTTTCTCCGTACAACTTACGAAATCTTAAGTCACGTGCATAATATATGTTTAGAGCTAAATTTTCGTTATATCGTATTCGTGAAAACGATTATTTCCTTTCGATCAAATGTGCACGAATTTTTCAAAATTCCATCACCAAACTGAACGATTCTTCATAGATATTATTTGCCCCGAACAAAATTTTTCCTTTTTTATTCAAATTCACGATTAACAACAAAAAAAAAAACGAAGAGATTCTGTTTTTTCTTCTCATAATCGACTTACGGTTAATTTACGAGGAGCGGGTGAAGGAGGGGTGGATCGAGGTCGTGTGCCACGGTGAATCTAATAGAACGCGTAAAGAGGTGCGCTCTGCGCTCTTTGTGTTTCTCTTCTAAAATAAAAATATATATATACACATGTAGAGTCATGATGTGCAGAGCTGGGCTCCTCTCTCACGATCAGCTGACGAGAGCAACGTTGGAGAATCCCTCGCTCGCGGTACCAGCGACCGGTTCGCGCTTGTGTTTTATTTTTAAGTATATTCTTATCATTATTATTCTTACTATAATGATGATAATAATAATAGAAATAATAATAACAATTATTATTATTTTCATTACCCCACTACCGTGAGATTGCCACAGGAGAGTCAACAGGCAGCGGAACGTCGCCTTTCACGTACCGAGTTCAGTTTGCACGAGCTCACTCTTTCCATAACCCCCCCCCCCCCCCCCCCCCCCCCCCCCCCCCCCCCCCCCCCCTCCCCCCCCCACCCACCCCCCCCCCCCCCACCTCCTTTACTCCTCACCTCTATTCAGCTTCAATCTCTTTTTCTCCTTCAGCGAAACTATACCTTCTTGCCATCGTGTCTTATATATTCACGTATATATGTGGGTCTGGATACATTTAGATAATCCATTGGAGTGACACACATACAGATATCTTACATACTCGAATCATACAATCCTATAGAATGTGCAACAAAAGAAGCTTGTGAGTGTGTTTCGTGTGTTTGATAGAACGTCGATGTAGCGAAGGATGATATGGTTTCGGAGATTCAAGTATCGACAACACAAAGTGTTTGTACTTTTGGCTAATGTAATCTATTCCCTGAAATTGTTTTTCGCAGTCTTGTGCTTATGCTCCGGGGCTGGATTCTCAACGATCGAGCTGAGCCCAAACTTCATGTGCCTGAAGTTTGCATCGACGCAATGCAACGAAATGAAAAAATAAATAAATAAATAATTCGTCACTTTTTTTCGATTTTTTTTTCTTAATTTGCTTCTTGCCTTCTTTGAACCTCAACACGGTTGCAATCGTGTTCTCATTGTTTTTCGTTCTATGTTTTTTTCAAGGAGGCAAAAGTGATTTTTTATTCGATAATTTTTTCCCCTGAATATTGTCGTTCGATTTTTTATAATTAATCACTCTATTGCATTCGAACTAGGAGTTTCGCTCTATGTAACACATTTTTTCATCACGAACCTTCGAATAGTTAATCTTTCGGCTGCCGACAGGAGCCTACGCCTGTTCAACGAAACAGTTACTTGAAATATGGCATCAAATCAATTTCTCGATCATCAAGGACCATTCGTACGGAATTAGCTTCAGCATTTATCCAAATTAGAGGTAATTCATTAGGCAAGGTTTTTTTTCATCATTTGCTCCATTCCAAGGCACGAAATAGTCAGCGTAATCGATAAATCGCACACAGAGTTGCGTGATTGAAAAAAACAGTTGCGTTTTTTGCTCGCACGAGGCCTTATCCCGGAGATACCGATTTTCGTAACATTGCAGTTAGATGACTGACCACAATGCTCGCAAATTTGCATTTTATCTGTCGTACGTGTCGCAGATTCAATTTCCATTAAACATTTCTCGAAAAATTCAAAGGACGAAAAATTCGTCTTTTACCTTCTGTTTATGAGAAAAGTATTTAACTGCGATTTTGTATTATATCAGGAATATATCAAGGATGTGTAGGAGAAAATATTCAGGACGGGGTTTGCCTCCCGTTGTTAATACTTCTTATTGTTTGTAGTGAAGTAGGTCAACGCAATCAACATCAAAATAAACCGCGAAACGAAGATCGCCATTATCCGCGCGTGTTACTTTCGAGAATTATACAGAGCGAGATAGCTTGACTGAGAACTTACGAAGCGTATGTCATGTAGTCTTGTAGCTGCGTTGTTTTTTTCCTCGTAGACATTGAGTCCAATCATTTTCATTATTTTTTTTTTTCTGCAATTTTCGGCTCTTTTTATTTCTTTGTAGTCTCTTATCGTGCATGGCTTTTGAGATAATGAAATGCCATTTCCATGAGTAATGCGACGATAATCTTGGCTCATAGTTAGGCGATATATCGACGTAATAAAAAAGGGTGTTATAAAGATCGATCTTTTCGCTCGGGCCTTAAAGAGAATTCTTCACTTTACTGACATCGCAAGCCTCGATCTTTGGAATAATAATTCCATCAGTTTGCAACGTCGTTTAGTTGACATTTTATTGCAAAAAAGGTCAATCTTAATTATAAATGAATATTAGTGTAGTTATAAGGCGAATTTCGCCTCGTTCGAAAATAATGTGAGTAAAATTGTTAAACGTTTCGTGACTCAAGGATATTCTGATAAATTTTGAGATTAGCCACGATTCGCGACTCTTTTGTGTGAAAATCCTCACCGACAAACTTGTAGACGCACTGGTACACCGTCAACGAACAATTCTTATCACATCGGCCAGGTTTATTTGAATTTTTCCAAGTATCACGTGATCCAAAGACGTTTTGTCACTGTCGTGAATAAGAAAAGGAAATTTAGCCAAATGGAGGATTTTTCTTGTATCTCGACGTAGTGGAACGAACTGTGACAGTCTTTGGACATAATACACCACCGGACTGACATTTTTATAACATTGCGTGAAAGTCAACGATTAGCGTTTGTGCTGCACCCAGACGTATATACACACAACGTAAACGCAGACATCTTTTTATGACAATAATAGACGTGACCCTAGACACTCGCACTCTAACGATTTCGATCAAATTTCTTTCATTCAAAAGCATATTTTATTAAAAATTAATAAGAGTGTTATTATTCAAATTACATTCCATGCCATCAAGGTTCATTTGATTATATAAGAAAATTTAAAATCCTCATTATCTGCCGACAAGATCCAAATTTTCGCGTCATTAAGTTGTTACCAAGATTTGGATGAGCCTGAAGTTTGCATCGACGCAATGCCACGAAATGAAAAAAAAAAAAGAAATTTATTCGCCACTTTTTTTTCGAATTTTCTTTTCTTAATTTGCCTCTTTCCCTTTTTGGACCTCACGAATTCGTAAAATACAAAAGTGAAGCTCAAATAGACGAATTGGATTTGTTCCGGAACGACTTGGAACCGCCCACGATGGAAAGAGCGCCATGTCATCATTGACATTACTGCTTTTCATTTTTTAAAAACGCATTACATTTCATTAGAATTTTCTGACCTTGACACCGTTGAGTTTTCATGAATTCATGTTCAGTCTTGCTTTCGCAGCTGCTGTATTCGAGCTAATTCGAAAATTAAGCTCTTTATGGGTATCCATGTGACATTTTAGCGGAGAGCTCATAGTAAACGCGATTATTACTTGTTTTTTCTCTTCGACTACATAGGAGAATCACGTGCATTGCACGCACTACGACTGTTTGTTCGTTGAGAATCGAGCAAGTGTTCAATTTGAGCCTCTCGAGATTCTTTGCTCCGAGAGTGTAAAAACATTGAAGAAATAATAAAGAGGCACATCTCTATATAGTCAATACGTAAGAGACCAGATTGGTACCAATCTGTTGGTGCTCTTTTTTTAGACGTCTCTTCGTCAGCCAGAATATCATGAGCCTGAAGTTTGCATCGACGCAATGCCAAGAAATGAAAAAAAAAAAAAGAAAACAAAATGATTTGTCACTTTTTTATTTTACGAATGCAATCGTGAGGTCCGAAAAGCATTAGGAGGCAAATTAAGAAAAAAAAAAATTCGAAAAAAGTGTCAAATTGTTTATTTATTTGTTTTTTTTTTTTCATTTGGTGGCTTTGCGTCGATGCAAACTTCAGGCTCGATTCGGTAGTCGAGTAAGCCGAATCGAAAGCGTTTCTCGGCGCTTTGGAGAATCCACGAAAATAATCGCACTGGATAGTTTTTCTGGTAAAACATTGATTATGCTGAATGAAGCACTCAGCATATTCTCTGCATCGTCGTTTGTTAAGACAGAGAAAAAGTAACGAGGCATGCTCGCCTAGGTTATTTTCGAGAGAAAAATAAATGCCAACTGGTTATTAAATTTGTTGGAATAGCTCGAAAAGTAGTTTGTTTGAAGTCTGTAATTTCTATGAAAAAAACGTTGGGTTAAGGAGAGAAAAGGTCATTGGAATAAATTCCGAGCCCAGCACAAGGTGCATTTTTGTCTGTTGTTGTTGTTTTTTTCCGGTTTCATGTTTTCGGTACTTTTTTATGGATAGTATTTTTATTTTATTTAGTTGGTTTTAGCGTGCACATGTGTATGTACTAATAATTCACGAGCTCGTCTGTAAGGCGTATCTCGTGACTGGTGCTCGTGAGGGAATAGTATAATGAGTTGGAAAAAAAATTGAGTTCTCTCTGTCTTCCCCTAGCACGTGCGGCTTGATAGGGTGGCGTGCGTTACCGAGCTCATGCCAACTCGCTCTCCATCGCAAATCAATTCGTTCACTCTCGCGAGGCTTTCCAGTGCCACGAAATAAGAGATGACAGAGCTCTATAGGATAGTATACCATAAGGATATCGTATAGCCCGATCCAAGCGTGTGTAGGATCCAGGTGTGCAAGAGCACGTATCGATTTTTAGCAATCAGAGAGACCCGAAGTGTGGCTTTTATAATATTAACTCTCGCAAATTATGCCTTTACGCCAGTCAGGAGTATAAGTCTGTGTGCGTAAGGTGTACGCTTGGTCATCCGAGACTGAGATCGATGCGTTATGGAAATATAAACGAATATGTACTAAAAGATATGGGACCTTTCATGCACAACTTTTATATACGATTTATACGCTTTTTTTTCCAAGTTGAGACTTTCCCGAGCACTTTGAGATTTCGTCTCAGTCCCGAATTGGATTTCATTCGGATATTTTTATGTTCGATATGACAGCCGACGTCGGGTCTTGGGTCTGCCCTCGACGTCCATTCAAAAAGATGTTGCAACATTAGCCCGTACGAAACGTTTGAAATATCTCACGTTAATATTTCCCCCGCGATGGCCCAATGGAGAAATGCGCTATTTGTCCTGGGTCAATGGCCATTATACGTTAGTTACGACCGATAAAAGATTCGCCGCACAATACACGTCACCGTGAGAAATGGCGAAAATAAATGAAAATGTCTATTCGATATTACACCCCAGATAATCAATCGTCGAAAATGTTTTCTGCATATATGCATATATGTGTACTCGTCCGTGTATACAGGGTGCCCAAATCTCGAGGGCCAGCTCGAGAAAAATATTCGTCACGTTTTTTTTCGAATTTTCATTTCTTAATTTGCCTCTTTCAATTTTTCATTTTGTTTTTTTTTTTTTCATTTCGTGGCATTGCGTCGATGCAAACTTCAGGCTCATCGATTTCTCCAGATCCGAGAGAATTTCTATTTGTTCCAACTAGAAAAAAATCGATCTCAATAGCCCGTTCATTCGTTACAGTGGATTTAGACAGAAAAAAGTCTGAAATCGTTCTTCATTTATCAGTTTTTATCCAAAGAGTTATTAATTCACCCAGTATTGTAAAAAATGTCACGACAGCAAAGTTTGCAACGTTGAGCACCAACGAAAAATCCGTTTTCTACAGAATTATTCGTTCCATTATAATATTCATGACAAGTTTCGTATAGATTTTCTATTCGAATGCCAAAAAGGATCGTCCCATTATCTCGACCAGCAGGTGTTGAATGAGGATCGTTAACTCTGCTCAAGGAAAAAAAAGATGTCGCTGCATTCCAACGATGTAAACTTCAACATCGTAAAATGTGCTGCCATGGCATGGACTGAATAGTAGAGCTTAAGAGGCACCCTGTATGTTTAGGATGCTAGACAACGATCGAACATATCAATTTAGTCGGTATATTCGTACACATTCATTCGAGAAGTTTTATGTGCGAATTCTCTTGGTGTTGTTCGGTTTCTCTGGCTCTTCGCATGTTGACGGTTATACATGTACATTGGCTCGCACTGGACAGCAGAATAATTGGTAATATAGGAAGGATTTAAGGGACAACCCGATTGGCATACGAAATGGCCATTTCGGGATAGTGGAGTGCCCGGAATATATGTATACGGGACGTACGTCAGGTACACGGGGATAGTGATTCGCGGGATAGAGGTGGGAGTAATTTTGGGAAGGTTTGGTGAAAGCAAGGTGAGGAGGGAAAGGGCAAGGGCCAGCGGAAATGAAGTGGACCGCCGGAAACGGGCATTCCCGGCTCGCTCCGGCTGGGCCAAGTAGATTCAACGATTCACGAGTTTACCGGAGTGAAAAAGGGCGAGGGAGAACTCTGAGCGAGTTGCGAGATCCGTTGATGTTGAGCCTCATACAGTTATACCAGAAAATGAGCCCGTGAAAACAATAAGTGGGTGCACTCTTCTCGGCGCAGGTGCGTCAAATGATTTTTTCCACTGTCAATAATAATAAAGGTGAGATTTATCGCGATGATGGGTCGTCTCTTTCTCTCCGGTACTTTGGGTTCATAGTTTTCTGGTTTTCAACGATAAATAAGGTTAACTTGACTGATCCGCAGCGTTGTCTGGTTTGGAGAGATAAAGCAAACAAGCTTTCCCCTATAAACTTCGAAATTCACGAATAAAAGGATCTTCCGGCCATCAAGAATTTCCCTATCATGATAACGGCCAGTGAAGAATTTCTATCGACACTTAAAACCCACCGGATGTTAAATATCTCAATGATCACTATAACGCACCAGCCGGTTTTTAAGACGCGTTATTCTCCATGATTAGAGTTAATCCGCTTTGGAGATTACGTTCGTTCCAGGTGACCACGAGAGTCAAGGTTATACAGCTTATATGAGACGTTATATGGAATTGTTAAGATGACACGTTGGATCCTTCAGCCAGCTCTATCTAAATTCTTCATCCTTCCTAGCTCTCGGTTTTCGTTAGATTGTCTTAATTTTCTTTCGTCTATGGAGACCGAAGGTGCGAAGAGTCTCATACACGTAACTATGTTCAACGGTTAATCTTTAGATCTCCAGGGGACCAGAACAGTCTCTGTTAGCAATTCGTTAAATGGATTCCGGCGGCCCACGCGCGCGGTTCAACAGTCATGCGTGAACTGTATATACTCGGTACCGAAGGTCGACCTCGTTTACTCAACGCTGTTTTCGTAAACAAAATCATCAAAGTCATTGAACTCTCTCTCTCTCTCTCTCTCTCTCTCTTTTTTACCTCTCGTCTGTCTCTGTCTTTGTGCAGACAATATGCTTTCCTTTATCGCTCTCGCTCCCTCCTCTCACCCTCTCTTTCTTTCTTTCCATCGCTTGTGCATCCTTTGCCGCGATCTCACTGCGATCTCCGACCTCGTCTCCACGCGTATACTCAACTTCCAGCACACACACGTCCATTCTCCATTCTCAAAAAACTTCGAAACTCTATATACGCGCTCACTTTGTACGCCTTTTTCATTGCAAAGCCATCGACCCATGTATATATGTGAACATGCTCGTTCGTTACAGGCTCTCGCTGTTCTTGACTAACGGCCGTCAACCCGACGATTCGCTCGGGGCGAATCTGGGAGACAGACACACCGCAACTTGCAATATCCTCTTGAAAAGGAACTCGCGCAATCCCAATGAAACATTTTTCCATTCTATCGTTTATACTTAATGCCTATAACGCATTTTATTCCGAACTTCATATTCACTCTTTTAGAATTTCCGTGTGCTTATCAGGAATCGCAACATTTTTTACCATTCGGCACCGAAATTGCTACTTTTTTCCAGGCCCCAAACTTTTATTGACAAATTATTGAAATAAAAAGATATTTTCAAGTAAAATCCGATCATTGGTTGTTTTGGTACCTAAATCGGGGAAATATTGATGCCATTTATATTGTCAACACTCGTCTCGTTCCGACAACTCGTTCCATGAGCTGTTTTTCAACATTTTTTTTCATTCAAAATTATAACCTCAATCGCAAAAATGTTTGAATGAGTTTGCAATTTTCAAAACAATGTTACTCATTGCGTCGATACAAACTTCAGGGTCCATCGTACGGTCGAATTCTTTCGTTACATATATACGTTTCCCTTATTCGTGTATACCTTTCCATATAATCACTCGAGTTCGTATTGCATATTTATTAAGCGTCACGCCTGATAATAATCGGCCAATTGTTCGAGTGCCTCCTTTTTATCTCGCTTCATGCAGGTGTAAAAGTGCACAAACGATGTGTATACGAATGTACGATCTAAGGCAATAGTAATGATGCTCCGCAGTTATTTCCCCACCTGATGCTTTTTAATTCGCATTTTTCATTTTATTTTCCCTCAACCTTTCTCGTTTTTTCTTTCTCTTTTTGGACAATAACGAGGTTGCGAAACGAGGAATCGTTTAGAATAACTCGTAGGGAATATCCAAGGTCCCAAGGATCTTCGTTTTTCGACGCAGTTGGCCTCTCGGAAACATTGTGAAAATTGTTTTATTTATCTACAAATATAATACGTTGCATCCAACGCTGGAGAATAGAGAAAGAAGAGAGAGGGGGGGGGGGGATTATCTCCTTTCGGCAAGAGAGTATTCAACTAGCTATTGATTTTGAGCTTTTGAGGCACATCGGAATTTGGCCAGCTAGAAAATTCGATTAGGCACGGTAGAGTTAATGTCGTTAAAGCGACGTGTGTCTCTCAATCGCAGGAGAACACTTCGTCAAACTCTGGCGTCTTTGTAAATTTATGAAAAATGAAGGGTAGAAATGAGGCTTTATTCGCTTGGGAATTATTGGAGGACTGGAAATATTTTTTTCTCGGTAGAACGAATTGGTTTTTCAAAACTTTGTGCAACCTTCGTACTTTTATATCATTCTCGCGAGGATTTTCCGAGGAAAACTTTCTAATATTTCTTGGAACTGCGCGAGAGGCTGGCCAATCGCGTCGCTACGTTTGCTGCATATACACTGACACAACATGCTTCCTATTTGTCCTTATTTATTTTTTCTGCCGCTCTCTCTCCCTCCCTCTTTTTCGCTCTCCTTATCTTCCTCTCTTCCTTTACCTCTTTCTCTCTCTCTCTCTCTCTCTTTGCCCCCCTCCCTTGCTCTCCTACACATTTTTGTTGTTTTCCAAGAGAGGATGCATCGCTGCATCGAGCTTGCTCTCCAGCGTTTGCTATTATACCGACTTTGTTTGTTGTTACGGTGTCTAAGTACCGTTCCACCAGTCCAGCATTCTCGTATATATGCTCGGTGCATGCACTCGGAGGTTTCCCTTCTCTGGTAATACAAAATCCCGGTCCTCTTGTTTTTTCCCATACTCATGGAATTCTACGTTCGTCATAGCAATGGGTAATTTCTTTTCGAATAAGCAAAAAGGTTAAATTTTATGAGCCATTACGACCCAACTACGTGAATTAACACCAACGAAAAAATGAACATTGTTGAAATTGTTAAAAATTTGCAGTTTTATCGACATTACCTTTTGTGCACATTTTCTCAGTCGCTGCGGCTCTTTTTAATGGCGGAATAAAACTTGAGATATTCTCTTTGCGTGATTTGATCATCGGGATCGGGGGCTTCATACGACGTGCCGCAAAGAAACGTATTCATTAAGTAAGAGGAAAAAAGGTTCGAGTTTTCTTGGGTTGCCCGAATCGGTCAGCCTTGGGAACATAAAAGCTTTGTTAATCGTTATAATTGAATAACCAAGCTCCACGATAATTCGGGAAAAAAGTAGTTTTTTGGACAAATTCTCTGTCAATTGTATGCCATGGAAAAATCCATGTTAGAGAAAGGTCGAAAGATTTTCTTGGATAAGTACAAGTCTCTCTTAAGTCTGTACACCGTTGTACTTGCTAAGGAGAGTTGGCGTGACTTTCGAACGTAAAAAAGCTTTCTTAACGAGCACGCCTTCGTATTTATATATTACGATTGGAGGGAATGCCTATCGCATTAACACAACCATAAATACATTCGAACTGATGTATTAACGTGTGACACGCGAGAACGAATAAATGGTAGATGATAAAATTTCATTGTTGGCGATGATAAAAGAGAGAAAACAAATAAATAACACGAAGAAAATAATTGATCGTCTAGCTTTTTGCTTCGTTGAGTACGTACAAGTATTTCGCACGTATAGATGGGGGGCTCGATGGATGTGTATGAGGGTCTTATCGCAACGATTGGTCCCATCGGCACTGGAACGTGATCGCCGTGATGATTAAATGCATTGTTGTGAGCTTCTTGAGAAGGGTTAAAGGGGTGAGGCAGGCCACGAATCCTCGGGGTGTCCTGCTCGCAAATCCGTGGAATTGGAGAGAGCAAGCGCGAGAGAGAGAGAGAGAGCTAGTGAGTGACGCCAGTGAGGAGGGCCAAGGCTGAGGAGAACGAAGACCGATAATTTCAACGGTAGTATTACGAGGAGCGAGGGAGATGGAGATGGAGAGGAAGAAAGAGGAGGATAGAGGTTGATGGACAGAGAGTGAGAGAGAGAGAGAGAGAGAGAGAGAGAGAGAAAATCTCGTTTGAGATGGCGGATGTAGAGAGAGATGTGTCGTTATTCCGTCACTTCGAGCATGCTAATGCAGCGGTAGCATGAATGTACCGCATTACATGCTCATGCATTCACGTATTGGACAAACTTGGAGTTCTATGCATACCCAACTAATGGCTAATAAGATTTGAAAGCTCGGAGCCATCTTCATCATTCATGCTAAACACAATAAATAACATCTCTTTGTATTTCTCAGTAATCTATGGTCTATACAAACGCATCTATGGGGTTATGCATCATTTTATTGCTTACGAATGAATCGCGAAGGCGTCGAATGATTATTCCACATTTGTCCAACCTCGAGTTGCGTCCCTTCGTTTTTTAGTACTCGAAATACGTGTGTCGAGACTCTTTTATGTATGAACGTGCTTATATGCGATTTTATGTTCGCACATACGTGTGTATGTGTGTGTACCCATGCGGTCATGTAATATATGTATTTGTATATCTATATACACGAGCAAGCTGTAATAAGTACGTGTATGCATGCTCACGACGTTGTGTAGTCAGCCCGATGTGGGGCTACCGCGGGAGGTTAGCGCAGTAGGGTCGTCGTCGTCGTCGACGACGACGATGGCGATGTATACAGCAAGGGTGTGTGTTCAAGTGACGTCTCGTCTCGAGGGGTGTTTTATCAGAGAGCCCTGCACACGAGGCCCACGAAGGGAATAGCTCTGGTCCGTACGAATGAAGGGAAATCGACGTGAGAGAGGGAATTAAGAGGACTAGACAGCAACATATATATATATATATATATGTTATGCATGCATGGATGAAAAAATGCAGCCAATCATGTGCTCAGTCTCCATTGGAGATATATCTCCCCAGTGTCTTGCAAATAAGCGACTCAGGCGGTAAGCAGACCTTCGACTCTTTCGCGTCCGCAAAATATATATGCGAGTCGCAAAATGTCGATCGATGTACAAAGAGCAACGAATACATTGAGCATGTGAATGATCAACATCCAGAGGTTCAAGTCCGAATAGACATTTACGTCGCGCAGCAATTTTTCCAAAGTTACCGAGAGGCTCATGTTTTTGTTTTTTTTTATTTATACGGGTTTTTCACCCCAAATGAGCATGAAGTTTGCATCGACGCAATGCCACGAAATGGAGAAAAAAAAGATTGGTCGCTTTTATCTTACGAATCCATTCGTAAAGTCCAAAAAAGGCAACAGGTAAATTGAAAAAAAAAAATGGAAAAAAACGTGACGAGTCATTTTAAAAAATCATTTCATGGCATTGCGCGTTGATGCTAACTTCAGGCTCATACGAGGAAAGGATCCTCACACTGCAGATTCCGTTTGAATTGTTCTACAAGTGCAGTTCGATTACCAGGCTCGTGGAAAACTATCCACACGTAATTAGCACATATATTTATCGCTATAGATACACACAGACATTAGTATGTGTATGTCGACGTCATTGTAAATGAACGGTAGTGGAAAATGTATGGCGACCCGCAGGCTACCGTGATGGAACGCACCGAGTGTATACACATATCGTGGGGCAATAGCTCAAGCCAAACGCGCATATATCTACTTAAGGTGCGTCTGTACAGCAAAAGCCTCTCCCTACTTACGAGAGCGATTCCTCCATCTCCGATTGGTCGTATCGTTTCGTCCTTCTCTAGACCGTTTCCAAGCGATTACCGTATACCATTACCATCGTCCCCCGTCTTTCCCTCTATACACATATACACGTATTATCCATACGTATAGAAAATAGCATGGAAGCCAGTGCAAACCACACGGGCAAACGTGCGGAACACATTTGCTATTGTTATGAGACACACGTTGCCCACATAGTAAATAGCCAGTGTGACCATTATGTCCTAGTGATTTACATGAGATCTTGGCGAACTACCTTCCTGCAACCACCACAGTCCGCTCCCAACTACTATATCCTATCTATTCGGACATACATATAGTTAGTCCGAGTGCATATAAACACAGATACGTGTACTAATAAATCCATATTATGCCCCATTTTAGAGGCTCAACCTATAGTCGTAGGTCGAATGAATTCCGAACGTTTCTCCTGCTTCTATTAAGTTCTTTCACTACCGTTCCTTCCGAGGCGATGAAAAAATAATGAAAAAACGTCGCTGATTTTTTCTTTCTTCTCACTTTTATCTCATCCTTTCATTTCTCTTATTCTCGACGCGGCGCGAAAAAATGCTCACTCGTATCCAATATGGACATTTATTTCTTATAAAATAGCCTGTACGTCTCTCTGTCATTTCATTACGAGTTTACAGAGATTACACGAGAAAAGAGATAAGACAAGCGAGATAAAGAGTGTGGTTGAGGAAGGCAAGTGAAAAGGTAGACTCGACACTATGTAAACCCTCGTATACCCATTGTCTTCTCGCGGTTTGCTCCGTTGAATCATTGAAAATTCATGGAAGTGCAAATTAACCGTGACGCTATACCAGCCCAGGTGTTGCACGTTCGTGACTCGAGAGTTCCTAACTCGTATTTGCGTTTATCTGGTACTTTGTATATTTATTTATTGTAATGTCGTTACGGGACTAAATCTCCGCGCTTTATTTATTTCATGCCATGCGCGAAAATCACTCGGACAAATTGTACCGCGTTGTTTCGAAAATTGAATGATTCTTCGGTCACATAAATCATGACAATTGCACGTCATTTTTGTTTTGTTTTGTTTTGTTTTGTTTTTTCACCTTAGCCTGAAAAATTGTTGCTGCTTCTTTCTCACCAAGTCGACCGTATCGTTTTTTATTTCTGATCCATCTTAATGCACATTATCCATCACAGTCACATGCGAGTCAACGCATGTTGTAACACTCGTCGAAACAGCCGCATTTCCGTTTCGCCCTGCCCTCAAAAGCTCGCTCGCAATCGTTCGTTTCATCTGCCCAGCACACAGCCGGCATTCCACGCAAAATGAACCTCTTTTTTTTTCTCTAACCTACTGGATGATCGATCGACATGTTTTACATGATTTTACGAGCTCAAGACATTTCGGTATCATATTTATTGGCTTTTTATCTCGCGCAAAATTATAAAACTTCTTTATTCATTCATATATGAAAAGTTTGAGCATTTTTAATCAATCTCACGATTTTGCCCTCGGTAAAGGTGCGAGAAAGCTTTCAGGAAGTTTTCATCCGGAAGTTCCGATCGCGAATCTGTTACCTACGATGATCGTGAACTATTGGCTCTTTAGTCGAAATTATAAAATAATTCATTCCTCAAATTTGTTAGGATCGGTCAAAAAATACGTTGCGGCAGTCCCGGGCGGAATGGTTCATGTATATGTACGGCTGTTCCGTATACATAGCCGCCCGTCACTTGTCATTCTGTCTACGTGCATCAGACCTATACGGCTTTCTGGGTGTAGTCCACATCTTGTCCTAAGTATACATTGCATTACCGATTCAGATCGCATATTGCATACACCGCTCTGCGCACGACACGTAGTACTAATGTATGGGTTATTTTGTGTGAAAATTCCGTCATAAGAAACAATTCATAATGTTGAGATAAATGTTTTTGTGACGATAGGAATTGCGATGATAAATTGGTAATCGATCGTTGAAGCGAAAGAAAAATAATAAGATCGATTACCACAAACACATCCATCCATCCGGTGCCCCTGAAAATCTAAAAATTTCTTTATTTTTCATGAGCCTGAAGTTTGCATCGACGCAATGCCACGAAATGAAAAAAAAACAAACAAACAAATGATTCGTCACTTTTTTTCGATTTTTTTTTTTATCAATTTGCCTCTTCCCTTCTTGGAACCTCGCCACGAAATTTTTTTTTCCATTTCGTGGCATTGCGTCGATGCAAACTTCAGGCTCATTATTTTTTGAGAAAAAAAAAAGACCATTTTTTATAACAATATCGCATTGCGACTTTCTCGTCGTTGCTAAAAAAGCTTTTCATCAAATAATACAACATGACGCCGAGTGGTGCATGTCCGTTAACGTATATAATGAATTTTAAGATGGTCAGGCTTGGAACAAGCAACTTTAATAAATCATGGACTCCGGGTTTCGAATCACTATGATGTTGCGGTTGCCGGGGAAAAAAAAAAACAACAACAAAGTGGCAAACTCGCGGAATTAACTTTGTGCAAAAAAAAGTTCATCACGCCACACACACTCGCAAATTCGCAAAGGCTCACGAGTACTCGCGAGACCTATATATAGTGTAATTACCAACTTGTCGACTTGATTATTTGCTCGCGACGACCGATCAACAAACGTACTTTCGCAAACTTTCAACTTCTCGCTGTATCTCTTTTTTTTCGTAGCGACATACATAGTATTTCAATTTGTAGTGCAGGCTCGGAAAAAAAAAAAAAAAAACGATTATTTCTTTCGCTCCCCAGCCCAACAAAAAAAAAAAAAAAACTCACCGGCGACTCAGTTTAAATATTTATATATTTGTTGAGTATGCTGCCTGAAAGTTTTTTCGAGGACGATACAAAATGAAACATTATTAATAGTTTATAATTGTTGTGTAAACAAGAAAAGTTTAAATAGTTGAGGCAATTGCTGGTTGAACCGATACACATTTGCGTCACCAAACGATCCGACACGTAGTTTCCATGTTTCATACCTTTCGTTTCCAACGTCGATGGAAAAATGTTGTTTGTTGTAAAAATGTGTTTGTAAATGGAGGAATTAGGAGCGGGCACAATGTGATGCGTGAAAAGCCACGCTGTTAGTATTCGAATGACGACGATTCGCTTTATTGCTCTGTCAACGTCCAACTTTCTCGCACTAAAAACATTGGACGGGAGAATAAATCATCGTCCACGCAAAAGGCTCAACGTCAGCTTTAAGCTCGTCTTTCGGGACGTGAGCCCACTTTTCATTAGCATCGGATGAAAGCTCATCTCTCTCTTGCTTTCGCGGTATAGCGAACTATATTAAAAATTCACGATTCTGTAATTCCGTGAGCGTCGAATAAAAAAATTTTTTTTTCAAATTTATCTTGAAATGTTGAGTCCGTTCCGTGCCAAGTTACAAAAGAATCAGCAAATGGAAGAGAGACGAAAAATTGTGAATAAGGCATCGTTGCGATGCAACGAAATTTCTTTTTTCTTTTTCTTAAAATAAATCTAAAAATAATAATTTTTTAAATCATCAGAATGAAAATTTGCATCATTTAAAAAATTTCATCAAATTATTAATAAAAATCAATATTTTTCGTTGCATTTCAACGTTGCAAACTTTAGTATCATCCAAAAAGTTCACATTCCCTTTGGGCAATTGAAAAATTCGCTCACCTCCTCCTTAAAGACGACGATCCCGAGATAACGTTTTCGAAACTAAATGTGAAATAAAATCATTTATTCCGCTGATTAATTTTGGCTGGAATGCGAAATTTCTCGGTTCCCAAAAATCCATCGAACTCGTGCGGACTTCATTATATATTGTTTATATGAAAAATTTATATTGTAAATAGCTTGATTGTGAATTAATGCGATCAACTCGGGAACAGCGCGGGTCCTGACGGATCTCCAGCTCAGAATTTATTTTTGTCCCTCCGATTAACAATGTCCATTGTAATAGAGACATATTACGAAGGGGCTCGCAGGGTTGCATAAGCTCGCGTGTGTCTTTTGCACACAGTGGGAAGCGCCATAATGCTATCGGCTGAAATCAATAGATGGGCTATTCGCTACTGTACTGCACGAACTTGTGCCTGATCGTGTGTAGACTTGAGGCGAAAAACATCGAGGAAAAGTGCAAAAACAACAAAAAGGAATTAAAAAATCGTGTACAAAGTTCGCACTACGCGAGATAGCAGAGACTGCATTGTGTGTCGTGTACACACGGTTGGGGAACACCATGCCAATTAGTGACACTCTTTGAAGACATGATTGCTAAATGATTGAAAAATATCAGGCGATGAACGAAATCTCGACTAGAAAACACAAAAGCAATAATATATCGCATGAAGTTTGCATCGACGCAATGTCACGAAATAAAAAAAAGACAAAAGGTAAATTAAGAAAAACAAAAAATTCGTAAAAGAAGTGACGCATCATTTTTTTTTCATTTCGTGGCATTGCGTCGATTCAAACTTTGGGCTCAGAATTTGAATGGTATGTCCTGAAAATTTGAGACTATTTCAGTTTCGTAAGAATGCTCTTTGGAACGATAATAACTATTCGCAGTCTGCGTTTTTTTTTTTTTGTGTGTTTCTCTTTGATGTACCAATTTGAAGGGCTGGAAAATCGATTCCAAGAGAAATACCTTCTACTTGTTCGTGCACTAGCCCATGGAACATGGCTGTGTAGAGCACAGGCGACTCCGACCTTTAAAATCTCTGCCTGGTAACAGACGAGCAGCCAAAGCAAAATAGCCGATGGAGCAACCAGTGAAAATTTTACGACGAGAAAAAGATATCGTTGCTATGAGCATATGGTACGTTTCCAAAGTGTATATGCGACGGTACAGAGAGCGAGAGAGAGAGAGAGAGAGAGAGAGAGAGAGAGAGAGAGAGAGAAGATTGTTACGCTTATACAGCGGCAACACATTGTTATTCTTGACAAACCTCCCTCTGTACATTTTCCGGTGCTTGACACAGACGCGTTTGACAGAAAATTTTTATAAAAAATATGCCAACGTTGAACCCTCGTCTACACATTCCACATGAAAGTTCGCGATATTTCAGTACGGAATTTTTCCAAGTGTCCAATAGAAGAGACACATCAAAATGAACGTTCATTGTACCGGGTAAAGGAATTCGATATTGGATTTAATTGTACGGTGAAAAATTAAATCAAAGATATAAAAATTTCAGTTCAATTAATTTTGGCATTCCGGTCAAGATGTCACACAGTAAAAAATAATTAAAGATGACAGTTTAGTTCGACAGAAAGAAGCACAAGAAATTACTGGACTTGAAGTTCCAACAATGATCCTCGATCGAATTGTTCCGAACGACAAGAAGATTATCGTATAAAAACGACGTCACAGATGAAGGAGAAAGAGAAATCCATGAATGGATGAAAAAAGTATTTTGAGAGTATCGGAAATGAGGGCTTGACTGGACCAAGATTGATATGAGATTTGAGAGGAAAACAGAGAGTGTTTGGAAGAAGAAACTCGTGTCGCTAACGAACCTAATGATCAGTACCAAAATGATGGTTGGCTCGTCATCAGTCGCTGCTTTCTTTCTCTTCGCTGTTACCGAACGTGTGGTACGACTCGCCATGTCGTCACTTGTGATCATCCCAAGAGAATGACGAATGCAACTCTGCCTCCCACTAATTAGCTCATAATAGATACACCCTATCATCATTTCGAACGGCATGGACGTTTGCGTATCTTGACACACAAACACATACCCATGCCCCATGCAATTACAAGCCACAGGGACCAAAGTATACGTGCACATGTATATTAATAAATAAAACACAAGAGCGTATAACAGCAGTGGTCGCTCCCACCGCATGAGCAACCGCAAATATTGCACTAGTCTTCGGCCCTCTCCCTTTTTGATAGCGACGTATATACAAAGTATACCCACGTTTACATATATTTATGCATTTATAAACACAATGTGGTTTATTCCTCATTAATACGAGCGTTTTGCATGTCCCCATAAAGACTTGCACACGTGCACCAGAGGCTCCGGGTCCGCATGGAATATCGCAAATTTACAACACGTTGTATATTAGGACTGGAGTTAATTTGTTTTTAATTACAGGTCGCTGAAGATTTGTTTTGAAAAAAAAATAAAAATTGCCAAAATGTTTTTTTTTTTTGCCAATCTGTAACACAACGTAGAAGAATGAATGAGAACGCGACATCAATCGGATGAGCCTGAAGTTTGCATCGGCGCAATGCCACGAAATGGAAAAAAAAATGATTTGTTACTTTGTTATTTTACAAAACCATTCGTGAGGTCCAAATTTGGAAAAAAAAAAAAAATTCGGAAAAATAGCGAAGAATCGTTTATTTTTGTTTTTCATTTGGTGGCATTGAGCCGATGCAAACTTCAAGGCATCGAGGCAATAAGCGAAGAAGCCTATAAGCTCGATATGTCGCATTAATCATTATATCATGGAAAATAGACAAAGTCGAATCTATAATGCAATGCGGTATTGGCAATGCACAAAACACGAGGTCTTGGGTTGTTCGACTTTGTTTGTTGGTATATGAAGAATATCGAGCCAGGCTGTCGAGGATTTCTATACAATTTGCCTCACCTCCGGGTTTCCCTATCGTCGGAACGATGCAATTGCCACATGCAAAAGTTTTGATGATACTAGCGAGCTAAACTGCATATGTGCTACATTAGTTCGCAGAGGTTTGACTTTCCGCGAGTAGCAATGAATGACATGTGTGGCTTTTATATGTGCGTGTGTCTGCGAAAATGTGTGCATAGGTCTCATCACGAAACGCTCTTGGAATGGTCCTCCCATCGCGACAAGATCGCGTTTACGCGTTATAACCTAACGAGCGTGGTTCTACGAAATGCCAATTACGTTTGCCAGTTCTCGCTTCAGCGGCATCTCGTTAAGCCTTGATTCTTGAATACACACACACCAACATATACATTACATTCATATATATTTTCTTACATATATTGTCGTACACACAGCGTGATTAAAGTAACATACATGCATGGCGTACTTTAAATAATAAATACAACTGTGCGAGCAAGATAACGCGAGTGTGATTTCTTGAACCGTGCAAGGATCTTCGTGATCCTCTCTTGATGAATATGCGTTCCATTAATTTCTACATACATATGTCTAGCCAGAGGATTCCATGGCGACCTCGTCATTTCCAAACTTGGCCAACTTTTCCTTTGCCCAAAATATCAACGTAATTATTTTACTCGAGGGCGATCGATGCTATCGCTAATTTGTTTCTCATCGAGGTATTTCGTTGAAAATTCAATGTTTCCATTGTTTTCCAAAGCCTGTCAGATTCGCACACATACACTGTGTTGCATGTGTGCGCTCGAGGCTGTCCCGATCAGCGACATTACCCCTTCAAACTCTGCGTTTGCAGTTGGTAATTTTGCGGTAATGAGAATTCTTTATGAATTATCTCGCGCGTACAAACGCAATATGCGCGTTGACTCATGGCCTTCGAACGTTTAACGTTCTACACTGCGTTATTGCTCACTGCGAAGAGTCGGAAAGTGGGTTATTCTTTTTGCGCACTGTAAAAATAATAATGATCCGGGAGATTTTTTAGATAACACTGTCGGGGTGACACAGTCTCCGAGACTCATGTATCGAGTCTCTGGCTATCGAGGGGCCAAGGTCTCTACACCTGCCCATCAACTTCCGATTCGAACTCTCTGTCGAAAATAATTTCTTCGTTTCGCATCAATTGCAGACTCCATTCGTTCTCGTGTTCTCCAAAAACATTCTCTTCCTCCTATTTAACCACCACGAAGACGATTCATTGATCGATGATCCTATGCACAAGATCGCAAAAGACTTTATTGATTTCAACGTTTTCATTGAGCTTAACAAATTAGAGCGGAAAACATATGTCATAAAATGTTTGTCTCAAGGTTAACGTCAAATTGACATACATGGTAAAGATGAGCCTGAAGTTTGCACCGACGCAATGCCACGAAATAAAAAATTAAAAAAATGAAAAATTTGAAAATAAAATGATTCGTCACTTTTTTTATTTTACGAATTCATTGCCATACGTGGCGCTGCATCGATACAAAGTTCAGGCTCATCGGTAAAGCACCGATTTGTCGCTATACATCAGGAATGGATTGAGCCAGCTAGAAAGGTGGATTGATGCAGGACCGGAGGTCGAATCCATACAACATTGAACGAGTACTCTCATGAGAATGTTTATATATGCGTGTGGGGCATATACAGGTCAGACACAATTGGGAAGATCTAAAGTGGGAATAGCAGCTCGGAATAGGTCGGTGATGGTCATCGGTACAATAATGACCATCATCTCTATACATTCGCACCAACAGGATGACCTGCCGATCGCTTTAATTCAATCCACTCCGTTTCTATGCAACCGTTAAGCCCGCCTAACCCTATAAGCATAGATATACATTTTTCAGCAACACTTCACTTCTCCATATAGGCCAAAATTAATTCTGCATTTATGCTGACATGCACGTGTGTAGCAAAGTGCAATATACGTTTCCTAGATGATGAATCGTGTGATATTCTTCCTGCTTGTCCTTTTTATCAAACCCTTACCGATCTCCATACCGGAATATTCATGCAAGTGGCTATGGTTGCCTGTAATAATCGACCAATCACATTTTTCCATTACACCCACGATGCGACGCCGAAGATGGTAATTCTTTCGCCTAATCCGGTGAAAAGATTTACGATGCTGACGATCCGGCCAGCGCTGGACACGCGAACGATCGCATTGTTTCGTATTGGACACCCAACGGTTTGTCAATACTCTCGAGTGCCCAAATGAACGAAATTTATGAATTTTTCGATGACCAAACGATTCTGTTACGCAGACAAAGTTATTTGCAGTTCGATATTTATGCAGGAAGAAGATCAACATCATCTGTTGTTAATTTCACTCGTCAAAGGTTAAGTTTTACCTCGAATAGGGCGAAATTTACTCATCACAATTGTTCCATGCGGAAGCGGCACAAGTTTTAAATCCTTGGTGTGATTGATCCGATGAAATGCGTTCGAACTAGCGCACTCGTATTGGCATATGCGTAGGTGCAGAAGGAACGGGTCTGAAAAATGTATATGGCGATGTACCGCGTCAGCCTTAACCGCGGTGAAGCTCTCGTTCATTTCTCGTGACATCGCAATAAGTCTCGTATATAGCCACAATAATCGATGAGCACAGAAAATCATTGGCTTCCTTCCCTCGCAGATTAAGCTTCTTTGACGATTACGTCGCAGCTTGAAAATTACACCGATCGTAAATTATTAATTACGTATATTCCGAGTTGACGTTTAATATTGTTTTTATCAATTGTTTGCGGTATTATCGTGCTGCGTTCTCCTCAATTTCTAACGTTAACTAACCGTTGCCATCTCTCAATAATATTGTTTTTATCGAAAATATAAAACTCATTGAAAATCGTTGATTCAATACTCCGCGAATTGCAACAACAAACGCGAGAGCTCGTCATTGGTAAACAAATTTCTTAGCTATTTTTTCAATTAATTTCTCTTCCAAAAAATTACCTTATTTTCTTCATCGCGCTGCCGTATACTGAGAATACAATTTATTTATAATAAATAAATATCTCTAGGTGGTACTTTTACTCCAACATTTATTAACTGTTACAAAATTTGTTAATCGTTAAAAAACATTACGATCAAATTTCATAGGCATAGCATTTCCTTGACGATGATGACGATCTCTTCTATTTCCCTTAACTCAGTAGATGTTTATGGTCATCAAATTAATTTGCTATCAACAAAGCTTAAGTTTCATCGAATAATTCATTTATTAACTATTAACAAATGTTTTTTTTTGGCTAAATCGAGAGGCTCAAATAAATGATTAATTAATTGTTTAAAAACATTTATTTCGCTGTATTTAACTTTTAATTTGTTGGCAGTTATTAAATCCTGGTACAAATAAATCATTTTTTTTCTCAATGTAAGAATTTTCCCACGTCAATGGGAAAGGGACGTAAAATAGATGGTTCACAATTTTTTTTTTTTTCCAATTTCGACAGTACCGAAAAGTGTACGAAAAATATTTTGATGATACATGGAGGTGAAAGAGAATTGTGTCGGAAAGATTGCTGACTTGACAGCGGGTCGTCGATTGGTGCTGAGCCAGCATTCGTTTTGTTATGTGTGTATATATATATATATATATATATACAGGCAAACACAGCCGCATGCCTATGGATACTCTGCACGAGCTTTAGCAGCGCATGGCCCTGCGTGTATGCAGTTTATCCATTTCCCCTATAGCTCTATCCTTTTGGCTTTGTTCGTTCGACGACAGGCCGTTCCAGCTGGTGAAGCGTCACCAGCCTGCGTTGTCCTGACCCTGGTAACCTTGACCCTTGGAAAAATGCCCTATTCCAGGGGTCGATCGTTTGATGCTCGTGCCAATGGGAGAAGGCTGGGCAAAGAGATAAGGAGGGATATGAAAGGAGTGGAAGGAGTTTGGTGGAATGAACAGCGAGAAACGTCGATTTAATTCTTATTGCTGTCGCATGTCAGATGGAGATCGAAATTAGTCACTTTTTTTCTTCAAAAATCGTCGCACCTTCGATTCGAGCACTCAATCGGAAATACAATATGAGCATGAAATTTGCATCGATGCAATGGTCACGAAATGGAAAAAAAAATGATTCGTCACTTTTTGATTTTACAAAACCATTCGTGAATTTCAAAAAAGGCAATAGGCAAATAAAGGAAAAAAAAATTCGAAAAAAAGTGACGAATCGTTTGGTTGTTTTTTTTTTTGTTTCCATTTCATGGCAATGCGGCCATGCAAACTAGACAAAAGTTATTTCAGTAATCAATGGAACCGATTAATTTGTCCCACGTTCAAAAGCTTCGGTTAATGAGAGCGTCCGCGAGGTGACAGTTGGCTCCTCGATGATTCAACGTGTTGGATCGCATAAAAAACGAAACGAATTCGAGTCGTTTTGCTGAGTAAATAGTTCGGAATGATTTATTGTTAAATTTAATATAAATCGTTAATAATTGGGTATAAACAGTTGAAAAGGATGATCCACAAGGTCTCGTCCCGTACCATTGCACCGATTATAACTGTTAAGGCCAATTTGAATCACGAGCAGTGCTAGGAAACTCAGGATTCCTCTGCAACGATCTAAAAGCTTTATTTATACTACTTTTCCCTCTCTATATATATATATACACGTGTATTATAATCAGCATTTATATAGATGTTGGTTATATACTCGCGAGGCATAGAATCCTAGAGATACTTATTATCCCTCCTATAACGATCGCAGCCAACGGTAATAGCACATAGAGTTGCCGATAATTTGGCGAATGCTCGGGCAGTACGAAGAGCTTTGAGATCGGTTCATTCGTGCGGAGATGATGCGGTTTAGCGATGCTGCTGAGCTCAGTTGCCAAAGAGGTCGGCCGCCAAGCTAAATGAGTACTGTGCACTCTAATGGAGAATAAGATCGAGAAATTTGATCATTTTCGCGAATCCACATTATTTATCGATTTTATTAGCGTAACCAATTTCTTACGTTGGACAAACAATCTTTGATTTTCGCTTATGAACTTACGCGTCCTGAGAAAACGAGATTTTAGCACGAAGATATGGGTGTGGCTTGAACGAAGTATGTCGCAGTGTGGATGATGGTGTTGCATATGGATAATTCACCCATGTCCGCTCTCGTGACTAAAAAATAAATAAAAAAGCTTAAAAAATATCCCACAAAATTTCTTTCACATTTACAGTTCGTCGTTTATACATTTTTAATTAACCAAATATTTCTCTTTTTGCTTATCTACTTGCAGTTACACAACTGGGCCCGAATCTCGACAATAACAAGAATAGGATTTATTCTAATTAGTCAAAAGTCAAAGTGATTTAATAGAAAGTGGCAAATAATTGTGATAGAGCGTTTTTACGTTTATTTTCAAACTCGGGGGATCAATTTATACACGCGTTGATAATATTACTAGAGAGATTGCTAATTTCTTGACGTTTGATCGTGCGGTATTGTTGGAATAGTGTCAATATGTCGTGCGTTGAAGAGAATTATCGGTATGACACGGTCTACGGTAATAGACGGGTCTAAGAAGATAATTGTGGGCGATTGATCGTGGCGCGTGTTCAGTCGTTACCGTCGTTTCGTTGCTTCGTGTTTTTTTTTTCTTCAAATGTATAAACAGTGTTGATTAATAAAGGAGGGGGAGGGGGAGGGGGGGGGGGGCTGCTAATTGGGCAAAGTGGAACGAACTCTAGGGTGTTAACCTCGATTTCCTTATGCTACTATCTCGTCGTAGACGAGGCGAAGAGCGGCGAGCCGAAGAAGAAGAAGACGAAGACGGTGACGAGGGAGAAATGAAAGGAGAAAACGAGCTGAGAATAAAAAGAGAAGGTCTTCGTTTCTAAAAATAAATAAAAAAGAAAACTACCAAGACCAATCTGCAATCTACAGGATCGATATACCGTTGTTACGATTGTTTTTTTTTTTTTTTTCCTCATTGCGCTCCGTAACAACCGCCGATGTATTGAATCCAAGAAGGAGAAGTAGCTTACTAGAAAAATTTTCACGGTTAAATTGCACCAGGAATCGTTCGATCGAGCGCGACTATTCGCCGTATTCTCATTCACCGCAGGCGAGAGCCGTAAAACGGAGACGGGTTCGTGGTCTCGGCTTTACGAGCGATATTTGTTGCAAAACTTGGCGTTGTAGAAACCACAAAAAAAGTTAAATATCTCTTGGGTCTCTCTAGTATTTCTGCGTTATTGCTGAACAACGTTCAGCCTCTTGGTTCGTCTCTTTTCCGCCGCCTCGCCTTCGTTTCGTCTTTCTCTGCGTGTCCTCGATGAGATCGCGCAAACCGATCGAACCGACCAAATTACCAAGGTGACTCTTCGATAAAGATTGATTCCTGAAAATCCACGGAGAAGCAAGCAAAAAAAAAAAAAAAAAAAAAAAAAAAAAAAAAAAAAAAAAAAAAAAAAAAAAAAAAACAAACAAAAAAAAAAAAAAAAAAAAAAAAAAAAAAAAACAAACAAAGCAATCAACCTGTCCAGCTGAATGGAAAAAATAGGGACAGCGAGAAATCCGTAGCATAGCTTCCTCGTCGGTCGTCATTTTGTTTCCCATTTTTTCAACATTATCACCTCAAACTCGGCGTTACAGTCTGACGAATCGAAGAGCAAATGATGCAATCCTTGCTAGAGAATTAAAATAAAAACTTTGGAAAAAATAAAGAGAAATATATCTATATATACACATAAATATATTGAGTATTAGCCAAGAATCCCAACGAGTATTTAATCACAAGAAAAAGTGAGAATCTTTTTATGTAAATATTAAAAAAATTATATGAGTATGTCGGAGCGTCGAATTTGCAATAACAAATTCATATATACATGAACGTGCATACCCATAAACTTATAAATACAAACATATATTATCAATATATATACTTCGAGAAAGTATAAACTAGTTTGTGGAAAGAAGAGGCCGGAGAATATAGGGGAAAAAATCGAAAGGAAGACAAGGAGATGGTTGCTACTGGACTCTGTTGATTCGAGTCAGATTTTTATCGAGCCACGTTGAACTAGGCTGTGATTGGGTTGATATATTTGTTAGAGTTGATGAAAAGTTGGCAGGAAATGGTTGAGGTCAATCGTTGAATGGGTAATCGATTGACATATCTGCGTGAGTGATCTTTCGCTGGTTCGTCTCGAACTAGTGCCTTTGGCTCTCTTGGGCTCTTTTTAAGTTGGCACGAGTGTAATCGTTTATATTGTCTTGGGAAGGGCTGCGCAAAGCGACCGGATCGAATAAGGCTACGAAAAAAGTGAGAAAACTACCCGACGACATGTACAAAGGTCCTAACAGTTCATCCGGTAGCGGCGCCTCGGCGAAAGGCGACGAGGTCGAGCTAGTCAGCAGATTCCTGGCACCTTTATGCGCACGGGATGAAGCAGCCAGGAATATCGCCCTCGCAGCAGCCAGAACTACCGTTGAGGGATGGCTCGGCGGTGTCGGCAGTCCTAATCAGTGGGAGGACTCATCCGAGATTGAAAACACGAGCAAAGAATACCGGAAGTTCAAGGCTCAGGATGGAAGGTAAGCACGAACACCGAGGTCTAACCTCCTTTTTATCGCCTTTCATAACTCCATTGCTCTGCCTTTCGTGCACTTGAGAATATGTCCAAATTCATTTTTAGGGCCAAACCAGCCCAGCTAAGTATTTCTCTAGTTTTCTTCATTTTCTGCTCCGAACTATACAAATGTTCGATCACATATGACATTGAAGTTTGCATCGTTGCAATTCAACGATAAATATTAATTTAACCTTTCCCCGTTTTTTTCTTTGTTTTTCATATCACTGCAATATTTCTCTTGAATCCAATTTTTCTTCCGAAAAAATTGCCTGAGACCGACACTGCAGTGCTTTTTGCTCTTCTTCCCAAAAAATATCACCAATTTATTAATTCCGTTGCATTCCAACGATGCAAACTTCAATCCCATCGTTAATATCAGATTTTCAAGAATTAACCCATCAAAACGTTTATAGTTGGAATTTATAAGAATGGAAATGTTTGAGGAAATCGTTTCATCAAGTTCATTGAGAATTTGACTAATTTAGTTATTATTTGTGTTTAATTTTGCCACAGATACGACATGAGTATCGAGAGATCGCCACAAAAACCAGTGCCGAAGCTTTCGGAGCATCGTCGTAACGATAATTTGCAACAAATATATCATCAAACTCATAATTCGTTGCAAGATGCATTCAGAATCGAGAGTTTTTTTCCACAAAGCGTCACGGAGAATCCTTCTCCTTCCGTTCGTGAGAATAGTCTCGATAGCAATGACAAATTCGGCGCGGGTTCGTACGATTGCGTTGACGGCAAGTTCGGGAACGAGACTCAAAGCTACGGAGGAGCTATGGAGAGATGGCCAAGGCCAACGGTCATTGGGATTAATGAGGGTTTTGTGGAAAAATTAGGAAGATCAAATTCGTCGGACGAGGGCAAAGGATTTAAAATAATGAATGATAAAAGTCGAAGGTTCAGGGAGAACAGTGCTGTGGAGACGCGTTTCAGTTCGAGCAACGAGAGCGAACGTAAGTTCATCGGTTATGTCGGTAGCAATTCGAGGGAGATATACGACGAGGCTTGCAACGACGAGTCCAAGCAGCAACGTGTCAAGTCTTTTGGCAAAATTGGCAAAGCCACGAGGCAGAAACAATTGGACGATGATTATTTGGATTCGGATACTAGGATTTACGGAAAGAGTCCGAAATTCGACGAGAGTCACGGTGGCAATTTTGGACCATATGAAAGTCTCTCGAAAAGCGTTAATTACTCCTCGCGCAATGATTATTCCGGGTTGAGATACGATCGTGACGCGGAACGCTACGATCGCCGGAATCTCAATATTCGATCGGCCGTAGGCCGAAAATTTTACGAGCATAGCGACGAGACCTCGTTCGACGATGATTACTCGCCTCGTTTAAACAGACATCGCGATGGCGTTGTTTTCAATACTTTGGAAGGTTTTCATCAGGAAAACATGAATGCTACTTCGAGCAATGCCAATGAGGAGGAAGTTGACGAGTACGGCGATGACGAAGACGAGGAACATTCTGAAAATATGAATCTCGAGAATCCTGACGATGGCAATTACGAAAATGTCCGATTGGAAAGCTGTTTCGCCATTGCCTCGCGACCCTCCGACGATTTGCTCTCGATAAGCAACAATCCCAATCAGCAAACTGGCCAAAGAGCTGGATCTTACGAAGAGCATTATTTGCGCAACGGGCCTGAAAGAAAATTCAGCGCTGGTCAAATAAAACGACCGTTGTCCCAGGACGAAGACGTTTCCTCCAAAAGCGGTCGCACACTCGAAGAACCTGAAGTTACGCCTGGAGATGTTGGCAGGATGCTCAATCTCGGCAATGCCCTCGATGGACCACGCCAAGCACAACCCAACAAATATTTGAGTCTGGTCACTCTCCATCTACCGGTCATCCTTCGTCTCAGTGTCAACTGTCCTTTCGAAAACGTCCGCATCAAATGCGCCGAAATATTACAAATGGTCAAGGTGAGTTTATTGCTTTTTACTGCCATTATTTTTCTCCCAAATTAATACAACCTTAAGTCTTGAATGGCTCGTGGCTTATTTTCGGTCCACACACTAATTTGTATCGTTCAAAATAGAAAAATGTGCTCGGCTGGTCAAAACAGGCATTCGGAAATGTTCGAAAACGGTGGTTTTTACATTTACGTATACCGGCCGCAATAAAAAAAACTGGCATTGACTTTGAAACACGAGAAATTTTCATTTTTGAGAAAAATTTCAAACGAGCTCGAAATTTAATTATGAAAAATCAAGAGTTATCGTAACAAAATGTGTTTACTGTGCGCGCGTTTGGAATTCGTTCCGTTGATTTCGAACGTGTGACACGGAAACGATAGCATTTGTCAATTCGAATACGATATTCCATAGGCTCATATATACAACGTGTGAATTATTTTATATGCAAATTTTTTTATGTATGCTCGCACTGATGGCTAGATAAATGATGAAAGAAAGGCGATAAATAGCGATGGGGGTTTCGCATCGTGACTTCTCTTTTTCGTTCCGCACAATGAATTATTTATGTCGTCGTGTGTATTGTCAATACGCACACAGATCAAGTCAAACCCATACTATTGCAGGCTCTTTCTTTTTCAATGTACTGAGCGTTGCTGTTTAGAATTATCATTCTTGTTTAGCTTCGGTGGGATGAAGAAAGACAAACAATAAATACATTGCTTGGTGAGTTGCCATATTTCGCCGAATTCGGTGGGCACCGGTGCCTCTTTTTTTATTTTGGTAATTAAAGTTTGATACTTTCATTGGAAAAATGGTGCGTATGAGCGTCTTTGATGAATCGGCATTGAGCATTTTTTGGCAACTATTTTTCGTTGCGGTGGATAAACAAAAAAAATAGCAACTCCGCGGCGATTATGTTGAATTTTATAGGCAATTTGGCATAAAACACGAAGACTCGCGATTCAAGTGGCTTTTTCTGCTACAGCGACCCGGTTTACGGCCGGAAAAGTGTAACGGTTGACTGAAAAGGAAAGAAAAGTCATCGGGAATGACGGCGTCGTGTTCTTTCGATAGTATCATTTTCATTCAACCGTTCGATTCTCTTGTACCGTTTATTATTATGAAAATATCGTATCGCGAGTTCTTGCCAACAGCAAACATTTGCATAGATTGCAAAAAAAAAAATAGACCGGTGGGTATTTTCTTTACTCGCTGGTTTCAATTTTTCCAAAAGTTATTGCTATTTTTTTTCGTTTATCTCATTTTATCGGTCAGAAAAAAATATTTGAAAGACAAAAACTTTAGGAGATTAAATTTGAAAAGTTTTTTGAGAAAAAAAAAGTAGAAAAAAATAATCGCCCAACGTGGGGCTCGAACCCACGACCCTGAGATTAAGAGTCTCATGCTCTACCGACTGAGCTAGCCGGGCATATGTATGTCAGGCACGGTAAGACAAACCAGTGTTTACTCCGTATCTCAGAGTGCAAAATACCAATGATTTCAGGATCGTGGCTTACCCGTACCTGAGCCGGCATTCGAAGGACCAAGCGCTTTCGTCCCCACCTCGGAGGTGAGTCCTTGTAAAGGAAATCTTTTTTTTCCTGTTCATTATTATTATTATTATTATGCTTTCTCATACGATAGTGTGCGTCCACGAGAAATGCCATGTTGCCAAGTGCGCGGGCGAAAATACTCCGAAACTTGCGTGAAGATAAATATGCCACGAGTAATTCTCGTCCCGCGCGTGGAGGTCCTTTGAGTTTCGCAATAATAACAATATTCTGTTTTGCATATAGCTCGAAAATTGTGTTTATACGACTTTTCGTGTCGTTCATTTATTATTGCGACTACTAATTCGAAGCTTCGTTATACCGACCATTTTGACTCATCTCAAAAAATGGATACTATTTTTTGAAAAGCTCACATCGCGTGACCCATATACGAACAGACCCTTAAGATCGAACATCATTCGGATGAGTAATGGCTATTGGATTGCAAATGAGAAAAAAAAAATGATGTTCACAACATTTGGGAATCGCTCGAAATACTCGTTTCCTCGAAACGTACCGGGTCACATATTTCCAAATCGTTCGCTTTCAATTTTGACCTGCTCTTGCCTTACCATCGATCGTGGAGATAACTTAATGATTTATTACGTATAATTATGGCAAAACGAACATTTCGTTCCGGAAGTAACGAACTTGTATTTGGGTTATTTCCCAATTTTTAACGATCGATAAATATTGTGAAAAAAGAAGAAAACATAGAAATAGGAAATAATTTCATGGGTGAAAGCGATTTGTGATGTACGATGAGAAAGCAGGAGGTGTGACCTCCAGGGAGGAAAATCTCGTGGTCAATCGATGATTTATATTGAGATAAAAATCAGATAACGGTCGCACCATTCCTGACGAAAAATGGAATTAAATGAAGAAATCAGTGGGAAATATGGTCGTTATGAAAAACCGGGTTAACGTGGACCGAGCCTCAGGAATTACTGTCCGTTCGCAACAACCAAGTTCTTCCTCCACAGTCCGTCATTATTTCGCACTGAGGTCTCGATCATTCGTCCTTTCATAAGCATCAATTTATACCAATAAAAGGCAATTGCAGGGTCTGGTTATCGAAAAACTCGCTGGGGCTACACTTGCTCGTTGCCTCCTTTCGGCAACCGCCGAAAGTTTATCGACGGTCCCGATAGTTTTCTACCTTATCGAGCGCGATAAAAAATTCTATGAAGACGCTCGTCGCTCCATCTTTCGACGCAGCCGTTCCAGCGCCATCAACTTATTTTTTTCATACCGTCGGTCTTGTATTCTTGGTCTCCACCGATATCGTATCCTCCGTAGGATAAATTTTAACTCCTCGTTTTCGCCCCATAATTTCCAACAGTTTTCTTCCCCCCGGTTCGGGTTTTTCTCAGCTAAAGTTTTGTCAGAGTCTGTGCATTTGAAAATATACCAGAAATCAATTGCTTTTTATTTACGCTCATTGCGTTATTCGTTTTTGACATTCTCCGAGCTGTAATTTTTGAAAAATCGTTTAAATGTTTCCGCGACGATGCTCACGAGGAAATGTCACGATGACATTTTCTTACTCAAGTCTAAGCCCAGTGCCAAATGATTGTACGCACAAGCGGAGAATGTACGGAAAAAGAGGTCAGATAGGAGAATGAAGAAAAAAAGATTGGGCAGAGTGGAGGAAGGAAAAGGAAGAAAATAAAACGAGATCGAGGAACTCTGAGGGATTACATCACGCCCGAGTTGCGTTTCTGAATGCTTTTCGCGTCGTCGTCCTCTTCAACATCCTAGACTTTATCCTTATGTATATATATATATACTTGAAGCATCCACAGTACGTGTTTAAGACGTCGTTTGTCCCGAGCTGGGGTCCCCGTCGTCAACGAGAGTTGCCTGATCTCGAGTATACAACCACCTCTCATTTCAACCCTCCGTAGCCTATTCACGTATTCAAGGCTCGCTTTCGGTGCTAATAGCACTGATGCAACGAGAGCCAAGCTGATAGAATCGTCCCTCGTTCGAGGCCATTCATGCGAAAAAATGAATGTTTTGCTGTGAATAAAAAATTCCACCTTCCACGTGCACAAACGATAGCATGTCTCTTTGTGCGTGTCTCCGAATTTTCCAGAGAAAAGCTTCGCTAATTTACACTTTAAACACATTCCGGGATTATCCCTCGGCTGTTTCGGTTCCGCCGCTTTTTTTTTTTTTTTCATGCGTTTGTTATTATATGAACAGATTCACAAGTTTAAGTTCCCGACAAGAATACACAAAAAAGATAATTAAGGGATTGATGGGCCTTGGAAGCTTTTCTTTCATTCTTTTCTTCGATCTCTCAGCCATCAATTAGAACACATGAATGCCACTTTTGTCGTTGAGAACGTTTATCCAAGTTTCACGTGTTGCACGTGATAATTCGTCTTCCAGAGTGAAGATCATCGCAAATATTGCTGCAGGTACTTGTGCTCTTTCGAACACACTGATATGGCGGCCCAGAGGTGGTTAAAAAAAATTCGCAGTGGCTCCACAGTCAATTACATGCTCGAGGAAGCCCAGTCACTGGAATAAGAATAATTCTCCTCCACGATTATTGCAGTCGCCACTTGGCCCTGAGAGACTGGCCAATTCGGTATAATCACCCATAATACGTGATATATATATATGAACCGGATTCCAAAGCTTACACATATATTCTGAAGGGGATGAATGATCCCCTGTGCGATTAAAACTTTCATTCGTATAATTTCGTTTCAACTTTTAAAGTCTCTGCCGTTGGTCTCGAAGAAAATGCGGAGAAGTCCCTGGGACTCGAGTCCCATTCTCCGCCTCCTATTCTCCCTTGGAACGCTTTGAGAAAACTCTCACTCTTACATTTTTCTATCTTTTTACATTCGCTCTATATGTTTGTTTCTCTTCTCCGCTGCTATTTTCATTCGACCAGGACTTCTCTTTCCACTTTTCAATGCTTCTTCCTCCCTCTTTACCGTTTCTCTTTCTTCCTACGTGCAACCACTGGCAAGGATTATAAAGTAATCTCTCAGAGTGCGGCGGGCTCGAGTCAAGGTGGATTTTCGTTAAAGGGTTAGGAAACGAAAGGGAAGCAACCCAAGACTCGGAACGCTATATTTCCATACTCGATATACGGGGCGACGCAAAATTCGCCTTCAAGTTCCACGAGCACGAGAAATTTCGATATTGACGACCTGTAGTCGGAGTCGATTGATGTACCACAGTCCACGAGATTATTCATGGATTAGTTCGAGGCAATCCTTTATTCGTGCATCTTCGGCGACAATTCGGTCTCACTAAAATTCTTTGATCCTTCGTACGATCGCTGGGGCACCCTGTATCGAGAAAAAAGTCAAAAGATACGAGACAGTCTTACTACGCATAACAGGAAGGAACGAAACAGCGATAGAGTTTCCAAGCAATTTATCGCTTTTTCGTGCATGAATCCGACGCCAAGTTTCTTTTCCAATTCTTTCGGCTTTCCTCGCAAGTCACACAAACATATTCCTCGCATCTATCTAATAAATACATCTTATAAAAGCCTTAAGAATTGACAAACGCAGAGCAAAGCTTCCTAACGTTTTATTCTCCTTTGTTTTTTCGAAACAGGAATCGAAAAATTTCGATTTTTCGTCATATTTTACGAGCTCCATGGCCTGGCAAAATATGGAAATAGAAACATCGATATCATCGTGGATGCACACTATCTTTATATTTTATTATGTTTGTGTATAGACCAACATTAAAAATGTTGCCTTAATTATAAGCGAAATCGAAGAATTTTCATTATTTTGTTTGCTATACTACGATTTTCAAAAAGAAGTTGCAATCCGTTTTGTTAAATCATCAGATTGATGGGATGGGTGTTGAAATATTATGGTCACGAAGTTGTGGGAATTTTCGGCGTGCCCATTTAGAACATCGAGTTTATATAACGAACTCAACAAGCTCTGCAAAATATATTTTTGGGTTCAATGAATTCGGTCTCAAACGTGTCACGATCCTGTAACTTTCTGTTGAGTCCGAGTATCCGAGCACCCAGATTCGAAAATGAAGATTCTTCGGGCAAGCTCATCTTTTCCACTTCGTGTACGTATTTTTAGAACACTCCATGAGCTCTGCTCGGCCTTGCTGATGAGCAAATGGTATTTGGGTTCGATAAGACCGATAACATATTTAGTACGAGATATTGATGTTGATGCATCGAGATTATAATGAAAGATCGAAAAGTTGGATCTTTGAACTGAAGAAAAATGTGTTGGCGTGTCGTCGGCGTAACGCGATACACTTGTTGGTCTTTGTTCGGTACGGGAGTTGTATTTTTATGTTTTGTTTCATCAACGCCGAGCAGTTCCATAGTGCACGTTATCCGCGTCGACAAATCGACGAAACAAGAAGGTAAGTGAGAAAATTTCGATAATTTTTCATGACAATTAATAATCGAATCATGAGTTTGCAGAGAATTAAAAAAACAAAGTTGGAAAGTTCAATTCGCTGTTAATTACCTCTAAACAATAACTGCGATATAAAAAGTTAGACTCTTTGTTAACAAGATATTTATCCAGTGCTGCGTTGTTGCAAGTCCGTCATAATCCAGAATGACGAACTTGGCACGATTGGGGCTTGTAAACAAAATAAAAATAACAAAACTCAAAGAGCAGAGTAGAAGTAATGAAACGAGTGGATAATTTAAAAAAAAAAAACTTTACAATAGAGAGGGATTAACGTCAATATAGGTTTGAACAATCGAATCGTGAGCTGCCCACGTTGTCATGTTCTATCTCTTGGTTATATGCTGGCACGAATCCCAGTAGACTGAAAAAAAATCTCTCGCGTTCTCTGGTTTTCCAGCATCTCGTTCGTTCCCTAAGTTCGCGCCAGCTACGTGCACATCGTGCATTCACCCTTTTACGTATATAAATATATATGTGCGTGTGTGTGTGTGTGTGTGTGTGTGTGTGTGTGTGTGTATGTGATTTCGAGACTATACGTTCATTCCCATCACCGTACCAAGTTTATGCTGTGCAATGAGAAATGGCGTCTGCAAAAACATCGGCCCTGCGACCACCATTGTTCTCGCAATATTGTCAAGCCGCATGGAAAGATAGGTTGGCTTATATTCCGCGCGATCAACAGGAAAAACGGTGTGTTCATAGGTTGTGTGCGAATAAAGTAAAACGAAAAAAGAAATGTACGTAACATAAATATCGAAAGATATGGCGTTCTTTATTAAAACAGGTAATAAACTAAAGTTTTGTGCACATCGGAAGTATTTTTACGATCCTCCGAGTATTGGCATGCATGACATTTCCAGAGCAACGTTTTTCAATACCCACGACCATCAATACCTCCTCCATTTTTCTGAATAAATATTTCGAAAAAAAAACATCACCGCTATTGTGCTCCGGAACTATGGATCGGTGATTTCTCCGTTCTTCATTACGAAGCACTCGTAATGAAGCCCGCAGATAATTAACCTGAGCGATTGAATGTGACTGCAATAGAAATGGGAAAGAATTGCGTGTTTTTCAGATTTAACGAAATTTCGCTTGCATAGAAAAACCGTTGACATCCCATCGAAATTCTGATTTTAGTCCGAGCTCAGTGTTGCAACTGCTTAATGCACATGCCCGGATGCCACTCCAAAAAGCCTGACCTTATAGCCTTTGAGCCTAGTACTCATCGCTACAGACTGCCCAGTGTGGGCCAAATGTCACACGTAACCACAGAAGGTCTGATATCCTGAGCAATTGTTCGCGGTGCCTCATTGCTGAGATTCTCCTGAATTTCCTATATATATATATAACGGTATGCCGAGTATACATCGCGGAAATTTAACGTTGAGATCCCTTTCCGTTGATCCGCCTCTAATTTTGTACATTCTTTTCTCTCCTTGGACAGCTGAACATATTGATCGGATAATCAGAAGCTGGTATAAGGTTTTTCGGAAAATTTTGCTACGCAGCTCTAAATTTTGGCGCTCGTCCTCAAGTTCTACAATTAATTCGCAGATGATAAGCATAATGGAGAAACAATCATACGATAGTGACTTTGATCATTGCTGTTTGATCCGTAATGAATTGGCATATATACGTGGGTGCATATTGTTTCAAGTGGATGATGGAACAGGTGCAGTTGAGCGTGTCTATCATAGGCGACTTTGGAGATGCGTTTACGTGGGTCTAGTTAATTTGTCGTTCATTGGACCGCGACCACCAACCGCATAACCACTCCGCATATTACCCATTTCGCATCGATGATGAATGCATTCTTGGAAATAGTGTCGATTAACGTAAATCCATGTCGTCATCGATTCGGCCTGCTATCACGCGATTAATTTTATCAAGAATCATGCAGTCACATAGTTTGGCTATTTGGGCGCTCGATGATGATACTTTAACGAAAAGTGGATGCTCGTCGAGTGTTCCATGGACGTGCACACACTGTCGAATAAATGTTTTCTATTTGTCTTCTTTTTTTTTTCATGCGTGGAAAACCTCCGGGGTTTTTTCACGTTTTTTATGGCTGCGAAAAACGATCGATGCACAACGAGTAGAACAACCGCCTGAAGCCGTATTTTTGTTTCATTTTATTTTTTTCATACTTTTTGCCATCGTTTTGGATTCTGATCGTACTTTTTTTTTCGTTTTAAATTCGTTCCGTTCATCCGAAACGTCGCTCTTTGATATTATACACTTGCCATGAGTCCATCACTTGGATGAACCAGAGTTTGCTTTCCGACTGGTGTGTTCTTCTTTTTTCCTTACCGCATAGCAAACATTCATCACGATGCGAATATGCCTTATGAGCGTTTTAGTAAATGAGGTTATCACATATTTCAACAAATTCCCCTTTGGATCAACTCCACGATTTCATACAATATTCCAATTGCCTTTTCAACTTCTCCGGATACAACTAAATTCGTTCTCTGCTTTTCTCATGTTAATATTTACTCGGATCCCATCCAATGTTCTCGTTTGCCCTCTTTTTCAATGGATCCCCGTATTTGCACGCTTCGAATACTTGTTTGATTGAGTAAACAGGAAATCGATGAGGTAGATTCACCAAAGGGTGGTAATTTGGACATAGCGTGTACTTTTTGTCTTTTTTCTTCTCTTTATCAATAACGGACAGGCAATTAATTACTGTTACAACTTTTTATGTCTTCAGGTTTCAACGGCGAAAATAAAAAAAGTTATTCAAGTCTGGCTCCATTTCATTGAAGACCCCGAACAGTCCAAAAATAACGTTTCGCTCATTTCATATCCTGGTTTAAACGCAATCAGTTTATTGCTATCCTTTCGATCGATGTTGAGAACGATTATCCCGTGTGCGAGAATTTGGTGGTGGAGAAATTCCGGCAATCTAATGTTTTGTATAGAATAGCTTTAATTATTTGTTTACAACTGTTTGACCCATGTGACAGGAATTCTTGCATTTAAATGTCAATAATTCCATAGAAGCTTAAAATTTCTTCTCGTCGTCTCTTTTTCTTTGTTGATCGCGAAAAGTTTATTCTCAAGCTCTTGAATCGTTTAACTTTTCCTCCCAGTTTGGCATTTTGGAGTCTTTTGAAAATCTTCGTAAATCGAAAGGAAAGCTGTCGAATTTATTGAACGTGGTCTCGTTGTGGAGTATCATAACGAAACGGGAATGAGAACAAGCTGAAAAATTTCCAGTGATTATTATTCGTGAAAGTGACTACCGGACGGATCCAATACGAACAATATTTATCCAAACGAACCATTGATTACTTGGTAATTGAATTCGCACCATCACGTTCATGAAGTTGGTTGCAAACTATAGGCCAGATGACTGTTTATTTTTGATTTTATGAATTCTCCGTTATGATACTATTTTTGTAGAGACATTTGTTTACGAACCATGACCCGGTACCAAGTTACCAGTTCGGGGCCATTGTGCCACCTTTTTCGTCGAACGATGTGCCGAATATCTGTACACTGACTCCCAGTCGAAAGCCTCTAGTTAATTTATTTCCGGGGATGTGTAGACACGAGCGCGTATCTGGTCCGTTCCAAGAATTTTCCAGAAAAATGAAAACCCATGAGGATGAGGTGAAGGAACAAATATATGCGCATATATGTTAATATAAACCCACGTTAAAAGGGATGAATAGAGAATGTAGCATGGCAGGGTTGCTTTTGAGTTACGTGTATTATTTTGTTAGGGACAATTGTACCTTTCACGACATTGACACAGCCAAGGGCTGAATTACAAAGTAATCCTGTGATACCAAAGGTGTTGTGGTGTCTGTAGATCTACGAGCAAACGTCCTAAAGAGAGAAGCTTCTAAAATAGGACGAAGCTTTTTTGTAGGAAATAAAATTTGAGGAAATATCGATTAGAGAAAATTATGACATTTATCGCTCATTTATTTTTCACTCGATGTTTGTGAGGCATCGTGCATGGAGTGAGTATTGCGAATATATGATTTCGCTTTGCAAATGGCCCTTGTCCGGCATTGGAGGATTTTTTGCACATATTTTTTTAATGGATCCTCTCGTTAGTTCTTAATACCGCTTTTTGCCTTTGCGGATTTACTACAAGCCTCTGAGCCCTCCTTTCAAAACGTTTCAACGGAAGCAACTCTTCGAGTTTTTTAAATTTCGGGCTTTATGAATAAAGCATCAATTATCGAGGAGGACACGTTTTTGGAAAGATTTTTTTCTAGAAAAAATGGTAAAAATTTAAAAATCAAAGCGAAACGTCTGGGCAAAGCTCCATTTTCAATCTTTCACGCAGTCTCGATCGATATCATATTTTGAAAAATGTTTTTCTTTTACATCTTTTTTTCACAATATTCTGAAAAGGGCAAAGGAAAAGGAACAAATTTCAGTGGGTACTGCTTTTTCAGCTCGAATGTCAAATAAAAGAAAAAGAAAAAATCAAAAACATGGATCGCATGGAATCTGTACTACTTCTGAGGATTCCAGAACTATTTACGTTTTGCTTGTGCTTCCTTCATTACACATTACACAGATGTATATGCATAACGGCTTTTAGCAAGTATTCTTTGAAGTATTTTTCCGCGGGATGTTATTCGTTGCCCAGCCAATCCGAAGCTTACACCTTGAGGGTGGAAGAGCACTCCGATTCGACGACGCGAGAGGTCAATATATTAAAGTTGTGAAAGCTTCTTAATACATAATGCTCAGCCAGTAGGCTTCTTTTCAACTTGCTCTCTTTCACTAAGCCCTCTTCCATCCTATCTTGCATGTCGTGTGCGATGCATAAATACTGACAACTTTATTTCTCCTTTTATTCTTAATTCCTCAAAGTCTGGATCATGTGCTCGACATTTCGATCATTACCAAAGACTCGTTAGAGTCGATAGTTAAAAATCGAAGAGAAACTTGACTTTGTGGTATTTTTTTCATTCAATATGGGGGACGAATCTTGCAAAAATGTTTTTTATTATCTGGAAAAATTATTTGACATAGCAAGCTGCAATTTCCATAGATCGTTTCGAAAAGCTTCTAGCTTGGAGTACAACCGCGCGGTATTGCAATGTCCTCTTTACCGCAATTCGTATTTTCTTCGGTAGCTTGTTTTCGAGTAGCTGATGCTTGATTTATATTTCGGATGGGAGCGGATCCTTGAAGCTGCGGAAAGAGCGCGATCGCGAGAGAAGGAGGAGTGAGAGTATACAAATTTATGGTCACCCGGGTAACGTTTGGAAGTTCAGCCATTCGTCACTCGAAGCCAGCAGGCTAGTCGAGACAGAATTCTGGTGGGCGACGATGGTCAACGAACCGTAAGAATACTCGTAATACGCCAAATCCCAGCATCTCGGTCCACATGATAGAAAATAGCTATTAATTACAAAGATCAATTTGAACAAAGCCTACATTCCGTAGTACGCTGGTCAACGTTTCATTTAGCGTTAATGAACAAAAAAAATGATTCATCGGAATTTCACGGACCTCTTTTGTTGCTATTTTTTTTTTTTTTTGCACGCAGAAAATAACATTTTTCCCACGATTGCCATATTGACATCAGCGGAGCCTGGAGCCATTCGCGAAATTTCTCTTCGAACTCGTATATCGATTATTTTGTAGAAAAATTGACAAACTTCACAGATTAATCGAATTTGAAAGAAATTTTTTCCCTGTCGTTCGTGCATTCACGGCTAATTATTTAACTCGATCCCACTATTTCTCCATGCATCTACCTTCGATGTCAATCGATATTTACAGAGTGCCACGACAGCATAAATAAATAACGTTCGATACAGAAGAAAAGGCCTTGAGTTTTTCTGCATCGAGTAAGAGAGATGGATCGACGAGAAAATTGCGTCGTGGCTACAAATTTAATCGTGAATATTTTTAAAAAAGCAAAAACCTCGAAAGTACATGTTCCAAGTGCTGGAGCGGTGGCGCCGAGAGATCGAATTAGCTGGACATTACTTCGGTAGCTTGTTGCTTTGGATGTCCAATCCGTCCAATAAAATCTGCTCACGAAGCCGTGCACTCTTCGCGATTGTTTGAATTAAATCAGAATCAATATAAAGGAGCAAAGCAATGATTATGCTCATGGAGAAAGAGGCAGGGAGGGCTCAATTTCATTCTTATTGTGTTTTCTTCCAATGGCACTGGCAGAAAATTTCAAATCGGGAGAATCCAGAGATCTATAAAATAAAATAATTGTGCAGATGAAGAGGATGATACTGAGGGAAATAGTACAGGGAATGAGAGAGACATCCCGATAATAGACAGACTGACAGTCAGGCGGATGCAACGTGACGAAATTTTCAATGTTCCCATCAGCCAGGATGCACGGTTCGAATGAGATTACCGTATCGATTTTACAATTGAAGCGAAATGTCATGCTCAAGCAGAATTAAATGTGCCTCAAAATTCTGTGGCAGAAATGATTTTCTTTCGAGTTTGATTCCTCTGTATATAACACGTTGGATTACATTCGTTATGAATCCCAAGCCAAGAATGTTATTAAGAAACATACACGATCGTTGGTGTGTACACATGGAATCCATACATATGCCAAGTTGCTCTAAGAACATTCACCATTGCTCAATCAGACGTCAAACTTGGCAAACTTGGCGATAAGCGTACTTAAGTCCTTTCGGGGAAAGCACGAAGGCAAGTGTGCAAGGAATTCTCAAGGATCCTGGAGAAGATCAGCTGCCGAATTTCTCGGAGGGAATCCGCTGATACAAGCCAACTCATGCTATGCCTGCAACCAGACTATGACATCTTATGTTGTTCGCTATATAAGCCAAGTTTGCTGGTTCTAACCGCGGTCTAACGCCTGCAGCTTGTTGGCGAGAGAGGCCAATTTGAGCCGTGGACCGAGGTCAAATGACCACAAGTGGCTGTTAAGTGCCACAACCACACCCTCACACGTATTCGTATATGACGATGCTGTTTTTTCCATTCGTTCCAATTCTACAGTCTCAATTACTTGTACGATTTTACGTTCAACGTTGTTGCTGTTTTTTTTTTCGGCGTAATTACGACTTTTAATATTTCGGCTGAATATCTCATGAGTTGCAGCAAAGCATAACGTTTCAAGGTCCCATAAGCATTCAATTTAATTCATGCTTGTGCCAAGTATATCCTTGAAAGTACGAGACATTTATTCTGCAAGAGTCAAAAATGTATAGATAGATCGAACTCGCCCGGCGAATTCGCAAGCTCGTTCACCCGTGTCTCCCACCAAGACATTTGAACCAGTGTAATTGGCCCGAGAAATTATACGAGGTTACACACCAATACACCGGAGGTTACTTGCTTCGTTGAGTCTCAATAGCACCATCTGGTTCAGGGTCTCCTCCTATTACATGTATAGTCAAACCTGAATGGCAAGAGATGCTGTTTCTATTGTTCGGTAATCGTCGTATCATCTTCATAAACTCCTCGTCTCAAAGAGTCAACTAACAACTTACCTCGACGTTGGTTCCTCAATCCGTAGTCCAAATATATTCGGATCTAGTAGAAATTCTACATCCCAGGACCGCGAATGTCTCACATTTTCGTCGTTCAGTTTCAACAGAAACGAAGCTGCAAACATTTTTTTTCAATGTATCATTTGTTATACGCGTCCCAGATTTGCATATAGAATGCGCTCTCGGATCGACTATTTTATTTTGCACCGACGCGGGATACTGTGTTAGCAATTCGATCTCTTCCTTGCCAAAAGTATAATCCCAGTCGTAATGCTCTTTGATGATTATCCGAAGAAATTTTTTCCAGGCGAATAGCTCGGAAAAGTAGCGCTTACAAATTTCCAGAGCGGTTGGATAATTAGGAAAAAGTTGAAAGCTCGAATTTCGGGGAAACAAAAGATCAGGAAATTTGAATGGCAGCAAGAAAAAAATGTAGACTTGGATAAAAGTTTTCGTTAGTTGGGAGAAAATACGAAAAAGTAGTGACCCGAAGCTGCGATGGAAATGAAACTGTTATCGAGGGAGATGCTCACCACGAGAAAAAATGAATAATAAAAATGACCCAAGAATGAGGGAGAATGATAGATCTATCACGTCTGGAAACAAAGAGAAAAGAATAATTTAATTTCCCATGTAAAACCAGAATAAACGTGGCACATGGCTGGATATATAATATAACAGATATACGTATAATCGCTGGGGGATATTCCCAAGTCATCCCATGCAAATAATGGTCCGTCGTGCAATGAAATTGCCCAGAGGCGATGACAGAGCAAAAGGGCTTGAAACGAAAGTGCCACGTTTCGTGAGAGTGACACCGTTCCAGGATCATCTTTCGTCAGACCAAGCTTGTGGCAGCGAATTAAACAAATTGCGACGCTTCACTCTTCCAGAGACATTATTCTTATTTTTTAAATCTACCAGCCCCTCAGACTTTTTTTTTAAATAGAATGTACGAAACTCCACGTCCTTACGTTCGAAAAAAAATTTACTTACATTTCGAGGTATTTATAGAAAAGAGGAAACAGATCGCAACTTCTCGACACTCGTTACGCACGTTCATGATTTATTTAAAAAAAAAAAAGAGTTAAATTCAGAGCAACGACGTTATTCACACGTTTCCTCATTTAATAAATTATCTACATGTACATCAGTGTCCCGAAACTGGACTGTCCGGCATGATCCGTTAACAGTACCTACCGCGCTGACCACGGAGAAGAGAAGCAACTTCATATATATTTCATTCTTATGGGAACTGAAACTGTAAGCCGTTTAGGATAGAAACTTTTGCTACTCATCCCATTGATGGAAGCACCGAAAGCTTTCAAATGTACGACAGCGGCGTTGACTTGTTACATCTGTAATGAGAGGCCGGCGAAGGCACGTTGATAAACCCGGAATATCCATCACCTATGAATCGGTCTTTATAAATGGATGCAAATCGATAAGCTCTTTCGGGAGGCATTGTAACTTCAACATTTGTCCTTGGATTGTAGAGACTTGGTCTTTTCCAAGTCTTATTTTTCAAGCCGCGACAATTACTGAGCAATTTGAAATTAATTATCGCTACGAAGTGTATGAGCCTGAAGTTTGCATCGACGCAATGCCACGAAATGAAAAAAAAAAATTCTTTAAATAATTCGTCACTTTTTTACGAAAACATTCGTGAGGTTGAAAAAAGGCAAGAGGCAAATGAAGAAAAAAAAAATCGAAAAAAACGTGACGAATCATTTTTTTTTCTTCAGGCTTATCAAAATGTTTGTTTCGATCGAACCGAAGCTGATTGATTGTTTTTTCTTCTCTAAACAAGCAAATTTCACATTTCGGAATAGGGAAGTGATTCGAAACGGTTTGGTGCAGAAATCAATGTGGAATATTTTCCCGAGCGTAGAAGTAAAAAAGATGGGAGGAGGGCGATATGAATCGGACATCTGTGTCATCGGGACTCTCTCTCTCTCTCTCTCTCTCTCCCTCTGCTTTGCACTGATGAAAACGTCCAGACCAGGAACAGGCAAAAGCGGAGAACGTCGCATGGTGCAAGTTTTTCCGTAAACGAGCGAGTGACAACGATGACGCTGGTGGCTGGACGTACTTTGCTCCATGTCGTATACTATGGACCCGACACCCGGCTGAGGCGAGCAAGCACGCAATATCTTTCAGCGATTCCCACCGGCTAACCTTCGTTCGCGATTCTTTGACTGACTGGACCCGGCCATATAAAAAATTATAGACGCATGTTGCCCGCAGATGATTATTCTAGAAGCTGTGACAGATTTTTGAACCCTAGACTATACCATGGTCTGTCGATACGATAGAGAATCTTTACGATCTGTAGATTTTGAAAATTCTCGCCCTGAATGAATTACATATTTTGCTTGCAAGTTAAACTCGTTGGAGTCGCTTCCACGACGGCCTTTTCACGCTATACGTTCCATGAGACGTGACGAGATCGCAGAGCTCGCTATATATTCGGTAGGGTGCAATTAAAACGTCAACCACCAAAGTAACGATGTCACGCTGCTCCTTGGCTGTAAAAGTGCTAGTGTCAAGCATCATCCTCCTATATCTCGTTATTCTCTGGCTTGCCACTTCTCTCGCAGATTTTCTCATCCGTAAAGTGTCATCCTTCAGTTGGAACGAAAGTACATCGTTGCTACCGGCAATTAACGTAATCCCTGCGAAAGGATAGAAACTACTGCGTCTTTGGGACGAACTCGAGAAGTTACTAATTTTAAATGGATGCATCATTCTCCAAGTTTCTCAAATAATTATCCCCTGCTTGGTACATACTATTTTCAATAGGAATTATTGGATGCCGAGAGTTACGACGGGGCAAAACTTATTTTCTGAATCGTTCAAGTCTCCAACATCACGATCATTTCTGTTGGGAGCGATTGCACATTTTCCCGAAGGAAACTCCGTCATCGTGATTGAAGAGCGTCCTTCTAAATGCCAAGCAATATTTCGATCCGGTTTTAATAATTACAATTGAATCAAAAAATTAATTCTTGTTTCTCGTGACGTGTTTACCATATTACCTTTACGTGAAACCCACATTATAAGAAGGAAACTTCAATACTCTGAATTTCAAACGAAAACATAAAATCCGAGCTCGCATGCTTTATCATGCTTTGATGAAAGCTCGTGCTCTTGGTCCTCATTACTGTAATTGATTTTCATAAAATGTGTTATGCATCGCATTGGGGAACAAGGGATCACATAACATTCGCTGTCGTTTCTCTTTCCCGAGAATTTGCACAATGACGATAGAGTGAGAGGGGTAGTAAAAGATGGAGGCTGGCTGGAATGCTGAATGTGCCACTTACTCTGTCGAGGGTTCCTCATTAAGCGTTTAATTGAAGTGCTACACACCAGCGACTAACTTTACCGTGATCCTGGGCTGTTTTCTTGCTTCTGGGGAGAATGTTAATTGTGTTTCTGAGTTTCCGCGCGGATCTTATCCATGCGTGTACACAATTCTTGCAAATTATTGATGTGCAATGTGTTATACGTGCGAGGGAAGGTCGATGAAATGAGTTTTTTTAAATTGAATTTATAGTCGAAAAGTGTGATGTCATTTTTCGACAAAATTGAATTCTTGCATTCGCAGTCATGACTTTAATGTCCGGTCATTAAACACACTACTCCGTCGGTGGATAGAAACCGCACAGGAATTATCGGGAGCTATCTATCTTATCGTGAACATAACGTGCGTTGTCCATGTGTCGAAAATCGATGATTGATATACGCGTCAGTGATTATCCGATAGGAATACGGCATTTATATCTCCGACTTGGAGTTTGGACCTAACCTTGAGATAACGGCTCTGTTAATTGTGACGGGACACCCGTTATATGTATTTATGCTTGTACGAACAATGCATAGACGTAGAAGTGAACACGAATGCGTATTGTTAAGGATATATGTATACATGGTACGATGGGGACACGTGCACACGACAGCGCAAACGATGTATAATTGGTTCGTTATTCAATCTGTGTAATTTACCGAGTTCCCTATACATGGGGTGCGTTAAGACATGCTCTATGTATATAGACATAGAAGATATAATATTACATGACATTGTACACCTGTGTAAGGTTGGCACTGCTGCCCACGACGTTGGAAACACTTCGTTTTTTTTTTTTCGAGTAGTTTCTGGCTTCTATCGTTCGGTCCACGCACACATAGGATAATGCATTGCTCGTTGCAATAAGTTTTGGTGTCTATGACGGGTCGGCTTCAATTTCCATCCTAAATTATTCGATATAATTAAACATCCACACATATCGCGGATTAATTCATCAGTGATCATTTTTTCAATGAATTATCTCGATCAATTATCATTTCCTATAATTTAATAGATTCGATTAATTAATCAAAGCTACCCTAATGAATTATTTCATCAAAGGATTAAGTTTGCATGTGCCTTTTCAATTAATGAAACATTTCATTAGAGCTGCACTCGATTTTGGATGAATGACGCGCTTTCACACTGCGTAATCGAAATCGTTTCAATATCGATCGAATTTTCCTTTTCATCTCAGACTCTTTCTGTGTAGCTTCAATGCTTCGCAGCCTCAACCACCACAAAATATTTAACTTTTTATTTCAGTTCTTTTATCTTTGTGCTTGTATTGCTCTGATCGATATGTCAACAAAACGCAGGACATATATCGTAAGGAATCGGGATCCTTTTTGGTCAAGGAACTCACGTTTGGGAATATTATCGCAATAAAGAGTGTTTTGCTGACCCCAATTTTCTCTTCGTCTCGTTCTCTTACTTTTGCAATCTCTTTGTACCTCGCTGAAACTGTAGTGTCGTTCTTCCGGCAACGAACTCATGGAATACCATCGGAGTTTTTTTTTTCAATTCATTTTTTAGCAAATTTCATAATTCCATAGAATTATGAAATTTACTTTTGGTGAAAATAATCTTTTGATAAATTCTCTCGGGTTTTTTTGTCCTATCCTCACCACATTTGCCAGTTTATTGGCTTTTTCTTCCCACTCTGTAATCGTAATGATGACCCATTAAAATTCGTCTCGTGATGGAGTCGTTCACGCGGAAGGTCGTAGAGATTACCCAACAATCACGATGATACGAGACCAAAAAAAAGTATCGCGTTAATAAAAAAAAAAAAACTCTCCGGAGAATCGTGACTACACAATCGAGTATCGCGTTATCGGAGTTTGCACAATTATCACTTTATCCCCTGCGGAAAGTAAGTACTGGACCCCCACACTATAAAAACAACGATAAACCGACTCTTATCTGTTTCCGTGTAAATGTCCAATGATTAACAAATCTTTCAACTGGATATTTGAGATTTCTTACGGCCTGAAACGAACCATCACTCATGCAAATAACTTCATGCAAAAAATTATCATATTCACATGGCTCGAGTAATCAAACTATTTTTTTATTCATTTTTTCAACTCTCGCGCTCATGTATCAATTTACATGTGCGGGCATTCAGTTTCAACAACCGACGTCATATCCAATTGATATCGTACGTGCCGGGCTAATGCTGAAATCCATCCTTCCCATACACACGCCTTCCACAATTTCTTCAATTCTCAGTACGAAAAATCAAAAAACAATCGAAATTTCATGCGATTCTTCCTGTTCAAAATTCATGGCGCAAATAAAAATGTAACAGAGAGTATAAAAACCTGAAAAAATATGTTATTCCCATAATTTTAATCAACGTTGTTTATTCATTGATTTATTATTTCATTCTCAATCGACCAAAATTCTGGGTTTACGTATGTTTGATAGCAATTGAAAAAAATGTAGAAAAATATGCTCAAATTTACAGTCAAACGTCAGGGTCAACCTTTCGCGATCTCTATCGATATAAATGCGATGGTTCAAGCACTTGGGGTCGATTTCGTAATGAGCTTTATACAAAACGAACGAAATTTTTAGTCCCATGTTGAAACGCCAATAGGCGCGATTTACGTGGGCTCGATTGATTGGAAAAAAAACAATTATGAACAAACGGTTTCATCCAATTTCTTACGTACCACATTTTGTCCCCGATACCCCGTTCAGCCCTGGCTTTCTTTATATACATACACACGTATATATTAATATGAAGAACCGTGGTGCTGTCCCACAACCGCTTCTACTACTTTGCTTTGCTCCCCTTTTCTCATCTCTCCTTTTTTCCACTATACGTGACTTATCGATAACGACCTAGATTTGCCAGTGGCGCACGGTTTGGAATAAACGTTCGTTCTCGTATTCGTACTCCTCCCGTTGGTTATAGTGTACTACACCGTCCATTCGATATTGGAGAGTGGATGACTACACACCATATAGTTATGCACAAAATATATCAGCATAGGTTTACTAAAAATACCGAAGAGCAGGAACGAGAGACGAAGGCAATGTGAAATAATGGAATTGAGTAGAAAGTGTGAGAGATGAAACGGGCCAACATTGCGCTACTCCGTTCCAAATCGAAAATGGTGTAGCAGGTGGACCGGAGTTTTCGACCGTGGCATTCTGTCCAAAAGTTTAAAACTAAAAAAATTTCAAACTACATCACCTCTTACTGCTATTGTCATTGCTTTTTTTTTTCTTTCTTTTCAAGTCTCTCGTATCGGACAATATGCCACAAAATTTACTCAGGATACGAACGATCGCTTTACAAATCGCCTTATCGACGGCCAAAGAATCCAATCGAATTGTTTTTTTTTTTTTCATTCGTGTGCCAAAAATCGGAGAGATGATTGACGATCGTATTGAAATTTATTTCAGGAATCGGAGGATCAGGATTTTCATTGAGAATTTTTCGAAAACGATATGGATTTGGAAAAATTATGAAAAAAAATTGAAACTTTTATAAATTTCTATTAATGAGTCTCTTTTTGAACAATAACACTTTATCCCCTGCATCCACATACAAAGATTTATGGGTCGTACCATGCTCGACTATTCGCAATAATTCCTCTGCCCCTTCTTCGCACTTGCCACAATTAACGGAGCTTCGCTATCGTCTTGACGTCATCGTCCGTTCACGACAAATTTGAGGCACGACCAGATATCAGTACTGAGTTAATCTCACAGGTTTGTTACATCGATATCATCGTGCATTTGTGTACACATAAGTGAATATCGGAGAAGGAACTTGGTAAAGTTAGTATCGTATTTGATATTGAGCTTTTTGTTCGATCGAAAAAAATATATATTTTTTTACTTTCTGTATTTAAATGAGAAAAATTCTTCCTCGTTGAGTCACGATGAAAACTCGGTAAAACTTTTTCGATCAATCGTCAAATTGTCCGACAAATATAACCGAACTTTTGGAGCCAATTACCACGATTCCATGAGCGACGTAAGTCGCAAATCTGTCTGACTTTTCAAACAATATTCGGGAATCGATTGTTGATAATAAAACTCCAGGCGATGACAATGAAAAACTGATCAACATCACGTTTTGTCGTTACGTAAAAATTTAAGACTGATTTCATTCAATCGAGTCATAATAGCCATTTTCATTTGTTTCCTTCCTGTGGCGCTCCCTTTTCAATTAAAGAAAACTGGCCGACAAGGCATTCGACTCGTTTTCGTGAAGAACGACGCCTAACGAGATAAACGTGCTCCGACCCCAGATTGGCCAATCCAGTCAGAAGCCCGACAGTAGAAATTAGAGTGAGAGTTCCTCTGACGGATTAAAAATAATCCACCAGCTTGGAAGAAGCTTAATCAATGAAGTCGTCCTGTGAAAAGTTTCGAGATGCTCGTCGATTGCTCGTCGAGTTCAATCAACCTACACGTCAACAGTCATATTTCACGTCTCATCATCAAGCATCGCGTTGACGAGCAGTTAATTATTTAATTTCATTATAAAAAAAAAAAAAAAATAAAAAAATCTTGGAACGTGAAGCCCGTTCGATTAAAATTCTTTCGTACGCGTTATACACTTGAAATATCCAATACCTAGCAATCACGCCGAGTATATATGTATATGTTGCTTGTCTGGGTTTCTGCGTTACATTCTGTGAAAAGTAGTTGCGTGGGTGTTTCGAGCAAGAGGCGCGAGCTCTTTTGCGGGCCAATGGGGAGTTGGACTTTGGCGAACATATCCGAGGATAGGATTCGGTGTTGGTCGGTATGGGAGCACGATGGGGGCTGGCATGAGGAGAGGGAGATCGTAGCGATGAGACGCCGAGAGGGTTTACCGCGCGGCTGACGTCGCGACGCCTCGGAAAGCTCCGATCTCTGCATGCCTTTTCGTATATACGTATGTCGCAGGCTCGCGCTGGTCTCGCTGTATTCGCGGCTCTCGTAGTCGCGTGCCGGACGCGCCAGTAGTTGGTTCTCTCCCCGTTCACTCTCTATCTTTCTCCTCACGGCGCTCTATTTTATCCGTCATTGGTTGGATTCACGCTTCAACATTCTTATCACAAAACACAGATATACATGTATATATATATATATATATTATATATACCGAAATGTGTGCGTTGTTGTTCTTTGCATCTTAAAACGCGACTCGGAAAAGCTTCCGAATAAATATTCCCCTCGTGTTTGTTCAACGTTCCAAGAAACGTGAACGTAATTATAAGCACGAACGTTGCTGGCACGACTGCTCGAGGTACGTTTTCATGTTTGCTTTTGTATCATTGCCACGTTAACTTGAAAACAACTGTAGGACGATTGGTTCGACGTCAACTTAAAATATTTATAAACAAGCGTTTTACGAGCTTCCATTAGATTGACGGATTCATTTCATGTGCTTAACGAACCGTAATTAGGCAGAGAATCATCGTTTGTAAACGTGTCATTACGTCGTCGTTTTGAGAACACGATTCAGACTTGGTGAGAAGGTTTTTTAGCTCTTCGATGTCATTAGCTTGGGTCGTTCATTTAGTCCATCCATTCAATTACTTGATTAGCGACTCTTGTTCGAATTTAATAACAAAATCGTGTGGTTCTCTACTTCGAAAAATTCTACGAAATCATTAGTCGATCTTTCGATTGCTTATAATTTGTTTTTATAGGTCAATAAACATAAATCTATGTCTCATCGTATTTTCGATTAACAGCCACGTGTTTTTTTTTAATATTTTTTTTATTGAGATGAACATTCTTACGTTTCAATAATATCGAATCGTTTTAATAATCAACGACTATGCTGATTCAGCAAAAAAATTATCCCGACTCGATTACTCACTCCAAATGAAAAATCAGTCGAGGCAACTAGAAAAATATATCAGCTGTTTTTGTTCGACGCTCAGGAACGCGGAAATACTTGGGGGAGAGTGTTGGGAAACCGTGGGGGAACTTTGACCTTGTCACTACTTACGAACGTATGGTCCAATAAATGGAAATACGCGTATGGTCTGGTATGTACGATAAATACTAATGCTTCGCAGTCCCAATTACGTATATTGAGGGGCTTGAACGAGATGCGACTAATAATCGTCTGCTGGTGCTATTTCGTAAATGTTTTCATACGGGCTTGCCAACTTTGGCGAATCGCTATTTAGTGACGTGAATTATATATTCGCCCACGACGAGTGTACTTTTCGGCTCGTCCTGTTCTCGTTTCTTCTTCAAACATAAACTCTAATACGAGTTGAACCTTCCCCTTGATGCTCACGTCAGAATCACTCCATCCTATTCTTTTGCCATCACCTTTCGCAGGCTCTCCACACTGAAAAGAAAATTTTGTTGGAAAAGATCGATATTTAGTTGGAAACGTTCGACGAAAAGTTTTTTTGAAAAATCCCAAAAATGTTGTCAGTGCAGCGCGAAATATTGACGAAAGCTTCTTCGGAAAGTGAATTTTTTCATTTCGATCGTGAATTTATCTGATACTTTTGTTATAAATGAAAAATATTGTCGAAATAACGAAAATTTTGAAATGATCAACAAATATTTTGTTCACCGTTTTCAACAAAGTATCGACGTTTTTTTAACTTAATTTAATTTTCAATTTTCTCCGAACAATCCAAGAAGTTTCTGAAATTTCATCGTAAGATGTTATTAGTAAGCAATCAACGTGTTTGTCGCACGTTGCCACGTGACTTTTCGATTAAAATTCTGCATTGTTCCTTTGTCCGGCTGCAATTTAGTTGGAATCGGAAACAAAAAGGTTAGTATCGACGTAATTCGTCGATGACGTATTTGAACGATGAGCGTGTGTACGAGGACATGCGGTTGATGGAAATTTGGCACGATGATATTTTCCTGGTGACTGGTTCTATGCATGTCGTGTCAAAAGACGCAAATTCAATTGAATCGGCGACCGCGCAAGTTTCGAACTGATACTTTTTGACAGTGATAAAAATTGATGGGCAATTCATGCTTTTTTGGTTTTTCCCCGATCCGTCTCTCGTGGGTGAAACTATGAAAAAGTTTCAGGATAATAAAATCAATGGGATGCACCTCCTGCAGTCTGACGCACAGTAAAATTTTCAAATAAATTTATAGAAAGTAAAAAACAAAAGTTTCAACTTAAGAAATTAATTAAAACATTGAAGATTTGAAAAATAATGAATATATTGATGTTTTGCCTTCCAGGAAAAAACGATAAATTTCGCAGCGTGTATCGTCACGTACATATTATAACAGTCAACAGAGAATATGGGTAAAAAAATGTAAATTAATTGAAATATTTGTGTATTTCCGGCGAATGATAGTCATGGAGAATTTTCACGAAAAATTATGAAGAAAATGTGAAAAAAATGCCTCAAATACAAACTATGAAATGTTCGGTGAGCCCTCTCTTTGTCCACACGCACATTGAACCTTTTTGCTCCGTAAATTTCCATCGTTTATTCATGAAAACGCATGACGTTTGACCACTTTATGACACAGTCGAGAGTGAAGTTATTTGAACGTTCTCATCTCGCATCCAGTTCCTCGTACCTGTATGTCCATCGCAAACAAGATACTGCGTACTATTTTATGCATTGGCCATTCGACACAATATAAAAATAAAAATAAAAACGCTCGTGACGTTGAATCTAACCGCAAATGCATAATTTCACCATCAGCAATGAATTCACGGATATTCATGAAAATATACTTTTTTTTTCTTCCAAAGGCTTCTTTCCTTTGCAAACGTATTGACTATTGCAGAAATGAAAAATTATTCACATAATTCGAGGTAAATGCACAGGAATATGAGCCTGAAGTTTGCATCGACGCAATGCCACGAAATGAAAAAGAAAAATTGCTTCGTTACTTTGTTTTCTCTTTATTTGCCTCTTCCCTTGTTTGGACCTCGCCACGAATGGATTCGTAGAATAAGAAAAGTTACCAATCATTTATTTCTATTTTTCTCGGTTTCTCGTATGAGAACTCATCGGAATCGTTCCTATACGGAATCTGGTCAATCACATTTGCCATTCGAGCATTTCTAGTTCTTCCTAAACCTATTAATTCCTATATCAGAATAAACTTCTTGAATTCAAGGCGAAACTTTGTGTAGAAAGGATTGATTGATTTTTTAGAAGCCAGCACTAAAGGTCTTCGTTTCTAAATGAAGTAACCAACAATTTGATATTCAGAAGACTCAATGAGATTTATCAAAATACCCTTTCGCCCTGGCGATTAATTGTTTTCCTTTTTCCGTAATCCCCCTAGTCCCTGGTACCGAATCAGGTAAAATGGTCTCTGCTTTAGGTGGATTAATCCACGCATCCATGTGTATAGGGACCAGCAGCGTCAGTGTGTATACGTTGTTTCATGGAGCTGCTAGCGAAACAAGTTAAATTTTTACGACTGTAGCACTTGCCCACGTCTGCTACCATCCTCGAACGTCTGTTCCAGAGTTGTTTGCGGAGGACGGAAAAAAGCCGTAAAAAATAATGGAAAGAAAGGAAACGGACAATTGAAATGTCGTACAGGTCCTATGTAAAATATACTGTTACGCGTTGTACGCCCGGGTTTATATGTTCCTCGTTCTCCGACGTATACCAACTTTTCCTTGTGCTGCTTTCAACCGCTCATATTTCACTATAGCACGTGTACACAAATTAAAAGAATTAAGTGCAAATGCAAACACACTTATCGAAGGCCATTTTATCTTCACCTTCATATCGCTTCTGTACGCTTGATGCGATGTTCCACGTTCTAGACGCATATTTAATTACAAAAACCTGGTGAATTCTGGCTCATGAATATTGACTCTGATACTTAAACTCCAGTCGATTCTAGAGACAGCTCCGCGAATGACGCATCAACCAATCATTGAAAAACAATAATCCGCTGTTAATGGAATAATCGGAAGCGTATTGCTGCGTTGCACGCAGTCACGGTATATTCCACTTAAAACAAACATGACTTGGCGTGTATTCATGAGTTGACTATTCTTTTCGTTTTATCGTTATCGAACAAATGGGGTGACGCTCCTCCGCGTACCGGGATTTAAATTCGTTTAATTTTCCCCTCAAAATCGGCGCGTTCGTTTATTTACAGGATTCCATTCCACTATTCTCTGGCATTCTCATTGGTTTTGTCTTCGTTTGCTTGGGATTAAGTGTTTCTTTTTCTCATTTTCAATCCTGTGTTAAGCTTTTTCCAATTAAACTATTTTCTCCTCTCTGGAATCTCTGAATGTTCGGTCTTAAGGGCGCAGGCAAGTTTGAAAAATTCTTGTTTTATTCTATTTTGCAATTAAATCGGATACGATGCCCATCGTCACTAACGAGATTGGTAGCGAATACGTGCGCTCGCCAATCGTTCTAGCAATACTCGGAATTTACTTATATACCTCGATACAGTTATAGGCGCGACTCCCACGTCGACGATTTCCCGATTCCTGTAATGCGAATTTCATGTCCAGACGATCCCCTTCTCTGCTACCCTTCCATCCAATGGGACAAGCCGCGCGGAAGGGAACGATCTACAAACTATAGTAACGCGTGTAAGTTTCCCTTCCAAGAGCCCCGCAAACGTATCATTGTAATATTGGACGAGATGCAGCACAAAAGATCTGGCACATCTTTGTTCTTGTCATTCGCAATGAATTGATCGAGGATTCAATAGATTATTGATCCTCAGGATCTTGAAGAAGAAAATCAGCACGAGAACTTGATTAATTTCGAGTACAATCATATACAGCAAAAGTTTTAAATTACGCTGAAATTTGGCGAGCTCGGAAAAGCTCGGGCTCAAGAATATCGGTAGAAAATTATTACCGTGTGCACCCAAGCACAGCAACGATAAATTACACCGAGTCCCCAGGATAATCGAATATGTGTCGATGCGAGAAGGCGCCCTGCTGCACCTCCGAGCAAAGTTCAACCTCTTCTTCATCTTCTTCTCGCTTGTTCTCTTTTCTTTTCCATTTTTTATTACATTTTCATTCAACATTCTCAGGATAAAGTTCAAAATCGAGTCAGTCACTTTCTCAATCATTTTTATGTTCGGCCCAACAACTTTTCAACTCGATTTTCCGGATTATCTTCAAACTCTCGAACAAATTTTTCATTGAAATCCGCGTACTGGAATGAGCTCTAAAAATTCACTTTTCGGTGGGGTCCCCACAAAAATAATCAACTACGACGGTAAGAATTTTTCCCTACATAGCTGATGGGACTTGTATTAACGTTTTTGTTTGAGGAAAATTTTCCTTAAAAAATTTTTTATGTTAGAAAATTATTTACAATTTTTTTTTATTCATTCATTATTATTTAGTTGGAAAAATATTTTCCCAACTTTCGCCGTGCCACTGTTGTTTAGATGAAAAAAAAAAAAAAACAAAACAATTTCGTACCGCGACTCAATTTCCTCTCCACGGAGGAAGATCGCTAAGGAAATCTTCGCATGCGTTTCCCGTCGGGAAATTCGTTCAAGCAGTGACTGTAAAATTTGCAATTTGTTGGTAAAATGATTTGAGAGTAACGATAAGTGGGAAATCCTTCGAGACAAGGTCTCCATATCATCGTAAACGGTAATGGGCGCTCGGAGAGAATGTGTATCCGCGCTAAGGTAGGGAAGTGGAGAAAAGGACACATAAGATTGAGCTTTGGTGGTTCGAGGAAATGCAATACGTTGGTGCTGTGTTTTACCAAGTTTTCTTCCAAGAAACTCCGAGCGGGCTATTGTCTTTAGAAAAGCACTCGGTCTCTCGTATCCTCGCATAATGTCACAATGAGAAAGAGCGACAAGTCTGTTACACAGACGATATCGTAACTTTTTTCACTTACAGCCATCGTCCTTTCTCTTTCCGTCTATTGCGTGAACATCGCGTTTGACAGGGAGGAGATACCATTATCCGGGGTGATCACGAGAATGTTCTCGTATAGAAAGAGCGAGTGAAAACAGCAGCAAGGAACAGAGAAGGGGGAAGGAGAAAGGGGAGGAAGGATACTGGTCGAATGGATGGGAAGAGCGATGGACAAGAGTGAGAAGAATATGTAACCACGTCCACATATTTTCACGGTGGTTGGGATCTCTATTTTAGCTGCGAAACGAAAGCGAAAAAAAAAGGACAAAAAAGGCTTCAATTGAATTTCCTTGTGCTGGCTTTATACATCTGCACTGTTCGTTACGACAAGTGAATAAAAACGAAGAGAAAGGAAATAGGATAAAGGCAAGCCAGGAAAAAAAGGTTCGAGATGTACGAGGGTAAAAAGAGAGTGAAGCGTGCAAAAAAATGTCCTTCGTTGTTTGCCGCCATGTCGGAAAAACTATAATATAAAAGCTAGGAATAAGGTAGAAAAAAAGGAGGAGACGCCAGAGAGGATGGCAAAAGGCTTGGAGGATAGTCGAGCTAGAGTACCAGCATCGGAACTCATACATATACACTTGCTGGCAAATAATATTCCGCACCGGTTTCCCCAACGATCTAATTTAGCAGCAAAATCCGGTGCCCCATGCGACAATGCTATCTCAACGAACCAAGCCGGATGCACTCCTCTACTTGCCTGCTGCGCTGCACTTTGAGAAAGCTAGAGAAAGAGAGTCGAGGTGAAAGAGCCAGATACAGAGAAAGTATGAGTGTAGATGACAATGTAAGGGGGATACGAAAGACAGAGAATATGCTTTTGCACCTACAGCCAAAGAAAAGTTCTCCACTCAGTGCAGAAGGTAGTCTTGCGCGGGTTAGTCCGGAGGCGATATCGCACCGGTAAGTTAGAAATGTCTATGTGGAAAGCTGCATGGGGATTTCGAGAGTATATATGTGCAAGACGGCACTGAACACTAGAGAAAGAGACAGAAGCTTGAGTACTCAGAGTGTAGAGGATGGAAAAACAGAGGAACAAAATGATCGGAAGAGGAGCAACGGGCGAGTCGGGTAGTACAAAGAAAGAGAGAAATAGAAGACTTGTACGAGGTAAACGACAGCAACCAGTCTAAGACCTTTCTCCATTCCTTCCTTCGAAGTTAGTTCCGCTCTATGTATATAGGAAAGCCCATATATACTATCCCTCTTTTCCAGTGCTTACATCCAAAAGATCTCGGCATTAGTAGCCGAAGCCGGAGATCCTTTCACATAATCGCAATCGTGGGAGACGCCGAGTGAGGACATTCTAATGGCTCCCACAATCTGACTTTTCGTCGACTTTTCTGCCGAGTTTCTTTCTTCCCAACAGATCGACATCAAATTCGATAAGAAAAAGGAGACGTGACCAACTGAATTTCCTCAGGTTCTGCGCTTCTGCCTCCCATAGCCGACCGGGACAGCAGGATAAAAAATTATAAGAAACATCCTCCTCGTTCTATTCAGTTTCATACGAAAACGTACCTTTGCTACAGATTATTGAACGAGGTCTTTAAAAAGATAAATTCTCAAGAAAGGATCATAATTCCCAAGTTTTCTTTGATAAGAAAGCTTAATTCTCTGATTAAGATCAACGTTTCTTATTAATACGAAAGTTTGTAGCTTCCGCACTAATTTCGCGTAGACAGACGTGACTGAATGATTCTGAAGTTTGCAATGTTGAGATTCAGCGAAAACAATTTTTACCATTAATTGTTTATGGAATTTTGAAAATCATGACAATTTTTCTTGCAGAGATTGAATTTTTTGGTCGCCAGAGCGGATCGTTCTATGGTCTAGATCCAATATTGAATAATGATAATGGGCTCAGCTGAAGAACAAAGAGAATTGCAAACTTCAACAGCATCGTGACAAAGGCTTAGATTCAAAGCTCCGGCGTGGTCCTTCAGGTAATCCCTGAAATGCTTGGCAGTTGGTCAGAGCATTAGCAACGAACAGAATAAGAAACATCCACATTTCTGCTTTTTATTGACTCATGTAATTGTGGGTTTGTCAACCTGTGCTACCTCCACTCTTAACTACAGCCCAGGTCGCGCGTGCCATCATATTGTAAGTTGTACACTGTGAGTTTCTACATACGGGAGAGAATATGGCGTCTCAGATATTCCAATCTTTTGGTATATATATATAACTACAAGTTCCTCGATCCATCGTGGTGTGTACAACCTCCCGAATTACTTGGCTCGAACTTCATTCGACTCTGCGAAGTGGAATAGAGGAAGTAGCCTCGTTAAGTCTTGCCGCTTATTAAGGCCGAAGAAAGCGATCCTTCCTTAGTTATCGCCAATTCTGAGTTGGCCAAGCAGATTCCTCCATATCAAAGTTTCTTGCTCATCTTCCACATTTTCCACCTACGCACCTCCGTAGAGATCCAATCAAACGAGATACCTTCACGCGTCATTCCAGCTCTCCTAGGAACCATTTTCTTCGCCTTCCGGGTGGTAACCCTTCGTACGAGATAAGTTTTCTTTTGTAGCCCCTTGCGATTCGCCTGCTGGAAAAACTGAAACGATTCCGAAGCAGCTCGTCTCTAAACATCAATGATGAGAAAACAGTGAGAACGAACAGGCTTATCCGTTGGCGCCCCAGACATACGCACTTTGTATCAAACATATTAGATAAAATATAAACTGTTATAAGGTCTGCCACTTGATTTGTCTTGAACTTGGCGTGTGTATTCTAGATCTTTAAAGAAACAGTCAAAATAACGAAATTCCATTTTTTCCGCTTTTTAGATGATTCTTATTAATCCAATTCTTATTAACAACGCTACAACCATATAGTAGACGCAAGGAACAACAAAGAATCGCGAATTTTTTAAGATTTTTTGGAAGCCCACAAAATAGACGCATGAGGCTGAAGTTTTCATCGACGCAATGCCACGAAATGAAAAGAAAAAAAAATGATTCGTTACTTTTTTTATCTAACGAATCCATTCGTGCGAGGTCCAAAAAGGCAAAAGCGAATTAAGAAAAAAGAAATTCGAAAAAAAAGTGACGAATCATTTTGTTTTTTTTTTTTTCATTTCGTGGCGTTGCGTCGATGCAAACACCGTACACCCGAAAAGATAGTATACTCACGGCGGAATAAAATCGGGAATCAGACTGATTTTTTTTAGAATTTCTTGCCATATCAAAACGGATGAGAAAACTACAGTGATCGTGAAGCCCTGACGGGGTGGTTGGTAGTTCGGGAAATATGATTGCTGGCAGACAGTTCAGGAAGCGGCCGAATGTCTATCACTTTTTTTCTCTCCTTTTTTTTTCTAGCGTGCGGGGTATCGGGGAATAAGTTGCTTGATACTTGTTAGTGAATTCTATGCAGTTAATATTTTTTTTTTCACTTCCGCGTCGAACATTTCCTTTCTCTGAAAAAAAAATTCTCTACCACACTTCTTGTTCTTATGAAATTCGATAATTCCTATAGGAAACGTCGGTTATGTTTTCTCTTTCTCATACCCCGTCTCTCGGCAAACTTTGTTATTTCACCGGCTAGAAGAACCGCAGGAAATGTAATGAATAGTTGGATGAAGAAGTATTTGAAAAAAAAAGAGAGTAAAAGCTAAATAGCGTCTACCGCGGAGTATTTACTTGAGGTTCATCTTTTTTTTCCGTGTCTCGTTTTTGCCCACTGATTCTCCCTTCTATTTTTTTCCAACACACTCTCTCCATTGTTGTTCGTCACGTTACGATAAAATCGTGTTTCGAAGGTAACTTACAAAAACCCGTTTCTCATTGTATATTTTTATTTTTAAACGTCAGTTTTCTCTGTGAATTGGTCTGACCCAGCAATACTTGTAAGAAAAAGCTTGACAACGATGAGAAAACATAGAAAAAGCAACAAAGCTAATAGGAGAGACGTGATGAGACTCGAGACGACGGAATAAAGCGTTCAAGCGAAAGCAGAATTTTTCTTCTCCGGTAGCAAAACATTCACGCCATCGTATTTTTCTCTTTTTTTCTCTCTTTGCTCTTTTCTTCTAGGCCTCTCGTTCGTTTTCACTCCTCTCGGCTTCTCTGCTTTTTCTCCCGGAACTCTTCCTCTCTCGCCCTTGGTCTTCACTAATTAATTAACCCAAAGGTCCTCTGCCACGAACTATGAATATTTATTTGGTTCAAGTGGGACTGTTTCAACGATAGCTCCATCGTAAAACCTGTGGAAACTTTGAAAGCGACTTCTCAATTATTACTACGCCTAACATCATCATGAGCGCTCTTGATATAGCGTTTTTTTCTTGTTGCCAGTTGCCAGGCCCTTCATGCAATCCTCCTCTATTCGCGCTATCGTACAACGAAGCGCTGACATTTAATTCCAACTACATAGACACACGAACATTCATTCACCAGAGGTGGAAAGAGACTTGACAGTAATTTATAATAACACGGAAAACTCATACAAACTGTAGTAACTACGTTTGTTCAAGCTCCTGAAGTGTACTAGCCCCGTTCCGAGCACATGTCAGACCAGATATGGCCGCACTGTCTGACTCTTCAGAAGGGCATGCACGCGCACCGAGTCAAAATTCAGTTTTGAAAGTCGTTTTACTCTGCACGCATCCAGTGAATTATATCCGACGTTGGAAAATATTTATTTACACCGAAAACAATTATTATTTCGCTCGAGGCTTTCCAAGACCTTTTCGTAGGTTATTCTCGCAAGAAGCACCACGTACGAGCGGTCTTTCGTTTTTACAACATCAACGACAATCACCAATCGCTGAAAATCCTTTTTAGTGTAGATGATTCCGGCCGACAGTTCCATCCGAGAGAAAAACGTTTAATTACGGGAGCGACTTTAACGATCCCTTAATTGAGAGTTCTAAATCTTATTTCTTTGGCTATGAGAAAGTGCTCGAGCGTGTTGAATCGATCTTGGGCCAGTAGAAATTTCTTTTCATTCTCCTTTACTACATTTTCCCTTCAGTCTATCGCGTTGCGAACGAAACAAAGCTGTCGCTGCGAGACTAAAAAAAACTTATTTTCGCGAAGGAGGCAAAGAAAAAGCTACCGCGATGATCATAGAATGAAGAAAGCAAAAGAACAAAGGTTCTCATTTTTTATGCGAGAGGCAGCATTTTAGGTGGCACTGAAAGAAAAAAATAAATAAATAAACCTCAATCTTTTCATCCTTCATTTATCTTTTTCTTCGATTTTGTATTGGAATCCGTGAAAGAAGCACGTATTCGAACTCTAAGATAACTGACTCGGGGGGTGAACGAGGAAAAAGTCTATGAATGAGAACAGCAAAATAATAATAAAAAAAAAACGAACGACCCATGCCACGAACCCTATCCCGAAAGGATTCTGCCTTGCTTTTCACTTATTTTCCGATGCCATTATTAAAATTGAGATAAAAGTACTGCGGGCTGCATTTGTAGGAAAAAAAAATTAGGTATGCAGAAACGTGGGGATTTGTATACTGAGGAAAGAAGTTCGAACCGAGATAATGATCCCTCGCGAAGAATTCGAGAAAAACATGAAGATCGTCAGGTATATCGCATTATCACGATGTTTCTCATATTTTATTCCGCAAGATAAGAGAACGTCTGCATATCTGTAAAGGAATCGCAGACAACGTTCTTGGAAATGTGATTGAGAAGAATGAAGATGGAGAGAATTTCATTCGTATCGACTGTTTCGTAAATTTCCATAAAATACCACAATCGCATACAACTCGGTGTAAGATACGATAGAGAGAATATTATTGGATTGATAATGTTGAAGCAGATTTGTGAATTGAATTATTCCCTGGTTATGAATACGAAAAATTTTTCTACGGCAATTGCAACACCCAATGTTCGAGCTGGTTGATACGATTCGCCAGGCTGTAGCACTCTCGAATAACAGAATTTACTGGGAGTAGCATGGGAGGCCTGGAGTGTGACAGGATCGACCTCAATTCTCCTAAAATCCGTATCGAACGGAGCAATATGTTGGGATGGCTTTTTTCTGCAGTGGAAAATACATTCACCCGAAATTGGTTGACCATATCAAACGAGACTGTAACGTTCACGAAAGGCTACTAAATATCTTCGGGATCGGAAGAGTTCTTTACTACCTGATAATCCCAAAATTAATTGGACACTCCAACGCCATAAGTATTTATTTAATGCCAATTAACTAAACGAACACGATTATTTATCATTTTGGCCTGGATGCTCGGAAACAATAACTACAGAGATGCATAATTGCCACCGATCGCTCACAATTCTTTGTTTTTTATTCCACATTTTGGCGAGTCAATATTTTTCCCAGGGAAACTTTGTTTTATTGCAAAATGCGATTAGATTCTGTCGCTCACGGGATTATATCAGGGTAGATGATTGTGACACGGTATCGTTAGATTGGCCCGAAACTCAGTCCACAAAGGGCTAACCGAGCTGGCTGAAATGTTCTCTCTCGAATCGTAGGGTTCCGACGAGAAAACACACGATAAAGCGATTGGGCTGTATCGCTCCGCCTATAAAGGGAGAAACGGAATATTCATGCGAAACGTACTCTCGAACATAGAAGAGCAATACTCGTATACATACACACTCTACTGAATATTTATACCTTCGACTGACCATGCTCCTGTGGCAACCCGAATGGGCTCTTATCTTCTTCCACTGGTTTTACCAACCTCCTGCTCACTTCCATCCCTCCTAGTATTCTAGAGCTACAGAAATACGTAAAAATAAGGTAGAGAGACAGGTGAAACAGTTTGAAAAAGGTAGACACATGTCTTTATTTATCATAACAAGATACGTGGAATTTGGACGATCATCGTAGCTCGTTCAGGTTGAATGAATGAATGAATGAATGAATGAAGGTGAGTTCGTGAGTACCAGTGGTTCAGTTATCCGAGGATCTCAATTGAACCCCAAACATATTTGGCTTATTCAAAAGTGACTCCCCTTTAGCTTGAATTCTCATTCGGAGATCCCTACAAATGAGCAATTGGCGCACGAAAGCACATTTTTCAAAATTCGCTTTAAACTCTGCGTCTCTTATGAGGGTTGTGCGGCAAGATGGGCCGGAGATTTGAATGGACGAAACTAGAGAGAGGGTGATTGCGGGTAGAACAGTCGGAGAATATTCATGAAGAAACTTCTCCTTGGCCAGGCGCAATACGAGCTTAAGGGCTTCTCTTCTGTCCCAAGTCCCCTCACCATCATCATTTCCTTTATATCTATCTATCCGTCGACAACTTCACCCTATATCCCGGTTATTTTGTCGACTTGGCCATGAACTCTTTCCAGGCCCAGATTTTGTTCTTACATCATCTCGTATGTGGATGATCCGTTCCTTTATTTGCTTTCGATCTTCAGATACCTCGTTCTGCTCTCCTGTTTCTCGCACTTCTCAGGTATCTCAACTATTTCTCTTTAATCTCTGACGATGTATTTAGCCGGATCTTGGGACGCTCGAATCTACAGTTCTGACCGGAGGGCAACACGTGCAGCGAATCGCCAATTCCAAACAGCTTGCAAGCGCAACCTCGGCTCTTTTGGTATTAACTTTGTGGTGCTACGTAGCTAGTTCACCCTTTCGTACGAGAACAGACCTCTCCACTTTGGCCAAAGTTACGTCGATTAATCCCTGCATTCCCCAGTAACAAGTGCTCTTAAGCTGAGTAGAGAAACAGAGAAACACGTGGAGGCAAAGTGGGAGGGGAAAGAGAGCCTAAGGGGTGTACACAAGCAGCTACCAATAGGTAAACCCATCCCATCCACTCTATTGCTCATCCTTTTACTGCCAACTTTATAGCAACCGGAATTCTCGAGAATGCATGGATTAAACAGCAATCCATGCTTTTCGTATCCAATTTGGTAGTTCCGCATATATACGTATCCCTACCCACAGCTATTATTTCGTTCACCGCCTCGAACATAACACATCTCTGGATCATGATTTCAATCGTATCCATGGCTCTTCCAATCTTATGCCAATTATAATCCCTTCGCAGTGGTTGACAGTTGATCGTAGATAAATTCTGCGTTAGGAACTTTACTATAGAAGATTATCGAAATCCAATCTCTCTTCTCTTTGCTTCATCAACGTTCAGACAATTAGCTTACATTTAAACGAAAGCTTGTTTCTCAAGATAAAAGCTACAGTAGCGCAATGAGCAATTTATCGAGACATGTCTGTTATTTTTTATTTTAGGTCACTGCGATGTAAGAAGGAAGAAATAAACGGGTAAGCATTGAAGACTGCGTATGACTATCAACCAAGCGATCCTTCGACGGCTCTGATTCCACCGATTGGCCGAGGCTAAGTATCGTGAAGAGATGAGAATGCAAATGACGAGGATGTTGCTGCAGGAGCCAGGTTGGAAGTTGGAGCGGAAAGGTTCTGCTCTGCTGCTCAGACGTGACAGTTCTCATCCGAAGACGAGTCGTGTGTGCTTCCGTTGCGATGTCGAAGTTCGAGAGTTCGAACGGGATGAGGATTATCCCATAGACAGCGAACCGGAAGTTGCAGCTAGCCCTTTTGCAATGTGCGCAAGTTGCTTGGCCGCACTTTGCGTTACCGTTGTTCTACCATGGCTTCTGATTGGCGGTTAATCCTTTAAACTGGTGAGCTAGAACGAAACGGCTGGAACTACAAAATGGAGGCTGATGTCAGATCGTACGATTATAATTCCCTCGAGGCGATGGATCAAGTGCACTCCAAGTGGACGCAAACTTGGACACGGATCGACGAGCTCCTGAGCACATACTTTGAGAGGTTTTGGCGCTGTAAACTTGTTCACCTGAGTACTACGAATATATAAATATTCATAGACATAAGTTATCCTATGAAATGTATAATAGAAATGTAGCCGTCGTGCGACAATCGATTTCGATTCGAACAACTGAAACTTCCTAATCCCTTGACGTGTACGTTGCCAAGCTTTTATTTTTTCATCGTATCCATTGACCTTTTTCTTTCATATTCTCTCCATGCCTTGTCGAAACCGTTTTTTTCCTTGGTTTATCGCTATCAAGCTTAGGATACATTGAGATCTACTGACTGAAGAAGATCCCTAATCGTAACGGAGAAACGTCGTACGAGGGTGGTCGTACGTACGATCGTAATCCAACGATCGCTGAAATCGCTCGGTAAATTATGTTCGTGTGAAGGATAAAGCAGCCTGAGGCACATAACAGTACAAAAAATAATAAAATAGATACGGCATTGGAAAATGTTCAAAGGGAAAACGACTTCACGAGGAAGCATCTTTATCACGCATGACATCCCTCCACCCATTGTCCCCGCATGCTGGTTCCCTCGTTGAGGCGCATATTGACAAATCCATTCGTACCAACGAGTTCGAAGCTTTTTCATAAACCTGTATGTACTTTTCTCTTCTTTCTCCTTTTTCTTTTATTCCCATCCGGCCGAAAAGCCTCCTTTTTCCGCATCGAATCTTCTCCAGATACTTTGAATTTCAACGAGTATCCCGCGAATTCTTCAAAGCGGATGTAGGATATTTTCCGATCCAGCTCTTCTCTCACCCCACCATACCCGCCTCTCTATGCTCGTACCTCGAAAACTCATCTTGAATAAAGTCTATGAAAGCGATTCGACAACGTAAAAACTTCTTTTCGGGGTTTCTCAGTTCTCGATATTACTTTCACAAAGAAATTACGCCGGCTGACGGATAAAAGAGATGGAAAAAGTAAACAGACACAAGCAAAAAGTAAATAAACATGTAAAACAATCGCGTCGCGTTCCTCATGGCAGAAATGCGCGAGCGACGAATTTTTATTTTCAAGAAAATAACTCGCAAACTGACATTTTTATGTGTACGTGAGGAAAAACTATGATATAAATAGATCATAAGACCTGGAACGTGAATGGTTGTACATTTGTGTCGTTACTATGTTGAGAAATGATTAGTCATCCAAATTGTGAGAAATAAATGTATATTTGTTTATGTTTTTTAATAAAAATAAAACAATAAGAATTTTCAGTCGAGAAGAGTCATTGAATTTCATGGGTGTTTTATGATCTTGACCCGATGGGGTTGGAATTTGCATCGCGCAGTACCATCAATTTTAAAAAAAGAAGAACGAGGTCTGGGCTGCATCAAGCACTTGTTCGCAGGGCTCCTATTTTACGAGCTTTTTTTTTTATTGGCCTCGTTCTTCCTCTCCGCCGGTATCTTTTAACAGAGAAAGACCATTCGTAAGTATCGAAAAAACAAAAAACAAAGTCCCAGAACCACAGTCTCATTGGCCGTAAAAATATGCGCATATTCGTCCAACTGAAACGTGAGAATTTAATTTTGCCTCTTGGGACAGCATGATTACGCCCGGCGACTGATGGTCCACGATCGGCGCAAAAAGATTATTCCAACAGCGTCAGCTTTTTCATCAGATATCGGCGATATAGCGTCCACTAAAATGTCAAAAACACACAGCCGTTTCTTTATACAAACAGAAAGAAAAATCAGACTTTTGGCGCTCGTGAATGGTGTTTTTTGTTTCTCTTTTCTATGAAACGTGCCCTCGGGAGTAATCAATTTACAATCCGGTTTTATTCGCTTGCTAATCCGAAAAAAGAATGAGAAAAAAAAGCTACACAGTTCAGTCGAAAATCAGTTTATAAGGCTCCATCGAGATTGAAACTTTATTGGGATTTTACCTTTATATTGCATTTTGCAGGGGTGCGGTTAATGAAAGCGCGATGGTCAGATTTGCAAACGAGATTCCCGTCAAAAAATGCCCGAGAATATTCCCTCTGTTGAATTTCAATGTTCGCACACTCATTTGTCTTCTCTCTTTCAATTCGCGAGCGTATCAATGTAACCTTTCCTATTACGATTTTTTTCATGCATTTTAATTCATTCTCGGATATAATTTTGACTATATGTACGCTCGGCTGCAATCGAAATTAATTAAAACCTCTGCTAATTGAAAGTGGTTATGCATCAAGAGTTTTTGTATTCAAAGAACTAAATGTATCAAATTTATCGGAGATTCGGTATTCTCTCAATCCCCTCCGTATCCACCAACGTATGGAAATGATAATGAAATTTCGGATATTAAACAAAATAGTCACATGGCCTCTTCAATCAATCTGCACGTTTTGCTTTCATAAAATCCAAAATTATCATTCAATTGATTTTTTTAACAAACGCGATTGATGATAAAAAAAGAAAAAGATTTTATCTCTTCCTTATTTGATATTTCCTCATTTTTCATACTTTATTTACCAATTTTTTTTTTTTTTTCATTCGTCTCGTTATAATTGATTCAGCAACGTTCAACTCGCATCACCATTTGTTGGGTCATGATTTAAAATCGCAATTGAAGTACTCGCCAGAGCCATCTATATACGTGAAAGAGAATTTCTTGGGCTTGAAGATTTTACTCATTGTCGGTACAACAGAAATGTAAGGCCGTGTATTTATCGACTTTAGTTTACGAATCTCGGTTATCGTCACATGGAAAAGCGACATCTCACCTGGTCCATCATTTTTGTATTTTCTCATCGAAACTTCAGAAACGTTATTTCAATTTGTTCCACTGAGAACTCTGAATTCTGTTGGAAGAGTCGACCAATAGATTGGGATAATAAATTTGTTGTTATTATCCAAGAACAATTCAGCTGGAGCAATTTCAACAAAATCAAGTATTCAGTGAGCAGTCTTACGTTATGAAATATTGTTCTATTGTAAGTGCTCACCGCATCGTACGATTCGGATGAAAAATAACTTGGACCGCGGTTAGTGTAAATAATGAAAATGTCAAAGAAACGAATGGATTCCTCGGAGAAGGAAATTAACTTATTTTCTTTTTTATTTCAGCTTCCGGATTTGAACAGCCTCGACGAGAAAGTGAGTAACTTGAATGTCATTGAAATATAATATTCCTCGAACTTGGTAAACAGACTTTCAAAACTGGCAAGTCGAAAACATGGGTAATTTTGTTTGCTGATTAAGAAATCAATCAAAGTGTGTATTGATTGGAACGTGACAAAAATCATGTTTTTTCGACTGAAAAAAATAGCTGAGTGCGGTCATTGAAACGGAAAAAAGAGAGATTTAAATTCGGCGATGGCATATCGCGCGTTACGAAATCAAGACCTCGGTTAATTGTTGTAGGGTCAACTGCTCTGAGTCAGAAAATATTCAACACCCAAAAGGCAGCACTTAATTCGTACAAACGTCGGCACTGGTGTGTATTCGTATTCTGGAGTGGGCGTCAAAAAATCGAAAACAAGTTTTATTCCACAAGTTTCTCTGGTCTTGCGCTTGAATATGTTTCCATAAATAAAAGTATTCGGAGTTGCGTAATCGTAACGTACGTGTGAGAAACACGTTTTTTTGAGGTTCACCTATATATAAACGTAAATAAAAAATTTGGAAAAATGCTTCATAAAAAAAACGGTCGTGATTTGGGTTAAATCTGTGGTGATTGGTTCTAGTTGACATATTTTCAGTGTTTTCGAACTTCTGCCATTTGCATATACTTCGCTGCTCACTCTCGCCGTCCCCGGTGGTTGCTCTAAAGTTTATTTTCATTTATTATTCGCGGAAAGAACGTGCGAAAACGAAACTCCTTGCTAATGTTGGACATTTTTTTCTCCAAACTTCTCTATTGATCGACGTCGGTATTGTGTCTAGAAATTCGTTTGCTGAGTATGTAGACGTGAGTTTCTCAATGGGACAAATATAGAAATATTGATCGATGGCAAGGGAGATCAGTTCGCGAGGTTATTTGTGCTGCAAAGTGCGAAAAAAGCGTCGAGCTGACGGAATTAGTTAACCCTTTTCAAAGTGAGTGAGTAGTAGGAGCTGCGAATAGTCGGGCATCGAGGTAAACGCTTTATTTTCCAACTTAATACGTTACAGCTTAAGGGCTTCATCTCCGCTGTTCATTGCAGCTGTTAAGCAACACACGAGTGTCTTGCAAGCGATGTTAATCGAATAAACTCGTCATTTTCGTTCGAATAAATTCTGAGAGATCGTGAGACGGAATATCGCTTGGTAAAAATGCAAAAGTCGAGTGAAACAATGAACTATCCATCGAATATTCCCACAATATGAAAATATTTTATTTATGATAAAGAAATATATTTAGTTGGTAATTTTACTCAAACATTCATTCGCCGTTACAAAATCTGTTTATGGTCAAAAAATATCTTTGTTATCACGATCAAATTTAATAGGCAGAGCATTTTCGTGAAGATAATGATTTGTTCGATCGCTTTTATTTCCCTTCACTCGGTAGATGTTTATGGTCATCAAATTCATTTGCTATCAACAAAGACTACGTTTTATTAAATTATTCATTTATTAACCATCAACAAATGATTATTTCAAACAAAATCGAGAGGCTCAAATGAATGATTCATTAAATGTTGTAAAACATTTATTAGCAGTTAACAAATCCTAGCACATATAAATAAATCGTTTTGTCAGTGCATAATCTTGAATGGCTCTGAAAACTTACGAAATGTGACGTCACAATGAATGAAAACCTCATGTACACTTTTAGTCGAATAATGAGGATCTGAATAATCCAGAAAAATATTTATATTTCGGAACTTTTCTTTCATTGTTTCGATAAGATTAAGTATGCAGGGACGTGAAGATGTTATTTACGAGACTTGCTAGCATTCAGTGCTTCACAAAGGGGTCGTGAACCGTGATAAAGTAGAGTTCCTGACGAATCTTTCGAGCGGAATTTATTCGTCGAGTTTTGGCCGGATGGAAATATGTTGGAAGATATATTGTTGGTTTGTACAGAGACGCTAGTGGCGTTTCTATATACGGAGCTTTAATCGACTGCAACTCGCCTTGCCAACGAGGACACCGATCGCTCAATGTCCACTTGGCTGTTTTCGCATGGTTAATACTTTCCCTCTCCTCTTTCATTCGGTGGACGAAAAGCTGCCCTCGGAAAGCTCTCCTGTTTCTCATCATCTCGGCCCCGGAGATTTGGGTTAATGTTTCTTGGCAAACGTATGGATAATACGCTCTCGATTGAACTCTCACGACCACAAACACCATATCTTCGAATCGTTTTCGTTCCATTTATTTACACAGCTGCGGGGGCCACATTCTGTATGCTCTTTCGTATGCACCATTCTCCCTTCATTTTCTCTCTCCCTCCCTCTCTCTCTCTCTCTCTCTCTCTCTCCGCCATTCTTGGCGTATATGCATTATGTATGACGAGAAATCAGCACCTTCGAATTTCGCATACGCGACGATATTTATCGAGTATTATCCACATGGATACGTAAACACGTAACACGCGATGGTTACACGCGAGCTCACATCCAACCTACGAAGATGCAATCTCATGTCGTATGTGCACAGGCAAATTATCAATGTACAAAATTTCTATATTCTCAACTCTCAAGGATTCGTCACGACGAGGATAACCTCATTTTTTATAGGAAACCGTATAGAAATAAATCGACTGCATATTTTACTGAGAGAGATTAAAAAATCTTTTGTTTGTTTCGAAATCGGCTGATCCATATAGGTTTCTTGACAGCTAATGACTATTTTACGACACCATCTCGTCTTCTCGACTTCTCTCTCCCCCTCACGCTCTTAGAATCAATGTCACGTTTGATAATACTTCATGAAAAATAAAAATAATAAAATAGGAAGAAAAATAAATAAATAAAGGCCAACAAAGAGTTGTGGTGTTGGTTGAAGCGTGAAGTTGAAGCGCGTCGTTTGTCGTTGCATGGCTACAACATCATCGCGTCGTCGACAGCTACGACAACGCTGGGCGCCACGCGTGCATTAGCCGATGACAAAATATCCATGTCAGTTGCGAGCGAGCAAAGCTAAAGCGAGTTCGGTGCCAGGCATCGCTCGTAAACAGGATGGAATTCGCATGCATATTCAATAGGGTGGTATGCTAGCATAGACTCCTATTATATAGGATCGCGGAGGCTGCCTCGTGCAGATTTGCAAACGAAGCGCGCTTGAATAGAGGTCGAGAAACAAAAAATCGCACGGATTCGCATTAATCAACATGTAACCTTATGATATTCGTCGTTTCCTTGAATTCAGGCATGCCAGGCCTAAGGAAAGGTCCAGTAGTCTACAATCATAACAATAATAATGGATTTTCCTTAATGAGATGTTGCAAGAGTCTCTTAGCCCCAGCGTCGTTGTGTCCAACGATCTTTGGTCTGGATGTCAGATGCAAATGTACGTCTGTGGAGTATTTAAGTTATTTTTCCGGTGCACATTTTTTGCATTTCTCAAGAAATGGCTTTTGTGAGTATAAAGGAGAGAATCTCTCTTTTGCACGTTACAATGGGCAAGGAATACCGCAGTAAAAGCGCTTTCATTAGTAGACGTGGAATTTTCGAGCTCATTCAGCCACATTACGTGCAAGTTGACACGCGTCGTAACGTCACAACAATTATACAATCTGTATGCATATACGTATAGCTAAATTTACTCCAAAGTAATATAGACTCGCTCGCATTTCATGTTCTCTTTGCACGATGTGCATGCAAGCTCATATCTGATGGAATTGGTGGTTGAGCGAGAAAATATGCGTGTGGGTGGACACGTCTGGATCGTACAATTTACGGGAGAGACGTGAACTTTGGAGTACAATGTACAGAGTGTTACAAACATTAGCGAATCACTATATATATCGAGCTACGAATTCCTCATTGTTTTAACCTTATTACGTCAAATTAACGGTTGGATAACATTTACCGATGCTATATTCTAGTGTGTACGATGAAAACAGAATGATGTCAACGTTACACGGCATTTCGAGAACGGTATACGCGAGCAGCAGGAGTAAAGGTTATCCTGATCCGATTACCGGTAACACGTCGACGACGTTGCTGTTTCTAATTGCCCGATTCTCACGAAATTCGTTACTTTTCGGAATAACGCCAGCGATACATAGCCAATTAATGTGTTCAAGAGTCTATTGCACAACAACAACAAAAAACGTTGAATTGCGTTATGTCCTTTTTTGGATGACTCAGAGGTTTGCACCGAGTGAAATGCAATGAATTGATTTTTATTAAAAATTTGTCGAATTTCCCAAATGAGATTCAAATTTTACGAGCCGATATATTTTTCTGGGGCGGAAAATCGATCGTTTTATAATCGCAGTTCAATTCTAAATATTATTAATGAACATTGGCAAATAAGATAAAACAATTTCGTTGCAAAATTTCCACGTCATTTTTTTCGAAGGACTTCTAGTCGATATATTTTTCACTAGAATACAAAAACGATCATTTTGACAGCTCGTTCTAATTTGGACGAATTCGACTTTCCATCAGTTGCAGTCAGCCTGTGCTTTTGGTACAGCCTATAAAAGGGTGCAGACGATTAAACACACGCGTATATCTATACTCATATGTTAACATACGCTCGATCTAGAGTTTATAAGGCGAGTATTTAATAGCGCGATAATGTTTGAGCGTGAGAGCTCGCGATGTTGGAAGCTTCAAGTATTCATCTACAGCCACGCGCACACCAATACATAGATTCATACAACGTGGCTAGCCGTATATGGCAGCTCTCTCGGTAAACAACAGTGGTTGCCAAATAGCGGGTACTATTTATAATTGAAAAATCGTTTGCGCTTATGAAACGAAAAATCTTCAACGCTAACAATGCTTCTTCGTTGCAAGAGATCGAGAGAGAGAGAGAGAGAGAGAGGGAGCGAGCGAGCATCAGATAAGCGAAAAAATATGATGAATTTTTCGAGTATGATTCATTGCTAAGAAATTTGAAAGAAACGAAGCAAGAAAAGAAAGAGTTCTTCTTTTTCACTCAAACAAGCGAGCAAGACCTCAAATTTTCTCCACTCCCTGTCATTCGAAACGGTCGAACCGCATCGATTTTTTCGATCGAATGAAGCTTCCAATGCATTGAGCCACGTGTACTTAAACTTCAAGGCTTGATTATCGTGCTCGGAAGTGTCCGATTTTATTAAAACTATCACGGATTCACATTCTCCTGTTTTTTTTTTTCTCTCATCCTCGCTTCTCATTTATTTGCCTTCTCCTTCTTATTCAATATCTCGACGGGCTATGCAGGCAATCATACATGCCAAACGTGTCGACGTCCATCGCATTTCCATTTGCGCGAGATTAAGAATAATCTTTTGTGTTTATTTACCCACACATCGACATGCCTCTCAAGTAATTTTATTCTCATTTGAAATACACTTGATTAAACTTGGCATTATCTGGTTGATTTTTTTCTCATTTACTTAACTAGTTTCGGGTTCGTCTCTATTAGAGAAAATGGAAAAACTTGAGATTTTTTTTTTACTGGACAGTATCCTTCCGGAAAGCCGAATGAATTTTTATTTTTTTTATTCAAATTTACAAATCGTGAGAAAAAATAATTATTTTCAGGACTTGGTACATTAAACGTCTTACCTTATTATTTAGAGTATATCGATGATTATTAGTGATTCATGGTAAAGTTCGAAAAGAAGAATGCGAGGTCGCAGTTCGCCAGACTCGCGACAGCATATTACATAAGATATAGGATATAACGTACGTGTGATGCGTGAGACTATTTCCATTATCGCGTTAGATGGATGTTTAACGGTGAGTCAGGATCGTTCAGGACGAGAAAGAGAAAAAAACAAATGGAGACGTGCTGGTTGTCGAGTTAATTTTCAAATTCACAGTGCTTTCGTAGTTCTTGGTACTTTTATTCATAAAAAATTAAAAAAAATTATGCATTAAAAAAAATTCATTTAGTTTCTGCAATGAATCGGTGGAAAAGATGAATGTGAAGTTTTTGTGACTTTTTTCTCGATCACGACTTTGGTGTCGTTCCGCAGTAACATGGACGGGTGCGAGCTTTGAGTCTCAATTCCTTTTCTTTTACATCCAGTTGAATTTTCATTGCAGAAAATCAGGAGAGAATAGCGAATAAAGCAGCTCTCGGTTTAATTTGAGCAAGTCATTCAAGTAGAAAATACAATCGTGCTTGATCATGAAAACTAATTGAGTTAAAAAGAGCGTGGAAGCGTGTACATTAGAAATTGTTGATGATGTAAATTTTCTACATGACGATTACGAGCAGAGAAAAGCTTATAGGATCACGAGATCGAGGACACATTGCAGGTTCTCAGTCAAAGCGATAAAAATGCAGATACACGGAGCGTGTACAAACAAATACAAGTAAATCGATCCCACGATGTGTAGCTAGAACGATTGATCGTAACGAGCGTGAGTCCTCACGTCGTCGTGGCTATGACCGATAAGGATTGTACACATATGAATTCGCTAATGCGACCAGTATCGTTTGCTCGGGGATGGAAATCGACGAATGTGCTGTCGTATATCGATTTAATGGATATTCCCGGGTCAAACACTGCGAAAGCTCAAAATTATCATCTTAGAATGAGCTTCATTGTATGGGCTATGAATCGATCGATATAAAACAATATTCGACCCGTCATGCTTGTCTTCATTGTCGTGTCGTCGAAAAAAAATTACTTACGCATTTGCCTGTGCGACGATAAACATTTCATCATCATGGAACATCAGTTATGTGAGTTTTTACTTTTTCCTGAAGAGTGCACGTGCTTAAAAATGGTAGAAAAAATACTGGGGCCTGTGGTGGATGATTTTTTTTATCCATTTTTTGAAGATAAACCTGAAATCCTTGGAGTGTTCATGGTTGGTGAGTAAAACTTTATTGCAAGCAGAGGGTTGGCTATACACATGTCAGTTGCTTGCAATTTATTCATATGCCTTTTCAATCGTGTTAATTTTTTCTCAACCAAGGTTATCGCGTAATATAACGTGTAGCAAAGAAACTATAAGATTTATTAGCTGAATTACTCGCTGAAAGAATTTGCGGGTTCGTTACGAAAATGCAGATTCGAGAACGATAAATAAAGCGCTTTTAACGCTCGTTAAGTTTCATTCGTCGTAAACGATAGTGCGCTGACGTTAGTCCGCGATGTCCATGTTTTCAGCAAAATAATCCGAACAATCATATATCGTCGCGTGCCAAATTCCTGAACAGTCTATATATCTATAAAAATGTCGAGCCTCTCCGATGACCTCCGAATCCGACATACTTATCGCGTCTCTTTCGGCCTCTTTTCCTCCTCTTTCTCCCTCTCTCTCTCGCTCTCTTTCCATTTCTTCGTCTAACGCCTTGCTCGTTTTGATCCTCCCACAAATTTCGCGAAACTTTCCTCGGATTCATCGCTACGGGGTTTTCGTCCACGATAGACAGATCAAAATATTGTAATAGAAAATCGCCCACCAACAACGCTCTGAAATATTAAACGCAGCCGGTCCCAACCCACACAAGGCTTCAAAAATAAAAATACTTTCTCGCTCTATATCGACGCGAATATATATTTCCCATACCTAACAGTTTCAACCATTTCCCATCCATTTTTTTTCTCTAATAGCTTTTCCCTCGTAACCATTTCACCAAAACGTTGTCTCAAGCGAATCGGAAATATTGATATCGATATATGGCTGATTCGTTCCACCAATATATGACGAACGAAATTGCATCTAAAATTAGATCCAAACTTGGCTGGAAACTATAAAAAATAGAAAACACAGCAAATTTTTAAATTCTCTTCTATTTCCCGTTAAAAAGTTTTAGCGCGTGTCAAGCAAAACCTCGTCACTTTAATCCACCAAAGATCTTTGAATTTCTTTCCTCTCGGCGTCCAATTCGCTTCAAATTCTTCTAACGTTATATATATTTTTTTTTTAACTCAGCGCCGTACGGGAAGATGTTTTATATTTAATGCTCGTGTCCAAAGGTGCTAGTTGAGACGAAAGCGTTTTTTATTAGACGTGGCGCCAAAGCGTTAGAACTTACTATATATAAAAATGTGATCGATAGGGTTGGATAGTATTCGAAGGATAAAACACGTGTGGGAGCAACAGGCATGTTTTCTTCCTAATGTTCGGTGAGATATTAGCAAAGCTGCTGGCCGCGGTGCCAAATATCATTTCGCATGAGTTTGAAGGCCACACGGAGAGCAAATTTTGCGTTGCGACAGCGTACGCCACGCTACTGGTACAAATTTTCTTTGTTAATATAGTGACAACAAATTTTTTTTGCTGCTGCAACAAAAGTTTTATGTCACCGTAGCAAAAATGTTGCTCCAGCGGCACGGCATTTGCTACTCCGACAAATCTGTCGTCGATTTGCGTTTTTCGTTCTCGTAGCAAATATTATTTTGCTACTATAAGGAAAATAACTAAAAGAAGATTAGCAAAGGATCTTTTGCTGTTACAACATGCCCATTTCTCTCCGTGCAAATAATGTTGCTTAGTGATCAAGAGCTCGTTAAACAGCGAAAATAAAATGTAAATCCAATGCAGGAATTATGGAGCCGAGCTTTTTTAAGGGCAAATAACGCAATGGTGTTGCTCAATTGAAACCCTTAAAAAACTGCTCAAGATCGATCGAACGTCGTAATAGCTGCTCAATCGCCAAGTGCGACCGAGTTGACCAAAGTTTTTGATCGTCATTACTAAAACGTATGGTGAACAATATTGCATCCCCTTCCGGTTTCCATGTGTATTGCCCTCGATCCTTCAACAAATTCAAGACCCTTAGGAAATAGTTGTTGCAGGCATCTCTTGAGAATACATCTTACAGGAATAATAACGCAGTCGAGCGCGATAAAAAGTAAGATTGAAGTATCCAAAAGATGAGAAAAAGCTTTTCTTTTATTTTCCTGAATTATATCGATGAGAATGTAAAAGCATTATGTATCTAGCAAGTTTTTGGGAGCCCAGAGTAAAGGAATAACGAGCTGGACACTCGTCCGAATCGAAAGTTATACAAAGAGGTAACTACAGTAATAAAGGAACTATTGAAATGCTTAACTCTGTATCAAAAACAAAGACGGAAGATCACGCTCGGTTGGAACTATAAATCGGCGTTTAGTGCCAATATATGTAAACAGGGAGCTCGCCGGAGTAAATATATATTTATAAATAATGACCGTGCATAGACCGGAAGTGCAAAGTGTGTTACAGCTTCCTGCCTTGGGGCAGTTTGTATTTTTTATTTCATATGTGTACTTGTTCTCAATGACTCTGTTTACTTAGGAAAACCAAGCGCACAATATCGAGGGCTCTTCTCGCGCGTACACTCCGAGCGAATCTAGTATTTCCGGGCTTACTCCCACGACTCTAATCTAGCGGACGCGATATCATAAGCGTGTTAGCGAAACACACATTACCGCCTGTGTACGACGTTTTTTCGTGTTTATGCGAGTAAATATAAATTTTATCTCGCGTTCGTTAGGGAAAAAAAATGCATCGTGACCTGAATTTACTCTCAGAATAAATATCTCGATGAGACTAAAAAATCGTGTATTCGTAATACACTATACTATTTTCTGTTATTTCAAAATGAATACTCTCATCGTTAAATTAATGATCTGGTGGTAGGCCTGGGCGAAGTCTATGGAAACGAGTAATCACAACCCTAGGAAGTTTTTTTTTAAACATATAACAGATTCCCAAGCCTTTTCTCAAACTTTACACGGAAAAGAAAATAGAAAATTGTTATGGCCCCTTGACGCGGTAGAAGAAAAATCTCCCTCGTTCCTTCTCCTTATCACAACCGATATATTTGTTTCGACTGGAAGAGATAATTGTCGAGTACATTCGCCATCGGACGAGAGGCTTTTTTTTCATCGTATTCCCGTTCAAGGAGAGAGAGACAGCGAGAGAGAGAAAAAAAAAGAAAGACTGCGAGACACAGAGATCGGTATGCAACGACAAACGTACGTAAAATCATTGTCCTCGATAAATATATGGTAATTTATTAGCAAGAAAGCTCATAATTATCAATCATTTTCATTGGATATTCACACAAAAAAAGAATATATGACCTTATTTTTTTTTGCATTGATCGCGTGATCCAAAGTTCGTTATACTCATCAAGACTGTGACTCGTGGTGTAGCCGTCATAGCGATATCAAATTTAGACTTAATGTCACTCTCGGCCACAAAACGCTTTATTTAACTTCCTCAAAAACGTCTCGAACTCCAATAGATAGAATCGCGTTTATTAATCTGTCTGACAATACTATCGCAGATATCGATGTGAAGAGACTTTTCAAACTTTTCGTTTCTTCTCACATTTAACTTATTCGCTTTTACATTTTTGTGATACGCTCCTTCATGTTTTCAAAATACTCTCTTTCAATATTCACTCGAGATAATCAGATTCCCATACGTGTGCTGCTTTCCCAACATATCTCCTCAGCATATTTTAATCGATTTCCCGGGATGCCGCGAGTGTTGCGAGATAAACTCCGCTTATTGATCATGCTCAATAAATGCTTGAATAAGCAAATCGCCATCAACAACAAAACCATTTAATTTGACAAACAAACTGCTATCTGCGATCAGAGTCGAAACCTATTCGCTAATGAGATAGTCGATAATAATCGAGAGGTTATTACTACGATAGATATCCGAAAATTGATAGAAATGAAAGAGCAATTTGATCGAACAATCGTTGACTGATAACCCTGATAAGTTGTGTCTCGCTTCTTTGGTGTTCCTTTCTAAGAATCAAAAAAACAACTGATGATATCTTGGAAATTTGATTAGTTTGGTTAGGGTGACTGAAACCTTCATTAATTACCTTAAAGTTTACGCAATAATCATGATGATAGTGTGTGAGAGAAGACATGGCAAAATGGGCCAACATATATAAGTCGTTCAGATCGAAGATTTTTGAAATTTCAATCATTGGTGAACCTCATTGGTTGTAGCACGAAAATGATGCCTCTCGCATAGAGAGCAGTCGTATGTCATGTAAATATTAAAACTTCATAAATTGTTTATATTTATGACAATTCGGCTTGTTGGAAGAAAAAAATGAATCGAGGAATGTTAGTTGTGTTTAGAAAATATTCGTTGCTTGAGATAAACTCTTGGTTGGTTGCTTCATTTTCCGTAAATAGTTGAATAAAATTCATGAAATAATTAGCATAAATTAAATTTCCCTCGTTTCTTAAGCATAGACTAGATCTTATCATTGTACGAGAAAACAAGATAATCTGCAGGCGATCGAATGATATAGATGTTTCGGTGAAAGCAGTTTGGAGCCAATTTACCAACGCCATTTAAACTTTATGAAATGGTATTATTTGTTATTTCGTATGCATAGAGCTTGTAAATCGTCTCTCGCATTTATAAGAACGAAAACTGTTCTATGCCAAGGAACGTCGTGCGAAAGCATGCATTACTATACGTATAGCCCGCACGTGGCGTTTTCTACTACGCAGCTTTTTTTAAGGCAGACAATGTGTCGCGAGCTCCGATAGCACGAGTCGCTCGCACACCGATTCGCAGACTCGATTTTTTCCAAGCAAGGAATAATATTGGAGTTGCGAAAATGTTCATTCAAATTAGCTGTCAGACTCTATTTATTTGAAACTGTTTACGAGCCGAGGTGAAAATCAAACTTACATATAGTCGAATAAAAATTAAAAAATTTCGCACACAAATCACATTATTTATGAATACATCCTTCATATACTTCGAAAAGCATTATCGAAACGCAGATCGTAAAGAAATTAGAATAATATGAAGAACTGGAAATGTATTCATTCAAAACGTCCCTGAGTTAACGATCTCATGATTTCTTCATCGTTTAGCGTTGTTACAGCAGTTAAAAAATAATCAATATCTTAGGAAGAGTAAATGTATATTTATTGACATTCTTCGGAAAGAGATGCTATTTTTCAAACACGTAAACACGCCTTTTTGGCTGATGAAATTGGACGATCTTTTTTCGACACATATTTTCCTCGACAACTTGAGATTGTTGTTTATTCTGGTGATTTACTGAGATCGAGGTTGACGACCTGCAACGATTTCTAATTAGGTGTATCTCTGACTATAAGTTAAAACCCATATTGGATCGAGTGTTCGGGTTGAATTGCCGAGAGTGATTGGGACCACGATTAAAATGACTGATCCTTGAATGTTAAGAGAAAAATAATAAGGAAGATCTTTATCGCGTCGAGGTAAATGTGTATAAATATTTTTTCGTATTATCGGTAAATACGTTAATACGTGTGGTGCTCGGTTTATATGAAAACTTGGGCATGTATCCAGCATCAAAGCATCTTGTATATATTTATCTCTTGATCCCCATTGAAATGCCTTTTATCTTTGCATTTGGCGAGAGTGAAAAGAAATTTGAAGATTAAATTGACTCTCTTCCTTTCTTTTCTCTCCCGTTCTGTCGCTTTTCGTGACGCCATAGAACATTCGCGAAGAGAAAAATGTTGCCTTAACAATTTATTGATATCGTTCTCCCCTCCTTGGAAACGCTTCGCAAATACACACAGGGACAGCCTGTTGTATTTATAAACCGGCATAACAAAATTTGTGAGCTCGCGACTATTTGCTCGAGCAGTAAATGCTCTTGCAAACAATTGACACGGGCAAAGATCCAAATTTATATCGAAAACACCTTTACCTGCGTATACTCACGACTCACTGTTGGTTTACCAACCATAAAAAATTAACTATCGCCAGATATGTATTTACCCAGTCAGTAATAAACGACAATGACTTTTTTTTAGATTACATAGCGTTCGAGATCTTATTCAATGCGGTGAAGGACGCTTTAAATATTTCCATTAAGTAGTTTCGCCAGGACCGTCGGTCCGATTAGAAATTTCGTAAGATCGAAAATTCAAGAATTCATTCCAGTCGGGTTTTTCGTACGTTTTCCTTTGGTCCAAGTGTTTATATTACATAAATTTGATGCATCGAGAGATAATAACCCTCCCAGGTTACTCATAAGAACGGAGACGGAAAGTTGACAGAAAATTTGCATCGAAGTCGAGGGAAAATTTCATACAAACCCGCTGCAAAGGTCCAAGGCGATTTACAAGTGTTTTATTCGTACAACGACTGTTGCAATGATCCTGGATCAAAAAAGCCCAAGAGTCCACATAGTGAAGTAAAATAATCGTAAAAAATGGCTGTCCTCAATTATAAAACAAACGAGATATTCGATGGGAGTGTTCCGGCGTACGACGACCATACCGTTGGATGGGTCAAGCTGGCATACTTGCTTATTGTGCTTGTCAGCATTTGTGTACCGATGATATCGCTTGCGATGGACCGTGGACTTATCTATTGAGCTCGAAAAAATTGGACAAGGCATGACACGCAGCTGTCGACTTAGAGGGACACGTTGTACGACGATAAAATGCAAGCGTGCGGCATACACGAATAGAGTGAACTCTCGGAGATAGTAAAAGATACAGAAATATCGTATTAAACTATCGCGATGACGGATACTGCATGACTCTGTTTATATTAAAGCCTAGGCAGAATAAACCAGACAAGACATTTTTCTATCAAGTGAAATCTGTATTTTTATGAAATTCCCATGTAGAGTGCGTATCCGTGGCACGATATCTATAGGCAAACCATCACTAATACTACGATAAATAACGTGCGTAAATGTGTGTGGGAACAAGACGATCGGCCAGATTCGATCCTCTCGCGCCTTCTTTCGCTTATCTAACCATTATTTTACATCCCACGTGATTCGTCAAGTAGTATTAAATGTGCAAAGTATCAAAGGTCATTCGTATGAAAACACCGATCTCAGAGGCAGAGGCGGTTTCGAGTGTTCAACAAGATAGACACACACAATACCCACACAGATTCTTCCTTTTTTTCTTCTTAATTATTACCTTTTATCTTCTCCATATTGTTTTATTTGCTGAATCTTATAAAAATAGACCAAGATACTACGTACGCGAGCTCATATTTTCATTACAGCTAATGAGCGCCGATTACCTCGCTGGGAATTGAGAACAATCGTGCGCGAACCGAGGAACAAGTCATTAGATCGACCGTATCATTTGAAATTACGAGCTCACCAGAACCCAGACGTTTTTTTGGCCGAGTATACACCAATTCTTCGTGTGTAGATGTAGAAAGACTGAAAAGTACATGAGGAGTATGGGCTAACTTAAATTTCGACGTTCGATGCCCTGCCCGTTGCTCTGCCCAGAGATTCCGAGACTTATAAACTTTCCTATACCAAAATTCAGCCCACCGTTTATAGACAAGTTGAGGATTACGAGCGAGCCTTATCAAGACACTTTTGAAAAAACAATCGTTGCATTTTTATTATCGTTATTATTCATGCACACGAATAACGAGATAAATTAGCATTTATGACGAAATGTGTGAGGCACAAACAACACTGCGCAACTCGTCAATTATTTTTATCTCTCTTATTTAATTTTTCTCCGAGGATAAGGTGTGTTTCGGCATAAATTAAATATCTCTTTCACATTGTGATAATTCTGACTTTTATTAGAGAATAAAATAGTACACGCTATTCCCGCGTTTGTCAATAAACTCAACCTAGTGAGTTTCGACTACAAAAGTATTGAATTAGACATTCACATCGAAGCACAACAACAACAAAAAAGAGTCCATCGCGGATTTATCTTTATCACGTTTGAAACATTATTCGACATAACAAACGTGTTTGAAAATTTCAAAATCCACGAAAGCTCAGTCGACAGGATATTCATGAATACAGGATCGTCCGTGTGCCAATCGAATGTTCAATCGTTTGCTTAAAAAAATAGAAACCGAAATATTTGTATTTTATTCAAAAGTTGTTAGTCCGCGTCGGAGAAAAATGGAGAAGGTGGCAGAGAGAATGTCATTTTTATGACAAAAGTGCGATGTCTAGAATTTCAGGATACGAAAAGTTTTTCCCAAGGATTCTAGTCAGTGATCGCACGACGGTCCACAGAAAATGACAGAAGAAAAAGTCCAAGTTTTGTTTACTCAATTATAACCCATCAGATTCCTTCTAATCTTTATTTTTTCGACACGAAACACCATACAAAATGTTGCTGCATAAGCTTCCAGTAAGAATATTGTACATTTCCGTACTCTCAATTTTTAAAGCGATTTTCGATATCACGCGATTGCGATTTATCAAAGTTGATTACACGTGGATACTCGATCGTGGCTGCACTTGCAATTCTACACACACGAGGCAATAAACATGAGGACGGAGACAATTCTGACAATTCTCAGTGAACTAGGTGATACATTGTTAAGTCTAAACACCTTAGGTGGATGCCACGTGTGTGCAGCTATTGCACTTAAATAAAGACAGTGAAATTCTGATAGCAATAAAATACTCGTATCTATTCATATACGAGGCTTTTCATGCCAATTGTGGATGGACTGTTTGATTATTTATACAAAACTGAGAAGGCACTTGAAACGTTTAAAATAATGTGCTTCTCGAAGATATTTCCTTGTTTGTAAAGTGGCAGGAAAAAGTTTTGGGAAGTGGAGAATAATTGATATGGTAATAATTCATTTTAGGAGCAGTACATTTATTGCCCTTAAAAAAAAACAGAAGGCTCTATGCATCCATATTTTATAGCTCGCATGTATCCTCGTAAACAGGAAGTAGCATGATGTTAATCTTGATCGTACATTAAGCTCAATTTATCGTAAACTATAATGACTATTATTCACGAAGAATCGATTTAGTATGCGCTACATTCACTTGTAATGTAAATACAGAGCAAATTGTACGAGCCCTATTAGGATTTTTTTTTTCATTTTAGTAACAGAGTTGCTGCGAGATACTTTTATCCGATGGAATCATGTTAAGCGTCCACTCTTCATGCCTCTTGCGTAATCTCGATTATTCGACGATTAATTACTTTACGTGGAGAGTGTCGGAGCAGCTCGAAAGATATGCACTCTGCAATTATGCTTAATTGCACCGAGACAAGAAGCTCGCAGACACGAGCGGCTCAACAAACAGCGTTTGTCGCTCTGCATACGATTACCACGCGATATGCTCGTCAACCTTTTATTTCCTATAACATTAAAGAAATTTTCTATTTACACCACAACCCCCTTATAAGCGGGTGTGGTGCACAGGGAATTTCGCGTACAATTCTAATGCATAAGTCGGTGTAAGTTCGTGTCACAAAATATCGTGGAAGATAATGCAGGGAGAAAACGAACCAAAGTTCGTTTCCGAACGCTCTGGAACCAGGAGATAAATTATTTAGCACTTGGCACGAAATCGCAAATTCAAAAGCATCGAATATTTATATACAGCCGCAATTCCTTCTTCAGATATTATTGGCTTTTCGAAATAGTTAAAAAAAAAAGAAACTAATCAATATTAAGCACACGAGCTCACAGGCTAAACATTAGCAAGGTTTTATCATAAAATGTACAGCAAATAAAATAATCAGTCGTCGGGCGCTGTCAACAAGAGTTGTCAACAACTTAGCGACGTTACATTTGATGCTTGAAAGTTGTTATTTTACGAGTGCAAAAGAAATACTTTTGCTTGTAACAAAGTGAACGTTTGTTCAGACAAAAATTCTTTCCTTATTCTCGACATTGATTCCAGTCACGATGTCTCATTCGGATTTTATACGAGGGTGTGGTAAAAACGATAAGTGCTTGTTATTATCGTCTCAATAAAAGTTACCAAGGTAGAAACATTTTTTTGATACATTTATGCAATATGACACCTTATATGACTGGAGGTTACACAATTCGTAGCGTTTTCTCTCAGCGAGATAGACAAACGAAAAATAGATAGCAAGTTTCGTGCGAGCGTCTGCTGGTGTTCTTCCTTGCGTCTCTTTCGCTCCGCACCCGTTTATTGGACATTTTTTGCAAGCTCAAGACAAGCGCACATACATACCCTGAGACAAACACGCGCACTCGTGCACATACATGAATGTAGAGCCTCTCATTGGAGAGCCGCGCCGAATGAGCTGAGCATACTAGAGAGATACACAGCCAAACGACGTAAGCACTTCAGATTCGAGAATACACAGCACGTGCGTCTTGACTCCCCACAACTCCTTTACGTGAACATCGCGTGTTATTCACGTGATCTTTTTTTTCTTTCAGAGGAAAAATCAAAGAAACGGTTTTTTATAGAAACAACTTCAATAATGTCGTATATATATATTTTTTTTAAATTTATTCATCTGCATACAAAAATTTGAAGACGTGATTAATTCGCCGTCGACCAACATATTTAGCATATTTACGTTTGTACTTTTTTTCATTTCCGGAAACTTCAAGTTGGGAGCAATTCATATGGGGAGTTTTGAAAATTCAAGAATTCTTGCGACGCACTGTCGATTTTTCCATTCCTGACGGGGACGAGTATCAGAGAACAGACGATGCTTAATTATTAATTACTGGCAGATTGGATAGATACGGACTCGCAGCCCATAATCTTACACACAGCTCGAATTCATTGATCCCGTATAATTGGAGATACCACCAAATATTAAGTTCTGAATTAGCCCTCATAGTCAAACAATGAATGGAGGGTTCTGAAATCCCTTTCTTATGAGAGGAGTCATTTATTATTTTGTCCAAAACGCGTCGAGGCTAAGTGGATTTTAGTGTGAATATATTTTTTCACAAAATATCTGGAGAAATCGAGGAGCGGGAAAAAATCTTTCTCAGAAATTCTCCGAATTTATAAAATTCTGAGAATCTCAGAAAACGGCTCGTCGTCGTGTTATTCTTTCGATAGAAGAACACTCCGACGGCCAAGATTTCAAGGTTTGGCGGGGGTGTCGGCTAATGGCCAAAACGTCAGGTGATCTGAGAGTTTGAAAAAAAAAATTCAAAAAATGTCGATGAACTGTCGCATTGTTTCTTCTTTGTTTTTTTTTCTCTCAATGTAAAGTTGAACTTTTTTTTTTGGCAACGGCCGTGCATCGTATTTTCAGATGAGTTTTTTGTCGCAAATATTTGAGGAAATTCCATTCATGTTTCAGGAAAATTTTCAAGTTTTTCTGCACACCTTAAAATTCGGTCCCCAATTGTTCAAGTTGAATCCACATTGCGCCGTGTTGAGGAATCCTTGCCGGAGACAAAAATTCAAACTTGGAAAGTTTTTTGTTCAATGGGCGCATCGCCAGAAAAAAATTTGACGATTAATCTCTTAAGGGCGGGGGATATCGCCGCAGACAATCGAGACTTGGATTTATTATGAATATGAAAGAAAACGACGGACGTAATATTTCTGAAACTCTGAGTTCCAGTCATTGCGATTCTCAAGTATTACGACTTATTGTTTATTTTTTAAATACTCTTTTTTTATTGTTCGTTGTTGTATTTATTTATTGTTAATGACGCTCGATTCTCGGAACGACATGGCACGAGTTCAAAAATGACGAAGCTCAGAGAATCTGCCGTCTCAATCTGACCAAAACTATCCAATTTTTCTCATTTATCACCCAAAATGAGTGGAAAAAAAAAAACAAATAATTTGGGAAATGACATTCGATAATGCCAACACGTTCTGCACTGCAGAAACTCTGACGTAAATACGCAGAGATTCAGACGAACAGCATAATGTTTTTAATGAAAGAAAAAACTGTTTTCTAGCTGGGCCAATACAAATCGTGTTATTTCGAAGAAAAAACAATCGACTCGATAGATTTGAGTAAATGTTTTTCTATAAACCGTATTTAGATTGTAAAAAAGTCAAAGATCAAGAAGTGGTTATTTTCTGAAGCTCTTCGCACGATGGAGCTTTAAAGGATGAAGAATTCTGGAAGATTCTGTTGGAAAGCCCTTTTCGTGTAGCCTCCTCAGGATGTAAGAGTGCACACGGATAAGGCCATCACCATAGGGTGGCTTGGATTCGATAAACACTTTATTTCTGGCTGTGTCGAAACTTAGCGGTGGTGAACCGCATGCCGTGCGCCACTAAAAATATACGCGGGATCTTGATGCCCACTCTTGCCGGAGCGGGTTAAACTGCACAAACGAAAATAAACTGGTCGAAACACCTGGCACCCCGGTCTTCTATTCTACGTTGAGAGCTCGTACTTACACTTGTACACATACGTGTACTTTGACACACACACACGGAGAGAAATGGGAATGTTGTAACAGCAAAAGATGCTTTGCTAATCGTCTTTTAGTTACAACAGCAAAGCCTTAAGCACCCGTAGCATAATTTGACGCCAGATTTGTCGGAGTAGCAAATTCCGTGTCGCTGGAGCAAAAATAATTTGTTTGTCCAGCAAATAAGCAAATAAGCAAAAATTTGTTGTCACTATATTAAAAAAGAAAATTTGTACCAGTAACGTGGTGTACGGTGTCGCAACGCAAAATTTTCTCTCCGTGCATATATAGGAACGGTATACACAGTTGTATAGAGGAATACACTCTCTCGACGTGAGGACAAAATGTCTCGCGACAACAGAGGCCGCCAAAGAGTCAAATGCCTAACCCGTAAAAGAAGGGAGAAGAAAACGAAGACAACGTATCTCTATGAGTAATTGTATCGGCTAGAGGATTAATTTTCTCAACTTATCAAAAACCACGTCATGCTTCACCGTGGTATTCCATTTTTACAGCTCTCGTAGAAAAATATTTCGACATTTTCTATGTGTTCGATTTATCTTCGTTACCATTTTCGACCTCGTTATAATCTGCTGGTCCTTGCATGGTGCATTCCCGAATGATAATCGTCATTTTGACTGGCTTATGAAGTTTCTGCTCGAGTTTTTGTGTAGTAGACTATTTGCGTAGGCTTTCGTAGGCATCGATATGATAACTCGACGTTGATAAGCTCGGGATGATTTTCGATTTCGCAAACCTCGAATATGTAGATATAGAGTTTGTTTTTCTGTCTCAGTGTTGATTGCTCGTAAACATGTTTACCGCAGTATCTCGAGGTGGAAAAAGAGAACGAACGAGGGACAATGAAGAGGAAGAAAGAGAAGGGAGGACGGATTACTGTGATGAGAACGTAGTACGTTCAACGTCCCCAGGACGTTTCTTCATATCATCGTACATGATGAATTGATCAATTAAACAATTTCCTAATTGCATATTGCCTTTTATTATCGCGGCATTTGATTGTTCAATTCGAGTTCTCGACTTCGTACCAACGATGACGAATCTCCGTCTACAAGAGGACAAAATATTAAAGCGGACAATTATCGTTCGAAGGGAAATCGATAGATTTTTAGTATTTACTTATGCCAACAGATTGAGATGTTTCACAATGGAATATGAGACGCTCAAAGTCGATCCGTGACGACGAAGTCACAACAGGTGTTTCTAACCGCAAGACACAATGGAAGATTGCCGAGGCTATTAGCTCATCAATAGCAGTGGAGGAATCACTTTTCTGATTCATAGAATTAACGGGGATTGTATGTGTGATCCATGTCTTTGTATTACCTACTCTGCGCCCTTGGTTTAGTGGACCAGAATTACCGCAATATTCTACCAATATCACAATCAATTGGATTTCATTTCTCGATCAGATTTTTGAAGTAAAGCATTTTTTCTAAAGATCATCGGTTGTAATTACGTTTGAGCCATTCTCTAACACATTTTCTTGAACTTTTTCGTGAAGGTTTTGCAAATCAATTTGATTCGGGGAAAACCCAGTCGTTTTCCGTTACGTTTAGTTGAAAAACACACAAATTTACCGACGAACAAATCATCACCTTTCGGTCGTAGCTAATACTCCACCCGACCGTATCGTTCGGCTCTTATTCGACTCGACGCGAATGAATAAAAAAAAAAAAGCCTCGAGCTCTACCGCGCCTCTAAAATCTGGAATGTGACGTTTTCCTGATTACATTTTTATTTTTCAACAGCTCTGACAAAGAAAGTGATTGCGTAAAGACCCTGCCTAGTCGATCAATCAATCGATTCCCTTTTCACCACGTTGGTCCTTGTTGGAATTAATCCAGCCACCCCATCCCGAGATATTGTGAAATCGAGCCTCTTATAGCTCTTTCAACTTTGAGTAGCTTTCTGGCCATATTTGGCACATTCAATCCAGATCATCCGCAGCTATCGTAAAACGACAATTTACATAATTTTTCTTACGTGTTCCAGTGAGGAACCTTGCAGGAACATTCCAATCGATCTCCTTAATCTATAAATAATAATGATGAGCCAATCGGCTTTCCGTATTCTCTCTATTTTCTTCGTCTCAACACTTCAGTAAATTCATATTATTTTTAGTCTTTATTTTCATACTGACACATTCAGCCAATTCAAATAACCCGACGAGGACTCATCGTTGAGATTCGCGCTCGCGGATAACGTTGCTCGCAAACAGAGCACTAATCACGAGCATGGAATTTCGTGACAAAGAACAAAGGAGAAACGATGATAAAGTAAAGTTGCAAATATAAGAAAGAGAAAAAATTACGCCCAACGTGGGGCTCGAACCCACGACCCTGAGATTAAGAGTCTCATGCTCTACCGACTGAGCTAGCCGGGCACACGATTTCTCTCGCGAAGATATTCATCTGACGGATTCTACTGTGGAAAATATACACCTCACTCAAAAACCCAGAAACAAGCAGAGATACATGCTCTGTGAACGAAGTTCTGAGGTGTATTTGGGATCCACAATATTGGCAAGAGTCCAGGCTGCCTGTTATTTCTAAGGATTTTTTTTTTTCGTTTACAGGAACGTATAAACTATTTGTTATTTTAATTCAGTAACATACGAATAGTATCTAAATATATTTCATAATGAAAGATTGGAAATTGTAACTATTTCGAAAACTTGTAACGATTTTCACTCGTTGTTGATATTAGGTTGTTCTAGTAAATAGTTGTTCTTATGAGAGGAATGCTCGAGCAATTAAATTTGAATTGCTTGTATGTCTCAAAGTGATAAAAACTTTTCAATGTAAATATTGAATAATTCATCAATCAATGTAATGATTAATTCAACATTCACCCGCCAACTTGATACACATAAATTCAAAATCTATCTGCATGCGGCAATTACTCGGAATAATCCAACTTTTTCTTTCCTTGTTCAAAATGCTGGATGATGAAAAATACAGTTGGAAGGTTCTATGGCCGATGGAGAGATAATCGTTGATTTGTCTCTGGAATCGCGATGTCTCATGAGCCTAATCTACCTCAATACTCTACGATTAAGATAGCATTCGATATTTCTATAAAGAAGACTATGTGATACCAATTAACGAGGGAAGTTACCGGCCCGAACGTTTTGCTCTTGGTACGTTAATGCACAGACTTAATTATTTTTCCTGCTGATTTTCCGTATCGAGTAGTCAAGTGGCACGTCGAAATGTACGACGTCACAATCGGAATCCCATTGCTGACGTAAATGTAACTGATCGCGCATGTTCCTTCGATATGCGTGGGATCGTATTTAATATTATTTTTGCGCCGATTCAAAACACGAGGATAATTTCAAAGGATACGATATTAAGACGACTGAAATAATTAGTCACGTTTTTTTTTTTTACATTTTATTGAACGTCGACGCGGATCGGTATTAGAGACGAAAAACGATATCGAGCAGCGTGAAATTAGCGTTGCTCAATCGACGTTCGGAGGATTACTGATTTTTCGTAAAAACGCGTGAATACCGTGGTCCGATCGCGAGGACCGAAAGGCAATTGGGAAGTACGAAGACACGCTTATTTTTGTTTTACATACGTCATATAATCCTTAGGGAAGAGCCAGGACTACAATGGCGTATAGTAACAGCATTTGTGAACGCTTTAAATTTAATATTATAGAGTGTATGCGAATCGATGGAAATTCGAGCAGTAACACATTGGCCGATATTGTGTTGTTTTCGTGATTTTGTCATTATCGCTTTCGCGGGTTATTATACTTCGCTTGATTTTCCCTGAATTTAACGTCATGAGTTTCTAAGCCATTGACTGAATAGTGGGCGTTAAATTGTCAGTCCCGTGATATTGATACCTTTGTCGAATGACGTTCAACATTTTGTTTGCGTCAAAAGTGTTACGAATGTGATCGTCGTGCTGCGTTCTTCTGGTGACACACAGGGCCTCTGATACTGCTGTTTTGGTTTCTTTGATGAGGCAACACAGTGACGCACTTTTTAATTGAGATTATCTGATTTCACTGTTAAATCTTCGTTGCCTTTTTAAAATTCTTTTCTCTGCTGTCATTCGTCGTGTTCTTCATATCCTGGCGTCTGACATCTCGGAAAGGAGAACATTTTTTTCTGAGCACTCGGTGCTGTACGCAACTATCATTCATGCCCGCTTCGCCCTTTAATTCTGTTGCCTATCTTGTGTTGGGTGCGAGCTTCTAATATCGAGCTCTTGACACATGGGAAAGTCAGAACGATTTTGGATGAGATTCAAGAATCTTGGATGCGGGGAACTTGCCGCACGGTCTGCAGCTGGACGGCGACCCGTCGTATATAGAACTCTGAGAAACGAAGACACTCTCTGCTGCTGCGCTCCGCATGTCTTCACCCTCTTTTTTCTTCGCTTTGTTTTTCGCTGCTTAAACGAGTGTGAAGTATTTATAATTAGTACGATACTTCGCGTGAGAACGCGGCGTGAAAGATCTCCTTTACGCGGAGTTACGTGAGTTCGGCAAGGCGACATAGTTCGGCGAGTGACATTTGCCCAATTGTTGATAAAAACGGAATCAAAATTTTATTCGCATAAAGATGCAAATTGGAAAGACAGACTACGGACGATTTCATATTTCTCCGATTTAATCACCCAACCCAAAGATTGTATTGATCATTTATTGAATGGCGGAAAAATGGCCAATTAAGAATAGCACGTTCCGGCTTATTTTATACCTGAAGAGAACCTCCCTCCCTCTTCATTCATTTTTCCTCAAGGATTGTAGCGAATAGCTAAAAATGATTGATACGAGCGATACGTCAATATTTATCACATATCCGTGGTAAACAGGCCATCGTCACTCTCGTGTAATCATATATATCTCAACATTTCGTGTTTGCTTACCAGAATCATTAATGTGTCATACCTTTTAAATATGCATGGCCTTTAATAACATTCAAGACTCTTGGCACTGCTATAACCTTGTCGAAACGATAATAATAATCATGATCGTACAAAGATATTGTTATTGTGCCTGGCTTCCTGAATGACGAATTATAATCATTATCGTGAATCGAGTATTTTCCACAGCTTGTTCCTCCACAAAAGTACATCATCTGTGTGAGTAAGAGTTTGTACGAATTTGGACATGACCTTGGAGTAATATTGGTACAGCATACCGCAGCGAGTATGCTCATTTAAATAAAAAAAAACACGTATTATATAACACCGCGTGGACCAGCTTCAATAAGTTTTTTGTTTTTTTTTTATTTCCTCTTACATAACGACCTAATGCCAACGACCGAAGACCTTCAGCGACTTTTTTTGATGCACGCTTTTTTCTTAATCGTTTATTTACATAGTCACCCATTTTTGTCCGGCCTCGATTTAGAAGTCGATTACATCGCATTTGCTTCTGGTTTTTTCAGCATTCGTTAATTTTCAGGGAGGGGGTCTAAAGATAAGTATTCATGAACAATATTCAAGTTCCAAAACTGAACAGCTCATTCCTATAGTATGGCACTTATTTTTTACCGAAGTATATATAGTTACTAATTAATGATTACCAAATCTTTTTTATGCTTCAATCGGACAAAGGACTGTCATTACTTAATTCCAACATACAACTTTCTTCTGCTTTGAATAAAAACTTGTTATCACGATTAATGATTTGTTCGATCGCTTTTATTCCCTTTAACCCAGTAGATGTTTATGCTCCGAGAAATTCATTTCCTATCATGAAAGAATACGTTTTTTATCAAATGATTCATTTATTAGCTATTAACAAATGTTTATTTCAGACAATCGCGAGAGGCTCAAACAAATGATTCATTAACTGTTCAAAATACTTTATTTTCCCGTATCCGACTTTACATTTGTTAGCAGTTAACAAACCCTGGTATACATATAAATGAATCGCTGTCTCAGTGTGAAAAATCGTTCGTTCTTGACGGATTTTTGGTTTCGGTGGTGATTTTTAGGCTAAAATGAAGTTGCCACTGTTCTAGTAGTTTTTTTCGAAACTTTGCACACGTACCTATTGGTCAGCCGTGAATACATACAAATTTTTTGAGCGAATAAAATTCGTCTAATTATTTCATATTGCCCCTAGCTGACTCGAATGGTAATCCGGAGTCGCCACGAATCCTTAGATATGAGTATATTACCGGGTCGTGAGTCACAGGCTGTTCAAATTCCATAATAGGCTCGATGTCTTTCGTCGCCCGGATAGCTCAGTCGGTAGAGCATCAGACTTTTAATCTGAGGGTCCAGGGTTCGAGTCCCTGTTCGGGCGAATTTTTTTATTTGGATTTTTAACTCCCATTGTTGATTAAACAATGCGATGAAAAATATAACTCATGGACAATTTTTTTTATTATCCAATTGAACATTCAAGTGCGTAGGTTCATAAGTCTGAGCGGACAGCATATATAGTGGGATATACACGTAAAAGTGGAGGTGCACGAATCGTTTTCTTTGTTTTACGAACGCGATCGTCAAATCTTGATTCCATTGATGTTATTTTTATTTTTCCCCCGGTCGATGTTGGCTCGGAGCTTTCAGTATTCTCGCATACGATCGTACTTGCTTCCATAAAACGGTACGTACTTGCACACGGCTTTCCAGTCTGTAATCCAAAGCATAGCCACCAGACTTGCTGCTCCGTAAAGAGCCGCCGATGTTTTCCTGCGTTCGACAAAACGAAATTTCAAATAACAAATATGGCGCACGAATTGATTAAAAACGAAATAACACGCTTCTATATTTAGATTTTCTTTCTCTTTTTCTTCGTTTCGTGGACAACGATGGTCGCTAGCAAGCTCAAGGACGAGAGGAGAATAGCATCTAAACGAATTCGAGAGTTAGTTGACCCTTCCGAACTGATAAGTATATCGGTGAGGTCGTGACGACGCATCGAAAAAATATGTTTTATCTTGGAGCGACAGTAAAAATAGAAAACAAACCTCGAGTCCGATGGAATTTTTATGGATTGAAAATTTGTCAACAAGTTTTTTATATCGATCGACGGAATCTTCATTTGGTAGACGTTCTTTCTGGCACGCGTTCTCAAGCTTTCTAATAAGCTTCGTGGAACCGTTTTTAATGTCATAGCTCTTGGCGTAATATAAAAAACACAATCCCTCGATTGAAATGAAAGATTTTCTCTTAATTTTTCAGTTTGTGCGTGACAAGCAAAGATTCGCGATTGACGGGAGCAAAAGACAATTGATATTTTCGTATTTTTATAACGTCAAGTTGACAGATCTTGATATGTTGGAAAGAAAATCGACGATCTTCGTTCGATAACCTGATAATCGTGTTGCTTCGCAACTCACCAAACCCTTACACACTCCAGAATACTCCGATGGTTCACGAATTCTGACAGATTTTTCTTCAACATTTTTATCTGATTTTTTTTCAGTTCATTTTCGAAACGATGGAACAGAAATTGTCGAGATTATTTGGAGGCCTGATCATTTGAAATCGCTTGGCAATTTTTCGTGACGACTCAATTCGACTTTTTCTTTCCATTGCCTTCTGAAGTGTAACGTACAGTTTAAGCTGACGTTACATCGCCATCTAGCGGTCAACTTTCTAACAGTGTGAACGGAAAAAAATGTCTTTTTATTTCGCAAAATTGCAATTTACGGGAGAATTAGTTTTCGCAGTAAACAAATTTTTTCCAGGCTCCTAGAGTCCATGAAATTAGCACTATTTAGCACTTTTCGTCCAACAGCCTGTAAAAATTATTAAAAATCTCGTAACGCGCTAAGCTCTTATCGAATCTAATAGCAAAAACATCGGTCTACTTAAACGTCCAGAGTAGGTGATTCGAATAACCACGCGAATTTCCCCTAAATCACTGCGAGTATGAAAAAATAATCGTGTGTGGGGGGGAGAGAGAGAGAGGAAGAGGGAGAGAAAAGATTAAAAGAGAAGATCGAGAGTGAAGAAACTCGAAAATTATGTGGCGAGAGAAGCGCCAAATGTTGAGATGACGTAAGAAAATGTGCTGTGTGATAGTCGAGAGAGACCTTGGCAGAGACCTAGAAGGAATATCAGCAGGATAAAGTATATCTAGAGGGATAGCATGAATTACTGATTTCGAGCAATCATTTGGATGTACAAAATGTTAGTTTCCATAAAAAAAATTCGCGTTTTTTTTTGTTATTATTTCGAACATCTGTCTTTTAGTTGAAACCATATGATCGAGTGTTCACTGCAAAAAACTATGACCAAGATGAACAAGTTTTTTCTGTACCTTGTTCGTCAAGACTTAGAGGTTTCATTCATTAGATATTAATAATTATTATGTCCATGAATAACGAGATTGTTGACCCCTAAGTCTCGTTATACACTCGTGATCTACGCCCATATAAGTAAACGAAGCCAGAAAAAAAAATGGAACTGATGCACTAAGTTATGCCTTGCGTTGCATCAGGACTAACATTTCCGTTGGTTTCGACGACTTCCGGCGACGCAATCGTCATGTTTCGTGTTTTGTTATACATGTGTAAGCATACCACCTGTAAGCTAACGGAAAAGCCAGACTTTATGAGCCGTTGCCGATCGGCAGTCTTCTTCTTCTTTCTGGCTGGCTAGCAAAAACACGAAGCTGAGATCACTAGCGACCGAAGAAAAGAGGAACAAGGAGACAGAGATGGCAAGCGTCCCGCGTTTAACCCAATCTCACGGCTAATTTGAATACGCTGATTATAAAGTAAAGTCACGTGTGAATATCTACGAATTTATGAGCCCCTTATATACCGATTTCAAGCTTAAAATACATTTATCAAACTCGTAAATAATGGAGTAGCGAAACTTGTTAGAGGATCATTATTGCCATTAAAATCGGAAATTTGCATTAATCCAATAGCCCTTTCATGAGCCTGAAGTTTACATCGACGCGACGCCACGAAATGAAGAAAAAAAAATGATTGGTCACTTTTTCTTCGAATTTACTTTCTTAATTTCATTTTGACTTTTTGGATCTCGCACGAATGGATTTGTAAAATATAAAAGTTATTGATATTTTTTGTTGCTCACATAAATGAAAACTTAATTGAATTGTAATAATTGGAGACTCATTAGACTCGGATGGAGCAGCCATTTCAACTTATTGTTCAAGTTGATGGACTGGTCAAGGTTGTGAACATTTTGAAATAGTTTTTAGCTGCAGCACATAACATTTCGTTTAGCGAAACAATTATCGTTTAACAAGATTTAATATTCTCATTGTTAGAGTAATTATTACGTTGCACGTTTTTTTTTCTTTGAGGAGCTTTGTACGGGGCGAGCTCATGAATTATTCATTCGAAATAGTACAATGATACATTGCTTCATGCATTGTTAATAGAATATTGTTTTGGCTCTCATATAATTACGCGAGTAACTCAATCCGAAAAAATAGCTGGGTACATTTGTGCAAATTCGATTTTCCTCGTATCGTCCTACTTGAAATTCTACGCGGGGAACGTATATACTGAAGGAACTGAGAAGGGGAGGAGGGATGATCTGATCTTGTTATCTTTACCGGCGGTGCACGGTTTCGTTTTCCCTCTATCGTTTCTTCTCTCTATTCTGTCTCGGTCTCTCCGTGTGTCGCGTATCACGACGACCGAAAATGGAAAATCAGGTGTGTCGTGTGTGAGCTCACGAAACTCACGCTCGGAGCATTCGCAGGCCCGTGCAGTTGGATCTATGGAAATAGAAGCTTTGAGTCGTTTGTGTCAGCAGGTCAGTTCTGTTGCTGGCTGAGGCCTCTACCCGTGATTTATTGCACACACATACACACAGATATTACGTGTTTTTTTTCTTTGCCTAGCGGGTATCTTTGAATACCGCTCCCACTGTACACGCATTTCATACTATTCGCACGTGTGTTTATACGCTCGTGAGTGTATACGTTGGACGATGAGTGCAATTGGCAGCCACGACGAGAATTCTACGAGCCTCGAGAGAGGTAGAAAAGTCGTCGTACCACCGACCACGAACGATTCTAGCAGACCGCCTGGTGCCAGCTCCGGTGAACAAAGGCCGCTAGAACGTTATACTGAAAATACAGGCAACACACAAATCCCTCTTTATTTATTATACCGTTGTTCTGAAAATTCACTTGACAATGAAATTTACGAAAAAAGTTTAAACTTATGCACATTGTTGACTAGTTATTGCAACTTGGATTTCCTCTATGGCGGATATTGTTTCAGAAAATGAAAATCAAGTGGGCGGGCTTTGTGCACTTGCTCAGATACTCTGCCCACAATTATCTCATTAATTTTAATTAATCAACTCAGGGAATTTTGGCTCCCTGATTTGCTGAGATTTCAAAAAATTTCTAAACTTCATTTTCCTTTTTGAAATAAATAACCTCGAGTGTTCTTCACTATTTTCGAGTGTGCGATATTCCATCGCTAATCAATTAAGTCTTGATCGTAGTGGGGAATCGCGGATCTTTCTCGTATTACGTGATTTCATCTCAACCCGTAATTGGCACTCTGATAGAAGCGTGTATACCCGAACGTCAAGGGTGATACGAAAAACATGATATCGATCAATCGCACAGAGCTAACGATCTCGAAAACTCTGGAAATTTTCCATTCCCGTCCTTGCTTTTCTATCGTTGCCAAAAAATCCAAACCAATCATCTACTTCAGACATTTTTGACGTCAGTTCTATCCCTAGCCGAACAAATATTTGCCAATTACAATGAGATCTGTCAAACGTTAAAGGACCAATGAAATTCCGATATATTCCCGTTTAGGAATGAGTCGCACAGAATAAAGATCCAAACTCACGAGGAACGATCACATTCCATTTTCCGTTTCGGATAAAAAAAGAAAACAAAAAAAAACCGAAACTTCCATTCACTTCAATCACACAAGGAAATAAAATCGTGCTCGGTATCTCAGCGTCTCTGAATTTAGAATCAAGAGAGCTCGTCGAGTATTAAATCGAAGTAAAATGGACTGGATGTTCCCTCAATGTCGTCTTAGAAATAATAATATACGACCACAGCTTTTAAACTTTTTGTCAAATTCAAAAACATCATCAATTGGAGAGGAACATTTATTACGTAACTTTAATAATAATAAAAAATTCACTTAGCATCGTCGATGAATTATCTCAAGTTGTCTTGTCATTTATGAATTAATACTCAATTCTCTGTTTCCTCAAGTGTATGACTCGAATCGATACGCATGTTGTGCGGCATTGTCGATGGATGCGAGCACGTGTATAATTACATCGGTCATATCGAGGCCGATGACGTCAGCCTATTAATACACACGTATAAATATATCGGATCTCGAAGAAATACGTAGAAAATGTGTTGACGCATGTGCGTGTGTACGAGTATTTGCACGATGCCTGCAGTACGGACGAAATCTTCAAAGTGTCCACGTGCACATGGTCGTGTGCTCACTTCTACGATCGGAGACACCGCGTCTGTCGTAATTGGCACAAGAACTGCGAATTGCGAGAAAAGTCAAACCGTCGCTCTGACAGTTTGCGTAGGTTATGAAGCTCACGTTTAAAATTATTATTTCAGTAAAAATAAAAATATGGCATCATCGGAAATAAATAATAAAATGAGAACAAATCACTCGAAAAACATCGGGATAAACTAAATTTAGTTCGCCAATTCTCTCTCGTCGATGCAAAACACTTCAGGCCTCGGTTTGGAATTGAAAAAGATTCTTGACAATGTAAAATACATTTTTCTCGATTGGAGACATTGTTTATGCGCGTTTCGATTTTCAAGGAATTTTATTTCGACCCACGGTACCATAGCATTTTCCATCCAAGTGTGCTGCTTCGATACCATGTGTGCTTTTCCGAATTGTTTGTCGTATTCGCGGACACACACGATTGAGTAAGTCGAAGCCTCGGCCGACGATCATTATTTAAACGTGACAGGGAGAGGGACGAACCTACGTATATGCATATAAAGATGTATCTCCACGATTTATACAATGCGAACATTGGCGAGTGAAAAGTCGTACAATAATGTCGTTAGCGGAGAGAAAAATATATCGAAAAATAGGAATTGAGGAAAAAAAGTTTAACGAGCTGTTATGAACATGGACTCTGTTCGTTCAGGTTTCCCCTTCGTTTTCCTTTCACTATCCTTCAGTCCATTCCTTCATTCGTGAACTCCGAAGCTGCGCTTGAGAAAACTTTTTCCAAGTTACTTCGCACACTGCCGTCCGGGACAAATTTGTATGTATGATTTTCATTCTTGTCATTTTTTATTTGCTTCCTCGCACATATCGAAAGTCGCAACGTTGCTCACAGCCCTCCTCTACAGTCTTTATGCAACTTTCGGTCGTCGCGATCGTACTTCGAAAATACGATTTTCAAAAAATGCTCACGAGAATTATTTCTCTGGAACGAGTCATCGAAAAATTCAAATATTCAACTCGAACATTTATTATCTTAGGAACAACGGAGATTCTTTAGATTTTCTGAAAACCACACTCCCCCATCAGTGCATGCGACGAGCCTCTCGTCAGGGACACAATATTTGTTGAGAATGTCCCATCGATTGGGCCTGGAAACCCTTATGTACATTTACATTTTCATGCTCATAATATATACGCAGATACATCCGTACGAACAAAGAGGGTCGTATTAACGAGATTCAATCTATTTATAGGCTTTCGTGAATACACAAATACATTCATGTACGGACGTATCATTTTAATTCCATATACATGTATCGGATGAGGAAATGTGATAAAATTTTGTCAGTTTTTTTTCTACATAACCAGACCATCTATTCCGAAGATTTATATCCGAGAAAGTATATTAAAAGTCTTTATTGGATCTTCCGCGTTCCACCGGACGAAAGTCCAATAACGATGATATGATAATTCGTGGGGCAGCTCGTAATCGCCTTGCCCATCCTTAAATTTGCATAAGTTCGCTCCGAAAGCTCCCGCTGTTGGAAAGCCTGTGGGAAAGCTTATGGCATGTCCTATATGTATACGAGGTGTCTCACTGCGATACGAGTCCCTTAACCGACCGTTCTGGACGCTGACAAATGTAATGTTAATGGAATAACTTTGTCACATTTTTTTTTCAATTATTTAAATTTCCATAACGACGCAACCATTTTTTTTATTATTTATTCCCATTAAAATCTCTTTCTTTAATGACGTAATTTAACGATTAATCAAGCAGAGAAATATATTTCTTTTTTCATTCCAAAAATACCCAATTTTGATAATTTTTGTGTTTTCCAGTTTATTTTTTTCAAATTGTAAATCATTTCATATTTCGTGTACGCTGTACGTTTGTTTTTCTTCTTTGAGTTTTCTCAGAGGCTCGAAATATTCAGTGGGTTCCGATAAATCATTGAATTTCTATGAATAATGCTTTGATCGTGATCTCTCTACAGGAACGATCTTTATTTGTCGGAAAGTTCATGAACTGTTACGTAAAAGGGTTGAATAGATTTTCTCGCGTGATACGGTTGAAAATTCCGTTCGACTTTGTACGCACATTGGTGTACGCAGCAAATATCTACCTGGGACCCGTATACCGTTTGTCGCTGATGTTGCTTTCCTTTGCATTCAGATGCCACACCTATATGGAAACACTGTTACGAGTTAGGGTCAAATTATGATTCTCTGGTGTCTCATACGAAAAAAGTGTAGCTGAAAAAAAAGAGGGTTGGCTGGGCCAGCCCCTGTTTCATGTCGCCTCAAGAATATGCTAGCCGTACAGTCTTGTTAAAAAATAACAATGATAACAAAAAGTTTGAAATTTTGTATTGTTGAAAAATCGTTTAATTTCAAATGAAAAAAAAATATTTTTCACATTTCCTCACGAGTGTGTTGCGTTGAGAATTATTCGTTTCAGGTCAAACTGTTGGATTGCTCGTGCGAAAAAATGTTGTTTTTCGTGACAAAACGTTCGTCTGAGTTTGCGAAATTTTTGAGCGTTTGAGATTTATTTGATCGAATAATTTTCAATAATCGGAAATTATTTTCGTATAATAATGAACGTCAAGATCTTGTGGATTCTTGGCAATTCGATCAGCTGCTACTAAATGTTGAAAAATCTTGCAACAGACAGTACAATCGATACCCTTCACAATGCTGAACGGCTACGCAGAATAAGGGCCGTCAGAACCGCAAGTCTTACGAAAGAATTCGCGCATTGCGTAAAGAACCAGGTCGTTGACAGTTTAGGGGGGTTATAAAATTCTGCAGGATTGAGTAAAACTAAATTCCAACGATGAAACCGACAGAAAAGGGGTTATTCCTATATGTTTCGTAGGAATCCTTCCACAGCTCTTCATTATCATTCTTGCTTTATTGTTAACAATTTACTACGCTGTCATGTCGCGTTGGAAAAAGGAGTTTAATGTCTTTTTGTCTTTTCTCCAAACTTTGTACTTTTGTTGTCAATATTACTTTTCCCACACAGTTTAAATCATTTTGAAACGGATAAAAGTTTATCTTCGTTGTGTTTCCATTCGATGAGTAAAATATATCGATGAACTGTAGGAAAGGGGCAATAAGATGTAATTCGAGCGAGTATTTTTACAAGCAACAATGCGAATAGCTCACAAGTGAGTGAGAAAAATTATGTTCCGTTGTAAATATAGCTCATTGTATTTTTTTCGCTGGCTTGGTTTTCCTTTGGGATAAAAATCCATCAAATAGCCATGAGAAGAAAAAAGTATCGGAGAATTCGTTGCACTTAGCCCTGTTGCGCTCCCTTTCACATTTGCCATCGTTCATGTGACCCGCCACAAGGGTGACTGAGCGACAGAGTGGCGGGAAGAGTGAGCCACGTGATCGTACCCCGAATATGGGTCACGGAACAAAGGATCGTCAAGTTTGTTCCAAGTCTCTAAGGGCTAGAGGAGATTGACGTTAAACAGTCACCCCTGCTTTCGGAACAAGGGCTACATCACTTTGTCCGCATTTTTTTTCCGCCGTATCAGCGTTAATCACGCTCGAGTGGATTTTGTATTATCCACCAAAAATGATGCTGTTGAATGAATTTAGTGTTTTCGTGAAAATATACCGCGTTTACGCAAATTACCGTCGGTGCATCGGTCAGAAAAAAAAACCTTCTCATCAACCTCTGCACGACACATCGTGCGTTAATATTTTTCATCCGAGCCTAAAGTTTGTATCGACGCAATGCCACGAAATAAAAAAATTTAAATAAATAATTCGACACGTTTTTTCGATTTTTTTTTTCTTAATTTGCCTCTTGCCTTTTCCGGACCTCATGAATAGATTCCTAAATTAAAAAAGTGACGGATTATTTTTTTTATTTTTCATTTCGTAGCATTGCGTCAATGCAAACTTCAGGCTCATTTTTTTTTATTTCTTACGAATTAAACTGAAAAATCATGATAAAATGCAATCATCGAATATACATTTTTCCCCAGTTGATATAACCATTTCGTATAGTGAATAACAAAAATATAAACCGCGGTGAACCTCAAACTGATATCGTTTTCCAAACTTGAAGCGAAAATAATGGGATTCATGGCTCGCCACAGATATCGTGATTTATTGACAACTGCATTATCAAGAGTATGCCATAATTTGGATAACAATTGATTGATGAAAAAAAAGGCGAAAAATTTGAGATTGACGGTATCTTAATCGTACTTTGAGCGTAATTTTCCGCCTTTGAGTTATGCAAATATCGCTGGCATTGCACGAGCACAATTTCGAATAAATATTCTACATTAAAATCGTCAGCTGAAAAATGATTTTTAAATGTGAAGAACATAAATTTAACCATAAATGCGAAATATTCAAAACCCATAAAATGAAGTACCCAAAACATCGTAAAGTAATTAAGGAATCAAGCTGTGAATAGTTATATACTTTTAAAACTGAGCAAACAGTGAAAGTGCGGTGAGTCTTCGGATTTTGTTCGACGAGATGACCCCCCGTAGTCAGACCGGCCAAAACGGTCTGGTATATATTTTATGGTGGTCATTGTGCCCCTAGGCACGCGTAAATGCTACTGTGCAATAATTGCGTTTGCACTATGCTTTGGGATGGCCGTTTTCTTTGTCTGGGAGAGGGATGATGAAATTCTCTTCCGCGTTGCGTTAGACAAGAAGGATAAAGTTATTGTTTATCGCTATTTGTGCAATTCTAGTCAATAATAATAGGACGAGATCCAGAGAACGATGCTCCTCGTGATCGCGCCGTTTTTCGAGGTCGATCTGTACACCGATTAATCGCTTCTCGTTCTCAATCTCATTATTTTTTACATTTTTTCACAAATTATTATTTTTTCATCATTTTTTTTTTTCTTTTGCACTTTTGTGATTTTGTTGTTATTCACTGTTCTGCGCCGAAGGGGCGTGTCGATGAAAGCTATCGGAACCCTGGACGCCGGTACTTTTTCTCATACCCCTCTTTCTCGCTCTCCACCGTGCCACAATTGCTCGCGTATTTTATTCGCGCCTTTACCGAGTTATAGTAAACACGACGATTGCTTCTTGACCTTTTCCATCGACTCTTCTAAGAGACTTTCTTTCATAATACCAATTGATTAATATAAAAAAAGAACGCCCCTCAATTTGCGATGTAGCTCAATTCTATCGATTAAAATCGGAGTCAATAAAATTTCGGCAATTCACCGAGCCATCTGGGCCTTTCAACAATTCCGATTTTTAACAAATTGACTCTCGTAATCATGCAGGGAATTGCTACAAATTTTTTTCTCGTTCCTTCCCATGATTTGCGTAGGCACTCGGTTTTTTTTTTTTTTTTTTTTTTTTAAATATTACGAACTAAATATTTTTTGATAATTTAAAAATCTTCGTAACATATTGACTATATTTTTCATTTGTGACGAAACTGTTAGCAAAATTTACGATCGGAATGCCAAAAATGTACTTCCGGAATGAACATTTTTCAATATTTCTTGCTCCAATGACAAAAAGTTTGTGATTTTCCAAAAAAACATTAAGTCGAACGTATCGAACAAAATATCGATTTTTTCCAACAAAATTTTCTTTTCCGTGTGTATAACACTGCTGAATGAAGGGCGAGGTAGATTCACATGCACGTGTATGGATGTATTACCACAAGAATATACATCATGTTTATATGCTCCTGCATCGTATGCATAGGCTCCCCATAGTTATGGGAAACATGCGTACGTTTTCGTGTACCGATTTTCCAACAGCATATACATATAGGTGAAGGGATAAAGGGAAAAGCCTGATTCGCGTTAGTCACGATTCATCGCAACCCCTCGAGGTCGTAAATGCTCTTGATGCTCAACGTATATATTCATCCACGTATATACACGGTTATACACTTATGCATAATACTGTTAAACCCCGGGAGGTTTTCTTCGAGAGTACAACGAGAAACGCGGTGGTACTAAAACCGAAATCCCATTGGAGAAGGTATATGTTAATGGAACAAAGAAAGGAAATCGTCACGCGAATGTTCTTTCCACGCTCTCTCACATTCCCATCGAGAGGTACTTTTCCCTCGCAGTCGGAGCGACTCCCTGTGCAGTGTATATGCGAAAAGATACGTGTGCTCCATTCACGCACTTCCGTCGCGAATTCCACATCGACGCATCGTTCAATTTATCGGATTACATGCAGGCGTGCGAATTTATATGACGAAGACAATGAAAATGTACACATGCCCTGGGTATAATCGAGTTTCATAGGGAAAATCGTGCAAAAGGCATCTCCAAGAGTGCGGTATGTTGGTCTTTCTTTGCGAATCTCCTACTCTGTTTGGTCGAATTGCGTTCTATCGAAAATTGCATCGTTCGAATGAAACATTATTCTTTTACATTGATCATGATTTTGATGCCGTGAGAGTGCTTATCCACCTAGAAAAAAGTTTTATTATAAAAAATAGAAAAAAAATTTTTTAAATTTTAAAAAAGACAAATTTCTATGAGTTCAATACTTATTGGTTGAATGCCAAGAAATATTGCTTCTTTTCAAATATCGGGGTTTATTTAACAATAAATATAGAATTTTATTCAAATAAATATGTTTTTGAAAATAAACGACGTATTTATTACAATCAAATGAAATTTGTATTTATTTTCAATAATTCAAAAGATTTCTACATGCAATAAATCAAATTATTTGGAACAAATAAATGTCTATTAGGTTGGTATTGAAATTTGTAAATTTCCTTCAGTTAAACAAATTTTATTCATTTTTAATAAATCTTTTGTATCGGTGTCGAAGCTTTGGTATGTCTTGTGGAGTACAAAGTTACAGGAAGTCGTAATATTGAAAAGAGCAAGGAAAAGGCATATTGAATAGTTTGCCGAGCGTAAAATTCCGAATCGCTTTAATTGCTTTGATTCACGGTGTGTAGACTCAATTTTCCGATGTCTCGTAAACAGTCACCAGTGAAAATATATGACAAAAAGTGCGAGAAGTGAAAAGAAAATGCACTTCGATTTGCCCGCAAGGGACATCGGGGTTGAGGGGAGTTTCTGTGTGAGAAAAGGATAATGGATATATTAAAATATATTGACCTGGTTCTGGGAACTCGCAGCGGGACCGGCCGCACGTATGTACGTTACAATTTCGATCATCATAACGAGCTGAGTGTAATAATAAGTGCATCGTCGTAAAACAGTTAACAATGGCGATAATATTTATTATTGTTTTTATGGCAAATGGTGTCCGGACTCGGTGGCTTTTCTATTCTGTCGCTCTGGCAGCTTTTCTTTTTTCCTCGTATTGATCCGAGGCGCTCCTTTATCTCTTCCGGTTTTTACGATCGTTCAGAGGGGCCCAAACCAGAAAAGAAGATTCTGCTATGACTCGCGCGTCCGCCATCCGCACGAGACGGAAATCGCTTTTTCTTTCCTTCTTTATCCTCTCCTCTCTTTTTTATGTTATGGCAATCGAGCCTAGAGAGTGGCGCACGTTATTTTGTTACGAAACCGAAAAACCGATGCGCAATTTCGCTCCAGCGCACGGCCTAGCCGACACCCTTTATTACATTATTGACATATATGAGCCATTACCTTCACACCCTATATTTATTCAATAAATATATATATATATATATATATATACCATGTACTCCAACTCGGTCTTTGTACACACTCTGCTCTTCGCTACATCCCCGCATACGTTCGCACACACATTATAAACTATCCTCAGGCGTATACCTGTTGTGAAGCCCGTCGAAGCAACAGGGGAGGACGCATAGAAGGGAAGGAACCTCAAGATTTTCTTTGTGTGTCCATCATTGCTTTTCCCGCACTTTCGTATACATTATAACGTACACACTCATACACGCACACAATTTATATGAATTTATATGAAAAAAAAAAAAAAAAACGCAGGAAAAATTGATCGTTATCGGCTGGAATCGAGGGTGACAAAGGAAACGAAAGGACAAAAGCGAACCGGAGAAATTCAGCACGTTAGGTCATGCCGGATGTTTTCATGTTTACGGAGCCATCTTTCGGAAAAAGGCCTCGGTACACACGCGTGGTCAACGTTTTCTTTCTTACGACGTATTATGTGACAGCTGCCACTTTCGTTTGGACATTTAAAAACTTTTTTGAACGGGCGCCTCTTCGTTAATGTGGATATAGTTTTTGAATCTTGACACACATTTGAACTTTCGTTCCTGCAGTGTATTTTTACAAACCTATGGACACACTGGGTCAATTTGACCCGGAGCGTTATTCATACCCACGAGAAAGCCTTTTACTGGTTTTCGTTGAATTATTTTTGTTAAATAATGAAATAATGGTTTTTCTGTGGCCAAAATTTCAAATCCATCCATTTGTTTTTCTCCCTTTGTCTGACTCCGATCTGATCCGATGTCGATATAATTTTGTTCTCTTCTTCCATATCCTCCTGGGAGCATCATTCCATATCGTAAATGTTTCGATCGCCCACCCGCTTCGGTACGGGATACATTTTTCTCCGTTTAATCTGCCTGACAGCAAGGCGAAAAGAGATCGGGTGCGAAGAGATATACATCGCGTGACATTTTAGGTGAAACTTCTATCAGTAAATTGGAAACAGAACGGTGGGGGAAAATCGAAATTCAGTTTCCAACACTCGTACAGATGCTGCGTTTCTCAAGACTCGTCATATTTGCTCACCATTTTTTATTCCCGGTCCTCTTGTTTGGAAATAATAAATATTATCTCGTCATTGTTGGTGAAGACATTTTTTTATCCATTATTTTTATCCACGAATGCGATCACTTTTTCATCTCCCCAAAAGATTTTTTTCACATTAAAAACCAAAGTTTCCATTCTTTGGGAAAAATAAATCAAACATTTTTGGAAACTCGTCAATTATTCCACCAAATCCTTTTGCTAGCCCAAAGAGCATAAAGACCTTGACATATACAAATTGATATCCTGGTAATTGTTCGTCACCTTGATGCGCTATCAGTATCTGAAATCTGTTTGCTCGAACTTTGCTCGTGAGTCGGGCTGACGCCCGTCAATATCTATCGGCGTTTATTTCTTTCGTTGTTTTCCTTTCGGTATTGTGTTTTTCGCGAATAATGTCGAACGACATTGATGGACGCAACACATAGGACACAGACAAACGGATACATGGACAAATAGTAAATTGGATGTACGTGTTTAAATAAATAATAATCGCAATGCGTGCGAGAGGAACGTTTGTTTATTCGTGAATCAACAAATCTTGGAATTATCGCACACCGCTTCGAATTTGCATCCGTTACAAACCGGTCAACCGACTCGCGCAGTGGCAATCTTTTGTATACAATTTTATCGCGTATCTTCGTTCTCTATGCGATCTTGTTTGCTGGTTAACAAATATCACACATGATCGACCACACAGACTTAAAGTGAACACCAGTTTGTTCACTTTTCTCCTCGATTCTCTCCATCAAACTTCTGCCTTTTATTATTACTGTTTTACGCGATAAGCAACGCTAGTTGTGCAAACTCTACACTTTGCACTCGTACGCACGTTTCGTCGATTTTCTTATCTATGCTCTTACCATAACGAAGATGTCCGAATGATTTTGAGAGAAATCTTCGAAAATATAGTCGCGAGGGCCATCAGATCGAGACAGCTCTTGATAAACCTCGAGGACAGAGGACATTTCTGTGTTTTGAAAAACGAGTTATTCCCAAAACGACAGGTGTTCGAAATCAAAATCCCTTGCGACTTGCGACTTACAAAGTTACTATAAGGCGATGGAAACTTTATCACTTCCGATGTATGCTCAATAACATACTTTTTTCAAACCCAAACAAATAATAGTCTAGTTAATAGTTTGGAAATTTATAGAGAATGGAAAAAAAAAAAAAAAAAATTTTTGGAGGCGCCGGGTATCGATCCCGGTACCTCTCGCATGCTAAGCGAGCGCTCTACCATCTGAGCTACGCCCCCCAATGATACCTTAGCATGAAAAAGTTATTTTGTCGAGCAACAAAGCGAGAAATACTAAATTGCGTCAACTCAACGATATTTATATATTTTCTTCGTATTTCCAACGTTCATCCACTTCACGTAGAAATAGTTGACGCTGGTGGGGAGATTGCATGCTACACATGAACTCGATTATCAAATAAAACTTGCCAGAGTATAAAATATCGATTCCTCAACATTTGGCGCAATTGGAAAGCTGATGTAAGCTCGTAAAACGAGATTAGAAATGACGCACTCTCCGGTTGTCGTAAACGTGCATCGTAAAAAACAAAAAGAATGTGAAAATAAGTGGCTAGTGATAAAAAAAAAGGGCGTCAAGTGAAATATGCTCACTTTGCTGCCCCTTTCAGATTTGTAGTCTCATAATACTTTGGGAAAAGTAACCTATTGTGAGAACATCCCTGATCTCATCAACCTTATCACCATTGAAACTTGTGACTTTTTATGACGATATAGAAATACTTTTGAAATTTTTATTTCACGATCAATCGATCCAACTTTGTGGGATCCGTTTTTATGATTCCATGACTTTTCTGGAAATTCGCATCGGCACGTGTTTGCATATGCATATAAATCGAGGGTGCACCATCGTTGAAACCGCAAGTGTCCGAAGGCGTGAATCATCGCGATTTAGAGAGCATGAAAAAGAAGAAGATAATCCCAAAGTAACGTCACGCGCTCTTTGTCCCGTCTCAGGAGTTTAAAGTCTATTTAAAGATTTGGAGGTTCGACCTGATGACTACGCATCGGGCAACATAAAGAAAATACCCCGAAAGCCGTGACAATGGTCCCACTATAACGATCAAAATGGAAAAATAAGTGCGAAACTCGATTTTTAGTTTTATCTTGAAAATTTGCCTCCGCTCGTTTTAATAAATCACACGAGAAAAGTTTTTTTCCAAACAGTTGACAATCGTTTCTTTCTTTTCTACAAAAAAACGTCAAGGTCCCGGAATTGCTCGTTTTTGAAATATCTTCGAAAATAAAAGGACAAGAAAACCTCCACCTAAAAAAAAAAAAGATTAGCTAGATTTTTTTCTCACATTTTATCAAAGTCGAGTTTTGTCTCTGAATATTCGTACAACATGAATTATTCCTAAGTACTAGATGGATGGCAGTATCGCCACTATTCAGTCAGGCCATTTGCCTTCGAGGAGAAACGTCACGTGAGTCATCGTCGTAAGAACTCTTCAAGGGCGCAAACATACTGTGAAAAAAGTACATATTTATAACATATTGAATGGTTGTATGTCAGTAGTGCCAAAGCAGCACATTCGGGTTGAGTCATGGAACATTTGATGGACTTATTCCGGGCGATTCAAATGAAATAACATTCGAAAAAAAAAAGTAAACACATGGATTTCCTTTTCAATCGATATTCTCTCGTCGTTTGGAATACCATCTTGAAAAATATGAAGATTAATACTGTAACGAGAAGTTCCATGTGTGTTCGTCCGGGCGTCGAAATAGTTGGAGGCCGATATTATAAAAAAGTGATGCGTAGGAAGTTGCATGATAGGTTATATCGAGTAACTCTGTAAACGGGGCATTAAGTACACGAAACTTGAGGAAAAGGGCTCTTCCATATCTGAGCAAGTAAAGTCCAAAGTTTAACTATAGCTCCGAAAGTATTATGCACTGGAAATCGCTAGTTCTATATGCTGTTGGTGCATACGAAGGTAGCATCGAACGGAAAACCGGTTTCCTTAGTGAACGGGAGTCTATACATATATTTGTATAGAGAGATAGGAATCATCGAGTTGCACGATATTTACTGGCTACTGGTGTCTTTGAGTTTCGAGCTTCTGTTTTCGATCCATTGGAGAATCGAGGCCGCGGGTTTTACAAACAAAAAATCAAAAAGCTTCACTTTCCAAGGTCAAATAATGTTAGAGATGGTGACTTTTCTATCGAGTGATACATTTCGATTGGTTTTCGGAGTTTCGAGATCACTTTAGGCTCGGAATGGCGCGTATTTTTGTCGCTGATAGTCAAACGACTGTAATCGATTGAATTGCTTGAAATTTAGGGCGAAAATCTTCGGAAAATGTAACTTTCATTAAACCGAGTGTGAATGCTTCGCTGCTTTTCAATGCAGTCATAATTTATTTTCTTTTATAATAGAAACGTTCGTCTCGCTCGAGTCGCTCGAATTATTAATCTCAATGTCAAAATGGTCGTTTCATCATTGCGAACTACACAACGCGAGACGATATACTAAAAAGCTGTCTAATGCAGTTTTATTTCCACGTAGTTTTGTGTATCGCCTCTCAGATTTCGAGGCTACGAGTAGAGCGCGTATAGAGTCGACTTCACAACAAGAATACATATGTAAACATGTTGGTCACGCTGTTTTCTCATATTCATATACATAAGAGAGCACACACGCATAATAAAAACAGTAGTAAGAGCACGTGGTCCGTCAGGCTTTGTCAGGTGTACTCGATCTCGTAAGCAAGAGCAACAATCAAGTATTTTCATTACTTATCGCGTATTATTTGCATTAAATAATTGGAGGATAAAAAAACTAGCGTATTTTTTGAACGACTAGCTACGGCGTACGTGGTATTGTTTCGGATGTTAAAACGCCCGTTTCCTCGGCCAAATAAGTAATACGATTGGACTTTATCCCAAAAGATTTTGAAAGCTCATAGCTGCGTTGGGAATAGTGTGGAAAAAAAATTCATCGCTCCCGCATTGGCGTGGCTGAGTTCGAAGATGTAAAATAGAGACTTCGAGCCAAGCGAGGCGAAGTGGAATTGTACGAACGAGAGACAATGATAATTGTGCTGAAAGTTGAAGCCTCTGAACGGATGTCACTGTCGTCGTTTTTCGGCGTTAAAAAAGAGAAGACAAAAAATAGTTGCAATTGTTTCATTGTCAATGGAAGAAAAGTGTGGCAAAAGTGAGTGGAGTGGCAAGAAGCAAGGGCGAGTGCGACAAAGTCTCCGCGCGTTCGCCGTTACAATAACGGCATCCGAAGAGTCGGGGATAAACGGTGGGGCGCGGGTAAAAGATGGCACAGGAGACCCGAGTTGTATAGAGTTCCTGGAGCGGTGGAGACTCTGCAATGTAGCGCGCAAAGTCTCTCTATAAACTGTGTAGCATAGAAAGTCTTGCGAACGAAAGAAGAAGAAAAGGAGCGGGAGAGATTGCCGCGAGCAAACGGCCGCGCAGTCTATAAAACAGCATACGCCAGTATTCCTTATACCAATATGTATATATCACGCATGAATGTGAGTTTCTATGTAACACACACACTGGCACACATATATATGTGTGGCAATGCCGTAACGACGACGAGAAAACGCTTTACAGCTTGCTTTTTTCCGCGTACGTTGACCTCACGTTCTTCTTTGATACTAACCTCGCCCAATCTTCGCGCGGCTCCTTCCACCCCTTCACCCAATCGTTTTTCTTCAAACAACACATTCAAACGCTCGCGTTTTTAATACACGCCATTATTTGTACGCCGCTTTTTCACTCGTACTCTGGTTATTACGGATATTATGCCATTATACCGAACAAACTATAAAAACATCCAGGAAAATCACACGTTTTGTAGCAACAAAAGTCTAATGCTTTACTTTTGCACTCGATTTTTTTGCAAATCAATTAGCTTCGGTTAATATAATCATTCGATAGCATTGAGTCGGACTTTTTTGATGGTTTTCATTTAAGGCCACAGGTGCTACTTCTCGTTGATCATTCTCATTCATATTTTTTGTTTATTCGACGAATAAAGTTTGGGCTTTTTTTTTCATGGAGAGACGAATAGGTAGATTTGTTATTGTTTGAGAAAGCTTCGGCAATGTCTTCAGAGGAATGAAATATTCAGGAGATGCGTAACGAGGAAATAAAGTTGAGGAGGAAAAATCTTTGACGAGTGAAATTTTTTGGTGCTGCTGTTTCTTTTTTATTTTTGTTGTTGTTTTTTAAAAAAAAATTGTTTATTGCGGAGAAAATATTGTAAGTATATAAATTGATGAATTTCGTATTCACTACCGACTCGGGAATCAATAATTTCGTAGCAATTGTTGATTCGTCAAGAGCGCCGATCGGAAAAGCCCGAGGGGCGCGAGTCAAGTCGTTCCCCTGCTTCCTTCTTTCCTTTGTTTGGTATGGTTCGCCGATACTCGAACTCCCTCAATGCTTACATGTTACTCTTGACAGGGAGATCCCTTTTCCATGTCCTTCCTTATTTTCCGGTTCGACTTTGGGAACAAAGAAAATAAGAACGCGGTCGAAAGAGAGAAAAGTGTGTCGAAAAGGGAAGGAAAATCGTGTCGCATTATCCGTCCTGCGGAGTACGGAGACAAAGCTTTAGGCGGATAATAATGACCCGTCTCCCCCGTCCTTGATTCATTGGAGAGGGTAACCTATGAAATACAATGAGAAAGAACTGGATGCACGTTCTTCTCGCCTCCCATTCCGTCATGCACGTCGATGCTTTTTTCTCCTTTTTTTTTGTCCATCGATACACTCAAAACCTCGTCTTTGTTCCTTTTACATTTTTTCTGCTTCTCACAACATACAAATCATGGAAGAACAAATTATTGAAAACAAATATTCGAGTGAGATCGTCTGATACATTTATTCTCAATGATAAATATTTAAGAGATTTTCCATTTTGTAGAAATTTATCGGGGTCAAATTGACCCAGTGTATAGAAACAAACTGTGTCGAAACGGTGGCTAGCAAGATTCTTCTCGTCTATGCCCGCTATTTATTTTATCAATGAAAAAATGCTCAGTCAATTTTGCAAAAAACAGTCCATTTTTTTCGCTGTAATATTTCGTTTCTTTGTTCCCGAATCGCGCTTTTACATGAATGATAAACAGTCCGTTTACACACGCACGACTGATCGTATTATGCGTCGAATTTCGGTCTTGTTTACGTGAGTCCGAACGTGTTTGTGCTGAATGAAATGAATGTTCACATTATAATATACACGCAGTGTTGTAACGTCGCTGTGAGCACACATACAGGCAAGGATGTAAACATCGAAGCAAGTCTAAACGTCGCAATGAATGCTACGATACGTGTTTTCAAGTTTGGGTAAATAAAGAGCCGAGGAAAAAATAATAATTCTTGAAGATTCCCTTCGCCTCTCAATTCAGCTCCGAGCTATTGACTTTTCATATTATTTTATGGAACATGCCACAACCCCCGTATGGTCCAATTTTTTCATTCTCTTCCTTTGTTGTTCTTCGCCCTCATCACCAAGCATTACGCTTTATTCTCATAGAGTATAACCTCTCCGGAGAAACCTCACGTGGCCTCGAGAATTCATTGATCCCCAAGCGCGCGGGTCCACGGGACACGCACTGTTATCGTGCATAAATATATACAGGGTGTCCTACCGGATGAAAAAATCGATAGCCCCATTTCAAATTCGAGATAAAACTCGGTGTCGAAAGGTCTGAAAAATGTTTTCATGAAAATATCAATCGATGGATTTAATTGAGAGGCCGGAGGCTCAAGAGCGTTCTTGGGTCGAAGCACTTCTCGTTGTCGTGCCTCCGCATCATTCGGCCAACTGTGATAATCAATTTGTGCTGGCTCTACTTGGACCTTCATTCGATTCCCTCAATTTCTATTTGATTTAATTAAAAAAACTGTTTTTCCATTAGGTAAATCACGTAAATCTTGTCGGTACCGAGTATCCACGCGAAGAGAATTTAAAACGAAAAGTTACCGTTACGAAATCCCGTTAAACGGAATTTCACAATTTTTATTGGGCAAAATTTTAATTTCTACGAAAAGAGATTAGGATTACGAATGAAAACTAAAAGAAAATATCGATTTTTATTCTCTCCGCGCTGCTCATCAACCTTCCCGTTTCGATCACTACGAGGCGCAAACCCTCGAGGCGTTTCTTACATACGAATTGCACCGCGGATGTGCATAAATTGCGGGAACATCGTTCCGCTATCGCGTCACACTTCCATAAAGTTCCGAAACAAATTTCGTCAAATTTTAGACCCACACATCGCAGCACGGTGCAGGAATTTTGTACCATCTAAAATCTAATCGCACGCGCAAGGCTAGTATCGAAAATATATTATTTTCTCCAATAGGCCACGTACCGATTACGTGAGTGCGACGGAGATGTTCGACAAGCATATTTTCGGACGTTCTTGAGATTTCGAGAAAAATACAAGTTAGACCGTCTTCTCTAGCGAAGCCAAAACAAGCTGTGAGTTTGGTTTCCTCGAAAGACCAACCAATTCCTGGTAAAACGCGTAGCAGCATTTTTTAACCCATCGCAAACCGATAGATTTTCTTTCTTCCACGTTCGTTGAATCACACAATGTCACACAGCAGATACATTGAGATCGGAGAAAATAATTTTGTTAAGCTGTATGGAGCGCGATTGGCCTGTGGGGCATAAAACGACTTTTTCTAAATATCTTTCCCGCGAGTGAATTCATAGTGTTTTGACCATCTGCAATGGTACACCCGGTATACGTAGATAGTGTGTATATATATACATAGGAGATCACACACATGCCTCACACCCGGAAACTATAAAGATAGAATCCCACAAGGTTGTACGGTACGCATTATACGCACGCGATTCGACCAGGCACCATTTATATTTTCGAAAACAAAGCACCCCTATGGAAATGAAGTATATGTTGAGTGTGTACGTCAGAAACTATATTTCTCCCAAACAACATGTAAACTCAGAAGGAATCAGGTGTTTTTTATTCATTCACAATGTATTTGTGTCGAGATTTACGTAAAACAATAATTTGAGGAACGTTGGGGTGACTTAGATATTTTCGTTTGTTTACAAATTCCGGAGAAAATATTGAACTTTCGGTAACAATGGAATTTGCTTTGCCCTCTTTACCACGCGCTCAATCCCGAGGATGCGAAACGTTTTTGTTTCCTATTGTCCATTTTTTAACAATAATGAGAGTAAAAACCTTGCGGTCTCTGCGTTTGCCGCACATTTGCAAAGTTAATCTCCATCAAACTCAATTCTCCTTTTCCGGAGACTTGCAATATTTTCTTTGTACTTTATGCGCGTCTGCTTCCCTCGTGACAGAAATAGAAAAAAATAATATTTCAACGAGGACAATTGATCGAGTCGATTGGTTTCGTATCGATTCGATGTTTAGAAAATGAATTTGGTATAATAGGATTTTGTATTGAGTTGATGAAAATGCGGAGTCGGACTGGGGTACAAATTTCGATAATTCATTTGTCGCGTGACATTTCAAATTCACGAGCCATTTAAAAAGATGACCTAAATGTGTTATTTACTTTTCGTTTTTCCATCAGTCTGTCTTTTGTGCAAAACGTTAATATCCATATATGCAAATATGTGCATACGTGCGGTGGTTGCCCACACGTGCGAACGCATTGCATTACGCTATGTGAGTTCTGTACTGTGACGAGGCTGGGTAATAAGAAAAACTGATATTTTTAGAACGGTTAGTAATCCCTGTTGCTAGGACATCAGCTGATCCGAAACAGCGGTCCGTGCTTCTCGGCGTCAGTAGCGTACCATGCGCATGCTCCGCAGTACCGCCTTTGTTTAAGAATTCTTTCTTCCATTCGTTCTTCCATTTCCGAAAGAAAAAAGTATTTTCCCAATTTTTTTCTCGACAGTGTGAGTCGGCTCAAAACATAGCAAGCCTGTTCGAAGCCGATCGGTATACAATTTATTTTTTTCAATAACTTCCTTTTAATTCGAACCCAAGAAAATTATTTCGTTGTCGAATAAATAATAAAAAACGAAAAAAAAACAAAATCATATAATGAAGGACGAGACGATGGTCAAAATGGTAACACAACCTCGTAAATTTATGAGATACGAATCGTTCGACCGAAAGAAAGAGGTCTGACTGTTCCTGAAATGACAATGATTTAAAATTAACATTGTATCATAAATGTGAATCGATCACGTTAGCCTGTGATAATTTTAATGAAAAAAATATGTGTCATTGTATATAATGATAACCAAGTGTGGTTTTAAAATGTGAGACTGTTCCAAATTTTCGTTCGACGAAATGTCTATTAATTCGCAAATAGGCTTGATGAAGCTCGAGCGCGATAACTAAATAAAAATTGAATATACATGTGTGTTGAGTGTTTAGTAGGTTTCCTCGGTATACGCTACTGCTGCGTAATGTCAGTGAATATAGAAAAACCGCGATGACGTTGTATGTGTGCACATTTGTTCGCGCGTGCACGTGTATATATAGGCAAACACTTTTCCCCTTCCATGCTTGTTTTCGCGGATCCTCTATCCCCACTTCGCGCCGCGAATCTCCGGCCAGATGATCGCATGGCCGTCTCATACGATTCTCTCGAGGCGTCAGTTAGCAACCGGCTCTGTTACGGTGTAGGCGGGTTGTTTTTCATCCTCCTTCTCTCGCTCTCCATCTATCAATTTATATAATAATATAAGTTTATAACGTTGAATGTGTATTGAGAGTCCGTGAGTGTGCCGGTTATTAAAAATAAATGTATATCAAAAAGTAATATATACTTAGCTACGAATGAAAAAATAAAAATTAAAAAGTGAGTCAAAAATAAAAAATTGGCATCATTTGACACTCGTGTACAAAAGGTCGTAGGAATAAAGAGAAATGCAAGTGACGAAATCGGAAGATTGCTTGACAAAGACGATCGATTAAAACTGCTAAAATAATACATGTTTTTATTAACAAACGGGATTCGGTTGCATTATATTTGAGGTGATAAATCGATACGAAGGAACACGAAAAACTCGTTCATGATAATTTCTAGTCTTTGACTATTAATATATCTCGAGAAAGTCTGTGATATGACCGATTATTTCGTTTTCGTACTATTTAAAAGTGACACCTTTCGGACGTCTTAATATTAATAAATATACGAATAAAACAACATCGTTAACGAATTAAATAAAAATAAGTGAGACAAAGCATAATTTATTCGCACATAAGATATCACGTACAAAAAGTTGACGATTTTACGCAACGAATAATCAATTGACATATAAACAAAAAGAAAATAAAAATCGCAAAAATAACGAGTGAAATCCTTACAACATTCGTGATTTATCTCAAATATATGTAAATACAAGATTCATGTCGTACGTCTACTGAATCTAATTGAGGTTTTATAAAGCATTCGCACCAATTATACCATTGAATAAACGTAAAGGGAGATTCACGCTTTTTATAAATTTCGTGTCAATTTTTAAACAACTATCGTGACGTACATATTTGTGAAAATAACAAGTTCATATACTACAGAGAGACATAAATCGAAGCAAAACTTATTTCTAACGTTCGAAGGTGTTTTTGGTGTAAAAAGAAAGTAGAGAAGTTTAGAGTGTATTTTATCTAGACGCTCTCAAAATTCCTGTGACGAACGAGGGAGAATTCTGCCCAGAGGCGGATACGTTCGCTAACAGTAGCGGTGCCGGCATAATGGGTCAAATTGGAAATGACGTGAGTTCTCCTGCAAATACTAGTTCGATTTGAGATGGTGATTATCATTTTGTGCATTTTTCGACTATTTCCCCCGTATTTTTTCGTTTTTATCTTTCTCTTATCATTATCATTTTATTATCGCTCTAAGGCGATAATCGTCATCGAGATGTCGAGTGAATCGCTGTTAAAAATCAATGGATCTAATTTAAATGAATAGAATCAGCCCAAAAAAAAATCTAGGCCACATGAAATGTTCGTTGGAATGAAAATAAAAAATCGCATTACGTGCACCTATTTTCGATTTTTTTTTCGCCATTTATAAAACTCGTTCGCACGGCCGGAAAAATATCAATTTTTAGCTCATATCGTCCGAAGTACACAGTAAGAGGGAGGTTAAGTGTTTCAACATCGTTTGATAAACGCAATTCTCGAAGACGATGATTCGAAGCCCACTTAAAAAATCATTACTGTCTTTTTCCTATTGATATAAAAATATTTTTTGTTTCTAATGCCGAAAATTTGACAGCGAACCACTCAATCTTGAGCTTCGATATCGGGCCAATGGGAAGGTTTTTATTCATGAAATTCTTATTGGCCAACTTTCCATCGATAATTCGCAGAGTAGCTGAGGCGACGTGCTACTTTTTTCTTCTATTTTCTTTTTATCATGAGCCTGAAGTTTGCAGCGACGCAATGCCACGAAATGGAAAAAAAAATACAAAAACAGAATGATGCGAAACTTTTTTTATTCTACGAATCCATTCGTGACGATGTCCAAAAAAGGGAAGAGGCAAATCGATAAAAAGTGACGAATCATTTTTTTTTTTCATTCCGTGGCATTGCGTCGATGCAAACTTCAGGCTCATTTTTTATCTCTGTGGAAAAAAGTGATCGGAAATAGTTGACCCTCGCAAGTGATATTTTTTTTAAATTGGGTATTTTAGTGGCAATTTTCGTGCTAGCAAAATGTAGCCAACGTGTGGAATGGAATTGTTGCTGCTGAGTTGATACAAGATTTAGTTCCATAACGACGCAGCCAATCATATTGCCATTTTCGGCGAACGTTTGCGTTTTTTTTTTATCATGAGACGAGTCGAGAGAAATTTTATTTATTATAACGAACTCAAGGTCATTCACTTGGTGGATTCCTGAATCAATTTCAGGAATGGCACGTGGACGACCCGAAACCCGGATGTGAAAAACGGCTGAGGACGAGCAGGCTATAAAGAGGGTAAAAGGTCCTCGTGCTTATATATAGATATTACTAAAGGGATAGACGACGCGTGAGGGGTCGAACGTTACAGGTACTATCGAAGGGCTTTTCACCCTCGATCGTGCTATAGCATCCTATCAACTTGCCTGTGGGTGTTATAACTAGGCTAAATTTTCTTCCCTATATATCTCACTTTTATCATCCGATTTCGTCATTCTCATCCTGTTTTTCGACCTCTCTCGACCATCCTTCATTCGTTACCCCTTCACCGAGTCATTATTTTTCCATGCATTTTTTTTTCTCCCATTACCAAAACACGTTGATGCAATTTTTCTTCCAATATCAAATTCATCGGCTCATGTGCGCTCCTTGTCTCTCATTCTCAACATACAGACGAGGAGTAGATTCCGATAGAAACCAGATGTTATTTAAAAATGCATTTAACTTTATTTTTATAACGAGAAAAGCGAGCCACATGGCTCTTGAAATTGATGAGCTTGAAAATAACTTTGAATACCATTTGAAAAAATTGTTTTTTATTTTTTTACTTTTTATTTTATTTTCAAGTTGCTGTTTTGTATTTTTTGAATTTCTCGTAAATTTTCTCGAAACTCCATACGATCGTTTGGAAATTTGAGATCGAATCAGAATCAGAAATGAAAAGTTTGGTCGATCGAGATCGATAAATTTAGTCTTTTCTTATTTTCCATTTATTTTGGTCGATACGAGCCTGTTAATTATTTCATTATTTTATTATCAGCGTCCGTAGGACCTCGTTGATTCGTCTTTGAATGTATTTTATTTAGCAAGCTTACCTCAACTCGGTATCTTCGTGCATTTGGAATTCTTCCCTCGCCCTTCCCCCTCCTTTAGCTGTCTTGCCTTGTTCTCACTCTTGCAACACCGTAAAATTGTTTTCCGAGGTTGGACCGGTTCTCGAGATCTGGGTTCTTGTTTCCAATGTTGTTCACGTCCGGTCATAGGCCGCCTTCGCTCTAAAGACCTCGAGAACCTTCCACACACATACCTTCTCAACGTTTGTCGTGCGCATGCAACACTCGGGTATCACAAATGTGATGCATATCGAAGAAAAACAGGTTTTATCGCGAGAATGAGGTGCGTAAATCGATTGCCTCGTATGTTTGCCATGCCAATGTATTGAGCCTCGAACCCCTTCCCTTCTTCGTGTCCCTCTTGAGTTTGCTTTATTTGTATAAAAAATTGAAAAGAAAAAAAAAAACAACAAACTGGTGAAAGCTTTTTTTTACCCTTTCTCACTCATTTCTCTTGTGAAATAATGTGCACGAAATGAAAACGATATGATATTGGGATATTGACCCACTCGGGGAGATAAACAACTTTAAATAAATTATCTTTTTTTTCGTAATTCTACTCTTTAAGGCGAAAACGTCATATTGAAAGTCACCATTCTGGTTTAAGAGCTGGATATTTTGTTGAATTCGATCATTGCCCTTTTTTTCGATGATGAAATATTCTTCTCTTTCTTTTTTTCTTTTCTTAGAACTGTCAGCCAAATGATCGATTCGAATCGACTGCAAATTAGCTTTTCCAGAAACTGTCAGAAAAATATATACGTAAAATGACATTCTCAAAATTGTAGTTTTTATGTGTCTTTTTTCCAGTCTACTGCACCTTTCACTTGACGATGTTGAAGTTCGTCTCGTTGAAATGCACCAAAAACTAATTATTTTTTCAATCATAGTGCGAAATTTTCGAAAAGTATTTGTCAAAAATAGTGAAGCGATTCTTTTGCCATTCTAAAAATGAATTGAGTAAAAAAAAATATGAAAAATTGAATCAATTATGAAAATAATGATCGAGAAATAAATTTTTCGTTTTTTTTTCCAACGATGCAAACTTTGGTATCGCTTCAGTTAGAATCTGAAAACACACCCCTTTTTTGTTACAATAATTCGACATAATTCCGAACTATTTTTTTTTCCCTACAAGATTTGTCCTTCACGTAAAAAGTAATTATTTTTTATTAAAGGAATACATTTCTAGCAAGACAGTTTTATCTCAGAGATTTTTGGTTCAGGATTCCCCATGTACATAATTACTTTCTAAGTGAGAAATGTGTACAAACATAAATACACTTGGCCATCCCAGATAGGGAGTAATTTTTGAGCGAGGGTGGAGCCCTTCGAGGAGCGCGGTTGCGGTATTCCACACGTGTGTCTCACCGTTGCCACACTAATCTCTACTTCTTTGTGCCTACACAGTCACCATTCCCGAAGGGCTCCAATGTTTTAGGAACTCTTCGTAATTTGATCGTCGCTTAAGATAAATTTCATTGGTTCGATCAAAACAAGTTCGTCACTCCTAAACTGCTTCGTTCGATTATCTTGAAATTAAATCGATATTATTTGGCAGGTATCGAGGTTCTCGATTCTTATGTTTTATCAACACCGTTAGGAACTCGAACTATCGAACCGGAATGCCTCATAATCGGCAGCTCGATTTAACAACCAACAACAACTGCAATCTAGACTTTTTACCCAAAAGCAATCAACGAGGAAAAAATTATCGAAAAATTATGATTCTCAAGTTTGCAACGCTGCAATTTAAGGAAAAATGTTGTTTCTTTTTTCATTAATTATTTGTTGATTTTTAAAAATTATGGCGATTCGTGTCTCTAGTTATTTTTTCGGTCGCAAGAGAGAATCGTTTTATTGTCCAGACCAAATATTGACAAATAATTACGAACTCTGTTGAAGGGAAAACGGAATTTCGTTGCATCCCAACGTTGCAAACTTCAACGTGATGAAAAAATGATTCTGAAGTTTGCAACGTTGGAATTCAACGAAAAATGTTTTTGTTCGATGAATTATTTATTAATTTTTGAAAATTATGGCAATTTTGTGTGTCTATTTAGTTTATGGATCGCAAGAGAGAATCGTTTTATTGTCCAGACCAAATATTGCAAAATAATGACGAGCTCTGTTGAAGGGAAAACGGAATTTCGTTGCATACCAACTTTGCAAACTCCAACGCGATGAAAAATCCGGTTGTTAATGGAAAATCAAAGTTTTCTCGATTCAGAAATGAAACTTGCGATTATATGAAAACTGAAACTATAAATTCGTGTACGGGATATCGAACCCATTCGTTTGGAGCAGATCAATAAATGTTCGACCACGACAACGACACTGTATCCTTTACATAACGAATATATAATATAATCCTCGATACATGTGTTTCGAAGAAAAAGAAAGATTAATGAGACGGTGTCAGCTACGGTGGCCACGTTAAATGTAAAGGTAGAAAAAAAAGGAAAGAAAAAAAGGCGAGCATCTTGGACGATGAAGCCAAGAGACGATTTTTTCTGCATGTCTGGAAAGCACATTGCTAAATACGGAAAAGAAAAAAGCTAAAATATACGCACATATGCGTCGATGCACACGGAGCTCTCACAGTCACGTGGCTCGTAATAATCGACAGCATGACGTCATTTGACGGCAAGTAGCTTTCGACCAATCGGAGTAAAAGAAGAAACGGAGCTCCACAAAGTGAGTAGACCATTCACTGATAAGGAGAGAGTGCATCGAACTCTCGCAAGACGTAGATGGCTGTCGCGTTACTTCGATGCAATTTATCAATCTCTTTGTTCTCTTTCTTCCCCCTCATTCCCTCTCTCTCTCTCTCTCTCTCTCTCTCTCTCTCTCTCTCTTTCAACATCACTACACCAATTTTCACAAAAATTCTAAAAAGTCATCACATTATTCTCGTTTCAATGTGTTTTCCCAAGTCCGGTCATTTTACCAAAAAAAATAATATTTTCGAGGATGTAATTGACAATTGTATAATTATTTTCTTGCAAGGTATTTCACATCGTTTAAATATTCCAGAATACGACATTTTTTGTCTCTCACAATGAAATATTAATGAACGATTAATATTTCATCGATCCTCGTCAGGTTTTGTACGCTCCTGAGCTTATAAGCAGCAATTCTGCATTTTACATTTATTTCGTTCATCCGAGAAGCAATACCGTCTGGTCCCGGTACGTCGTTGGCCTTCTCCAACGCCAAACTCATTCGATTTTGACCTCGAGGGCCTCGTTTCGTCAACGTGAACCAAGGCCCAAATGAACAAAATTTGCATTCATAGGATCACATGTTCATGGGTGCACAGCGAGACTTTAGTACAAAGTGCTTATCGCGCGCTAATCTCGAAGGGCCCTTTTTGCTTCGTTGCCCTTGAACTAATGTCCTCGAGTCTCCCGTGAATTTCGTCGGGACAATTCACGTAATGGCACATGTAAGTTCTCTAAGTATTCGATCATCGCATCATCAGACGCGCTCGAATCGTTCTCAAAGTCATTGATTCGTCATGCGCCAGAAAATCGACAGTGCACCTCTGGTGTGCATTTGTTGAAGTTTTTCGCAAAAACTGTCAAGTTACTTAGCTGCCAGGTGATCAATAGAAAAAGTATGACTGGCTGATGCAGTCATGCAGAACGGTGGTCGCCGTGCGACTGCTTTTGATCAGCAAACTATAAAAACGTTGGCAATTTGTTGCACCTTATGAGGCTGAAGTTTGCGTCTACGCAATGCCGCGAAATGAAAAGAAAAAAAAAAAGTAAAAAAATGATTGGTCAGTTTTTTATTTCAAGAAGAACAAGTTTTTTGTTCCATTTAAAAAATCAAAGCAATTTTCGTATCGTTTTTTTTTTCTGGAGTAAATATTAAATAAAAATCGTGAGATCTGCTAAAGAAAAAAGAGAATTTCGTTGCATTCCAACGATGCAAACTTCAGGATCGTTTCGTCAGGTCTAAAAAAAGCAAAAGCAAATTGAGAAGAAAAAATTCGATCAAAAAGTATCGAATCAATTTTTTTTTCGTTTTTTCCATTACGTGGCGTTGCGTCGATGCAAACTTCAGGCTCATTTGCACCTTCATACGAGATCCATCCGGAAGCAAGCCATAAACATTTCTACCAAGTTATAAAATTGTTTTCTCGAAATATAAAGCCATTGGATTATATCGAGCGAACCAAAAATCTCTTGGCTTATATATCTCGAGCACGTACACTCCTCGGAAGCGTCCATTCTGTCACATGCATTATAAATCGCTCACGAGTCGCCACTTTTTGTAGGGATTCTCGTACCACTGTTCCACACACCACGTAGGGAGATTTCTACCTTGAATGAAAACGTTGTTGCGCAACTCGACACTTGCCGTTTTTTCTGACCGTAAGAAAAAAAAATGCATGAAATTGTGGGACACAAAAGAACGGCTTCGCCGAGACTTCTCTCTGACAATAGGAAACGAAAAACCGCACGAATAATCGTTGTGCGCATACAATTACGACCTAAAAGTTTTTGAGCCTTAATAATAAAACGTGACACGCATGGACCGCTCCGTTGAGACTGAGACGATACATTTCTTACTAATAATCATTATTCTGAGCTAATTCCAATATCAGTTTTCTATCAATTCAATGGCAATTTTTATTTTCATTTATTTTCGTGTAAACACGTCTGTAAATATTTTAAAAATCATTGCGTTTCCAATAAGTTGGCTGTCCCACATTCCCGAAGGTTTCCAATCCGCCGAATCCCTTCACCCATTTTTTACGAAGTATAGAGTTTCATTTCAACATCTTCACCTTTTTCATTTCTCCATGAGATTGCTTACGGAAGTGCAGAAGACCGTTGGGGAAAAAACGTGTTTGAAAAGTAACGCCAGTTGGCCAGCTTGTGTTTGCTCGTCATTGGAGTATATTTATCCAAGTTGGAGCCCAGAGATTCTCTTGTTTACTGTATTGTACGATACACCGAGTACACGTGGACCCACAGTGCCAATTAGTAGGTCATATATAACATGCTTGTGAATGTAAACGTGAGAATGAAATTTTTACTACTAAATTCTGAAACCTCAAAAACATTGAGGCTTCCTTTTTTTCGCCTTCTGTTTACTTACACTTTCGAATTTCGTTGAATCTCCGAGCGATTTCGGTCGAGCTTAAAATTGGAAGAAATACTCTATAGACATTTATCTACGTCCATAGATTTTTATTGAACGTGATTGTGCACGTGTAGCCATAGATTTTACGTGGTTGGAAATAGTCACGTGCATTTTGTCTCGGTTCATCGTACCGTCAAATCAAGACCGTCGAGAGGTTTCGTTCTTTTTTTTTTTTTTTTTTTTTTTCATCCGCTCCTCTGCTTTGTACCATCCAACTCGAACGAGATGTCATTACTTCGGAAACAAACGAAGATTGTACGAATTGATGCTCCACCGAATCATTAGAGAGACTCAAACCCATAGAAGGGCGTAGCATAGACGATGAAACTAAAAATGTCGCCGGCGAAACTCACTCAATCATGTCTAAAGGGCCTCCTCACTATCTCTTGTACAAAATATATGTTTCAATCATTTCATCAATCAAATGTTACCCAACGGTTGAGATTACGAAGCCTCTTACTACTTTTTTTTTCTAGCAAGTTCACCATCTCTCAAGGTCATTCAATAGAGGCCGTGGAGTGAATAATTCTAAAGATTGACACTGACATTCATCGCAGTTTCATCGTAAAATGGATGAGCCTAAAGTTTGCAGTCGACGCAATGCCACGAAATGAAAAAAAAAAAATGAACCGTCACTCTTTCACTTTACGAATTCATTCGTCAGGTCCGAAAAAGGCAAGAGGCAAATTAAGAAAAAAAAATCGAACAAAAGTGTCGAATTATTATTATTATTATTATTATTATTTCATTTCGTGGCATTGCGTCGATGCAAACTTCAAGCTCATTAAAATGACTCGAATATTATTTCATTATTTTTTTTCTATAGTCACATCGGATTTTTCAACTCATCAACGCAAACGTACTTTTTTGAAAGATTATGAAATAATACTGGGTCCACGTTCTAATGCTTAAGCAGATAATTACTCACACACACGGATACCCTCTAATTAGCCATTTATATTTTGAGCCATGTACAAGCTGCGAAACCCGTAAAATTTTCAGCAAATGGAAACATTTGAATATTTCTATATTCACACGTCCGCGTGTTTAGGCCACACGAAACTTTCATGATCCCGCACGTCTCTACAGCAGTTCTAGTCTTAACTTTGTCCTTGAATATGTTCAGTGGAATCGAGTATTTTTTATCCGCTGCTGATACCAATCGCGGGCGCCTACTCATCGTCGCATTGGAATTCGATTTTTTTCTACAATCTTTCATGTGGGGTTCTCCATAAAAATATTCTCATCTGGAAATATAACGGGTTTTACTCAGGAAAGTTCTCGTTACATTGTCGATGCTCATTCCTTCCACATGATTCGATATTCGGAGTTGCAATTTGTAGGAATTAAAAAATCACAAAATAACGAAGGAAAAAACTCATTAACCTTCTTTCTGGACAATAATCATGCAACAAAGAATGCAATGGATAGAAATATCGAGGAGATCCTAGCCAGGAAACATATTGACAATAGAGATAAAAACTTTTTCTGTCATTGGACCATTTCATCGGAATGGGAAATTTATTTTCTAATATTAGGTTTCATATCATATCTCAACAATCTCTCGATTCTCGTAATTACGAGCCCGAACCTATCGAGGGTATCGCTTTTCTATTTCATGTTCGAAAATTTTGATTCCGTTTCATCAGCCCGTGAACGCAATGTTTAGGATCGCCGAACCGCACATTGAGAACAAAACAGAATGGAGGAAAAAACAAACAAAGAAGAATTAAATGAATATTCATGGGGAGAGACGAGGGCTCAAATTTTACTCCGGATGTCAAGAGAAAAGAAACTTGGCTCAGATATGTACACATGATACATCGCGGTCTACAATATATATGGTCATGTCCATCCTTCTCATGGACAATTGTTTCGTCGTGGTCGACAGTCAACCCGGAAGTGTCATAAAAAATCCTGTGCTTCCACTCATCACTTATATCCTTTCGAAGGTGATACATTTACTTTTACAATACACATCCCATCAGAAACCTGCTTCTGCTTCATTTCGATATTATCTTTGTGGCCCGAAAACTCATTCTATTCGATTCGAGTGTTTGGCTGTATGGAAAATCTGGTTTTTTAGTTTTTAGTATAAATAAAAGGTTGAAATTGAAATTTTTGAAATCTAAAAGAGAGAGAGAGAGAGAGAGAGAAATTGAATGGAAAACAAATATTCCTCATATTATTCGTACCATATTATTTAATAAGATTGAATAATTTACTAAAGCTTCAACGTGGCAACTCGAACGAACGCTAGCGCAAAAGTGATATTTGTTAAAATTGAATTTAGCTATTGAATTAACGCGATTGCTTAATTTTTTTTTTTATTCATAAAATATAAATTCTATTAATAATAAATAATAATAAATATGAACAATAAATTTGATTCTCAAATTGAATAAACAAAATGAATTCCAATGGATAAATTTTATCCGACTAGTGAACTGATACGATTTTTTTGAATCGTCGTTATGAGATTCGATGAGCGTCGATTTTGGCGATCGGACAAAAATTTTTTCCAGCGTAATAAAAACAATTTATAATATCATTACTCAGCAATTGGCAAATTATCATAAATTTATCTCATCACCGCGGCTGTTTCGTCCCTACAACCTTTTCATAGGACAAATATATCGCTTACCAACACCGCTGACGTCAAGCTACATTATTAGCGACTCCTTTGCACAGAAGGGATCGACCTAATTCGCCTATTAAAATAAAATACTCTTTTTATATAATATCGTTCCTCTATCGTTGATCCTCGAGCAATTCAGCTCGTGGACATGTTGGTCTCATTATTTTAACATTGGAATCTATTTCGGAGTAAAAATACGACATATTTTTCAACGAGAATAATAAGCAAGAAGTAACACGATGATTCGGCTCGCCGAAAATTCTCTTGTAAACAAGTCCGCCGACACAAATTTAAAAATATAAGAATTCATATTTGTTTAGCTGTTTGATCCGGGAGAAAAAAAAATGGAAAAGTCGTGCGGGATCTTGCCATATGAGGCGACGTAGTTTTACGACCTTTTACGAGGCTACATCTGGTTGTCGTAAGGGCGATGGCAATAGCTTTGCCACCATATAATGACAGACGAGTGTAGTAATACACAGGCATTTAAATTTCATTAGCGGCTTGACATACGAATTTCTTGGGATATAGAGCGCAGCAACCAGACGTGACTTTGCTCCTCAAAGCGTTCATTTTCCGAACACGTATCAAGATTTCGGAAACAGTTCGTACAACTGAGAAAAAAAGGATAAAAAGGAAAGCGAATTTATTGATCGACGCTTTCAGGAATTCTGACACGATTTTTCTCTGGCACAAATCATTTGAAAGCGCATCACAATAACCCTCGAAAAACAAACCAACCAATAGCATCCTTTACCATGATCTTGGGACCCATGGAACCTTCAAAAAGACTATCATTCAATATGAAATTATAAAATGTGTTAATACAAATTATACGCTGTCGCGTGGCGTTCCGTCGATGCAAACTTTAGGCTCATTCCTACTCATACCTTTCGCAAGTTTCGATGGATTAAAAAAAGTAATTGTGAATATTTTTGTTCTTTCATCAAACAAGATCAATTAATTAATTCCGTAGCGCCTTTGACCTGTCATTCTGTTTTTAAACAAAGCGTCCAATTGAATTATATTCATATTATTATTCAATATTTATCATCTAATGGAGTTAAAATTATTATGGTTCTCGGTAGTCACCACACATGGCCCTTCGAGCTGCTTTTTGCATTTGGTTTCAATCCGTTTTATTTTTCTTTGCTTCTCGTTTCACTTTCTATGTGTATATCGCGGTCGCACAATAAGATTGCAAAAGTAAGGCTCTATGAAAATTTATGTAGTTGTTTACCCGACGTTCCGTCATATACATGCAAGACGCACCATTCACCGGCCGCTCATTGTGTGCGTGTGTTTACGTGTGGGTGTGTGTGTGAGCGATGCTGTAAGTCAAGTCGCACATGAAATAGACACTCGCACATCCTCAGCTACGAATATCATTCTCAAAGACAACGCACAGCATATAATGGCACATCTCGAGGATACGAGAGCAGATCTACCGCGAGAGATCATGGCTATCGCCTACATTTTCTTCTCGTTGTCAAGTCTACGTAATATACGCGACACATATAATCAAGCTTTTTTATAACCAACGAATAAATATCGTGTGCCTTTGATTATTATGATATTTTAGGATTTCTTCTTTGGGTGCAATAGAAATTATGAAGAAAAAAAAATATTTTAATTTTAGGGTTTTCGAATCGAACTGACTTTTCCATAGTCCATTCGAGTCGATCGTAAAATGTGCATAGAATTGAACTATTGTATCGAACGAAAATACTTTGTACTCGGCACGTATCTATGAGCCTGAAGCTCAATTTTCTGATGTGCAGTATTTCGATTAGTAGGGAAATTGAAAGAAAAAAAATCAGGGCTTTCGATATTTTTATTTCTAAACCAGAAGAAATAAAATTTCGGAAGAAAAAATAAGCAGGAAATTCCTCTGGACGTAAGACAGAAATCTCGAAAGAGTATCTTGTGTATATGTCTCAGTAGAAAACAGTGCTCTTCTTTCATGGACTTTAGATGTTTAGTTTGTCCTTCTTAGATATGGGCTTCGAGCCAAAAAACTGAGCCAAAATTCGCCTCAGGGACTTATCGTTTTATATAGCTTTACGTCATGAGTTCAAAGATAGCTAATAATAAAATAGACAAATAATAGGAGCCTACTCCTATCGTAGAATCAACAGAAAAATATATAAATTTTTTAAAAATCTCGCTATAAATGATGCAGCAAAGATTTCCACGATTAATAACTGCTGGAATCTTTTAATTTTATATCGGACAAGTGTGAATTATTGAAAAGCATAAAACGAGGGCGATTCGCGGTGACTCAATAATTGAGGTTCCGTGCTTCATACTTCGAGATTTTTCTTTTTATTAATTTGCATTCGGCATGCAAGATAACGAATAACAAATTTTGATTAGCCATCATGCTCAAAATTTGGACCGCGTTATCGCTGTGAAATGTGAATTTTAATTGATAAATGATAAAGGCACACGTCACGGATACTTTTGATTTTTTATTTTCGTGTCAAAACGATAATTAACCAAATTGTACAGTCCTGTTTGGCACAGCTCAACGATCATGTTACACATGGCCCACGCTTCGTTGGTATACGTAATTATCCGCACGGAAATACACACTAAGAGGAGGCAATTCTACCAACAACAAAGCTATACTCTCGTTACGCTCGGTCGAGCGTACAAGAAAAAAGCGACATTAATTACAGCCACGATGTACACAATGTCTTTTTGTACTCCGATGGGTTAACCTCCCCCATTCATTTTCTCTAGGGTCACTTATCTATATTCTGACACGTGATTCTACTTACGGCACTCCATTTTTTTCACCATTATCGACTAGAGTAACTGACAAATCCTCGCGACTTGATTCCCATAGAAAATTCTGCCTTTTCCTTTCTCTTTCAAGGAATTTTAAATTCCAACATTTACTTCATAATTTCTTGCTCAGAAAGTGTGTGCGTGTTTTTTTTTCTCCATCTTATAAATAATGAGCGGAATTTCCTCGAGTGAAATGAGTGCAAAATTACGAACTAATTAATATCAATTCATCTTAATTTCTGACGAATTTATTTCAATACGACTCTCCTCAGCTTCATTTTTTTCGGAATAAAACGATAACGAGAGAGAGAAAAAACATTCGTGTTCGTGTGACTTTTGATTTGTTGCGATAAAAATCGGGAGAGACGTCTTAACAGGTACCAATTATATTTAATGATAATGATATTGGACACCGATTAAATAGCTTTGCTCATTTTTGTTCAATTGTAATTATTCTCAACATTTTCGTTAGTTGCTCCTTCGAATGAAATAAGTATGAGACATCAGTGGCAATCACAACTACTGATAATTACTCTTGATGCAAATATATGAAGCAGTGGTCATCTTCATTAATTGGAAAATAGCTATTTTTTTTTGTGTCCACCAAAGCGAAACGGCTGCTTTCTCTCGTACAATTGAATGAATAGTTGCAGCAATTACATTTTTGATCGACAATAACAGAAAATATTTATTCGTAACTACATTTTTCAATGACGGCTAAAAATGGCAAGATTAAACGTTCATTTATCTCTATAAACGTTCGAAAACCTGTGTTGATCCATCAAACGGGATTTCGTTCCATAAGAAAAAAAAAAAAAAATATTCTCGGTGCATGAGATTGTTGGGAATAAGGAAAAATGAATGCATCATCGTTGTTTTTCGCACACGTATAGATTTATGACCGATCGATCTTGCGCTGCATATTCTCACATCGATAAATGGCAAATGTCATACGTATTGTAAAAAAAAAGAAAAAAAAATAGAAGGAAAAACCAGCACAGCTTTTTGCAATCATCCTCAGATAATGCGATGCCGCATTGGGATCCGGTTTGACAGGAGAAAACTTTCGCCTCTTTATTCGTAGATATCTCAAATGAGTGACTATAATGAATGACGAATGAAAAGCACTTCCTGCCTGAAGGAATGGAGCGAAGGATCGAGGGGCTGAGGTGATTTCTCAATCGTGCATAAACCGAGCAACAATTGCGGATAAACATTTTTCAACAGCTACGCAAAGCAACAGATTTTTTTTTTTTTTTTACTATTTTATTTTTAATGTACGTCGTAATCGGCTCTGCAAAAAAATGGTTATTCGCACACTTCTTCGATTAGTCACGTTCCTCGTTAGATTTTTCTTATCAGTTAATTCTCAGATGTTCAGGCTGATTTGAATAAATATCCATTCTTCGATCTCACCTTCTATAAGGAGTCCCGAAAGTTACACGGTCAATCGACACTGCGCATGCAAAGCGTGATCAGTTTAGTGGCCAGCAAAAAACTACTGCATGGTTTTTTTTTCACAAAGGCTTAAAATTTCAGGAAAAATATGGCCCGCGCTTCGTTTTGTTTTTCGCCAAAGATTAATTAGGTGTAGCCACTTTTTGGTTATCTTTCTTACACGCACACAACTGATAGACCGCCTTAAGGTTACGTCAAGCTTTGGACACCCGGTTTACGATTATGAGCGACATATATAGACTTGCCGATGAAGCCATCCGATGTACTGTAACATAAAAACGAAATATCGTACTGTCAGTCTCGTTTAGTGGCACGTGTGTACCCTTCGTGTCAAGCGACTCTTTGTTCTTCTCCTTAAATGATTTTCTGTGTCGTGACTCACGCTTCAATATTCAAAGACCATTTCTTTGAGGAAAAAATGGTATTGATTTTTTTTTTTTGAGCTACTTTGTACAAAATCCTTTGATCGTTTGACCTGCTACATGATGCAATGAGAAGTTGCAGTTGCAACGTCTCAACGTTTAAATAGTTTAATGCCTGTACACGTAAACGCGAAAAACACTTAAGGCGTGTTCGACAATGATACACTCGGCACTCCGGTAACCCGAGGAAACTCGTTCCCCCCTATGTGGCGAGCTCGTTCCAAAGATATATCAGGGAGAAAACCTCGTCGAGATATCATCAAGATTTAGTGTATTGAAATATGCTGACCTCGAAAAAACGACACGTGGGTAAACTCATTTCGCTATTCGGCAATCTGAAAAGAAAAAAAAACGCCCGTTTATTCTGTTTGTTGGGATTTTGCGAAGAGTAAATTCGAATTCGTAACGATAATTCAACAACGGCCATACTTTTAGGATTCAATAACGCGAGTGCAAAATCTTATCTAACTGGATAAATGTTTTTAATGTTCCAGACACACATGCTGTTGATGGATGCCTTCCTGCAAAACAACAGACTGGACCATGTCTCCAGAGTAATGTCCTCACATCCTACGTACCTGGAAACCTTTCTGAGAACCCAAAATTTTATTTTACGTGGAGATGGACCTCTTCCCTACGATTATCGTCACTTGATTGCCATAATGGTGAGTACATTTCGCAAGGGCGATACACTAAGAACACTATTTATATATAATAAAGAAATATATTTAGTTGGTACTTTTACTCCAGGATTCAGCAACTGTTAAAAAATTTGTTAATGGTCGAAAAATATCTTCGTTATTACGATGAAATTTCATAGGCATTTCCCTGAAGATTCGTTTATTTCAGGAAAAACCGAGAGGCTCAAATAAATGATTAATTAACTGTTGAAAAACATTTATTTCGCCGTATTTAACTTAACATTTGTTAGCAGTTAACAAATATCCTGGTACAAATAAATAAATTATTTTCTCGCAGTGTATTTTTCGATCCTTGTAACTTTGAGGAATGTGCTAACCTCGGATTGCGAAAGAAATAGATGCTTGCCAATAAATGAAGTATAATGAATCGCGAATTCGACATTGAGAGGATTCGTGAGGGGAATTTTTTTCTTTTTTTCGCTCATTTCGCTCGGAACAAATCCATCGAATGGGTTATCAAAACTTTCCATAGATTAGAAGAATTCGACAGTTGTACAACGAAATGATATCGCCTGTTCTTATCAGTGTTGTGCTCTCTCAGGTGGAAAATCACCGTTGCCTCCTTAGAAAATACTATCATTCCGGCGTGTGGATCTTTCTATAAATATATTATTTACTTACACAAGTGGATATAATCGATGGGTTATTTTATGCGATTAAAATACTCGTTCTCAGCAATTATTTCTCCTGTCAACTCGTTTTTACGATTATCAGTTATTCTTCGAGCAAAAAGCTTATTTCTCGAATAACAAAATGTCATTTGTTCATTTGACTACACGTGGCGTGATGTCACCGATGGAAACACATGTCTCTCCAGATGTGGTTATACGATCGATGAAATAACTCGCTGCTGTTAAACCCGAGAACTACGAAATTCGCAATCGCTTTTTTAAAAACGAGGATAAAAATGTGACTCATTCTTGGCTTATGACTGGAGATAAAATGTTAATTGTTCTTTCGTATTTTTCGAGGCATAGACACTGCGCTGTCCCAAAGTCAAAACATTATTTACGAGAATTAGTTGGCTGTTTAAAAATGATAATTTTTTATCAAATTCATTTGATTAAAATGCACATCTTTCAAGCTCACATTCGTCGTGAATTTTTGTCCCAAATCGACATATAAGCACATCTGTGAAAGTTATTTTCCTCAAGAACGAAAAAGTGGGTGTATTTTTAGTCTTGAACGTGCGAGACTCGAGGTCATCGTAGGATTGAGCAATTATTCTGAACTTACAATGGAAACGATAAAATTGCTCAAACACCCAATGAAACTGTCGCCAAAAGTTTGATTTGTTTTTCTTCTCAATTGCCACGAATAAGATAAAAAATAATAACGCGAAAGAATGTATTTTATTTTTGTTGAAATGAAATATTGAATGCTTCTATTTTATTCGTTCAATTTAATCGCAGTCTTGGCTGTTGATTCTGGAATAATCAACAATTTATTGATCATTGATGACATTGATTGATTTATTGGACATTTGTATCGATTTTTTCAGGCTGCCGGTAGGCATCAGTGCAGCTATCTGATAAATCAGCAAAAATCGGAATTCCTTCTCCAGGGTGGTGATCCAAGTTGGCTTCAGGGATTGAAATCGTTACCGAAAAAATTACAAAATTTGTACGAGATCAACAAGCTCCTGGCTCACAGGCCATGGCTCTTGAGAAAAACTCACATAGCGGTGAGTCATTTTTATTATTACGTTTTTTTTTTCTTTTTTTTCACTCAATTTTTCATTGCCACGGTGAAAATTGTCCATGCGAATATTCATCTTGTTCCCTTTTCTCGAGCAAAACTAATTTAATTCGTTCCACATTATACAGAAATTAACCAAAGGTGACGATAGTTGGTCGCTGGCTGAAGTCGTCCATGCTCTCGTACTACTCAGCCATTTTCACTCCCTCGCGTCTTTCATATTCTCATGTGGTATAAACGAGGAACTTGACAACGTTGCGGGCCATATTTACAAGGAAAATGTTCAGGTCAATAGCAATACCGTAAAACCTTCCAAAGAAAAGCTGATGAACAGTCCAAAAAAGATTCCCAACTCCGGTGGCAAGACTGGTGAGTTTTCTCGATTATTTATTCTTATCCCCGAAATTCTTGTATCGATTGATAATGAAAAAAATATATTTTATCGCCAAAAATAAACAGAACCTTGTCTGTAAAGATCTAAGGGTATTTATTGAGAAACAAGAGAAAAAATGATGGAACTGACGAGCTTGTCTAGTAGAGGCTGACTCGATGCGATGTGTCAGTTGATTCTTGACCTTGATCTTCTCTTCGCATTCTCTACTTTCGATATTTTATTCATCCAGCAGGAAATTCAATTTTATTCCCGTTGCCATTCCACAATTTTTTTTATGCATTAAGTCGTAACTTTGTTGATTTGACATTTCCAGAAACAATCCCATCGCCACCATTGTCACCCAGCATAGTCGGCGAACAGGAAGTCGGGGTAGAAACTCTGATGGAACGGATGAAACGTTTGTCCGAAAAATCGGAATCGTATCAAATCACGCAAGAAGAATTATCCAAAAGATTTGAAACTGTCGAAACCCAATCAGCTGAGTTAGCAGCAGCGCCACAAAGAAGTAGCTCCGTTCTTGATTCAGACATTGGTCATTTCATCGAGGATCCTACATTCATTTACCAAGACTTTGCCAAGGTTAGTAATTGAAAATACAGAATTAAATGAAAAATATGAGGCTGAAGTTTGCATCGACGCAATGTACCGAAATGAAAGAAAAAAAAAACGATTCGTAACTTTTTTATTTCAAGAATCCATTCGTGAGGTCCAAAAAGGCAAAAGCAAATTAAGAAAAAAAAAATCGAACAAAAGTGACGATTTTTTTTTTTCATTCGGGCGTTGCGTCGATGCAAACTTCAGGCTCATTGAAAAAAGTAGAATTTGTGAAAAAATTCACTGATTCATACTTTCCTTTGGATATTTCGAAATTAACTAAAAATTCCTCGTTTGTTTTTTTTGTCATTTTGTTATTGGTAATTTAGAGAGGTCAGCTCAACGATATACCGACGTTTCGTGTGCAAGATTACTCTTGGGACGATCACGGTTTCTCACTGGTAAACAGACTCTACAACGACGTTGGGAATCTCCTCGACGACAAATTCAAAACGGCCTACAATTTAACGTATTACACAATGGGCACACACAACAAGGTCGATACGTCGAGATTCAGGCGGGCCATATGGAATTACATACAGTGTATGTTCGGCATAAGACACGACGATTACGACTACAATGAGGTCAATCAGCTGCTCGAACGTAGTCTAAAGACGTTCATAAAAAGCGCCGTGTGTTATCCCGAACGAGTAACAAAGAGAGATTACGATCGAGTCATGCGAGAATTCAAGCACAGTGAAAAGGTGAGTCCGTCGTATTTATCAATTTTTTATTTTTTTTTATCTCGAATATTCATCGAATATTCGACGTTGAGGCAAAAAATAAAAATCCACACGAAAAATATATTTTTTTAATTTAACAACTGAAATTTCGAACGAGTTTTTTTTTCTATCCAGTAACATGGAAAAGAGACGATTTTCCTACAACCGTGCCTTAATTTTTTTTCTGAAATTCTTTGTCTTTACCGAAAATGAGGGAAAAAAAGACAATAGTGAGAAATCAACCAATGACAGTTGATCACGTTTTCTTCTGTTTCCACAGGTCCATGTTAATTTGATGATATTGGAAGCACGAATGCAAGCGGGATTACTCTACGCTCTTCGTGCGGTAATGAGGCATATGACTTAGACCTGTTCGGGACTGGATCGTTCTTTCGTAAAAGCGAAAATGCTTGGTTTGTTTCGATAATAACAACAGGACAAAGAATTGCTCTCCCCCCTAAAAAAAAGGAGTTCACGCGGCTATTTCGTTCCTCGTGATATGATCATATATACTTATGCTCCGTGATAGGACGAGGGACAGAGAAAGTTTAATGATCGGATGAGGACCGAACGAAAGTTGGCGGGAAAAATAAAGACGCAATCGACAAGAGATTCAAAGAAATGAAATAAATCTCGAGAATTACTTTAAGTATGGATTGTTTGCTTTTTATTGGATCGTGCAACTTGAACAAGAGATGGATAAGACTTTGAGCTCACACGGTCAGCCGAAAATACGAAAATAATAAACGTCAATAATTCTTCATTAGAATGCGAATTAAAGTGAACAAACTAAACCTATATTTCTCCATGCGGTAGTGAAATGGTTTTTGCAAAGTGAAGGAAGAAAAATTGACTCGTTTCCCCGTGCAGGGTGCATCGTATGAATCGTAATCATTGTTGTCTCAATTATTTTTTCCTTTCGTCGATAATACACATACACACACACCGAGAAACACGGAAGATTTTTCATCTCAAATATGAAACTTTAAGTTGTCCTTTTGGATGGCCCTTTGCCGACCGAGCTTGGAGCGGTCTCTTGAAAAAAATCCACTTTATCGAAGGATATCAATGGAGGATAAAACATATGATATAAAAAAATCAATGTATCTAAGAATATTGATTGAAAAAATGAAGAAAAAAAAACAAATACACACACACACACAGTAAGCGACGAGATGGAAACAAGCTTCAAAAGAGTGATTTGAAGAATTTTTGAAGAAATAATAGTTGTAGGATCGTCATTGAGAGAAGAACTGCTGGAAGGGAGGAAAGAATGAGAGAAGGCAAATAAAGAGCAGGGATTTTCGGTCCAGCGATCTTTGACAGATTGAAAAATATATATGTAGAGATATATTATTTAATCATTTAGAACTGACGGAGATAAAACTTTCACCGTGTAAATACGAAGCATGTATTTTTCTACGTTCGCACGCGCGTAAGCTCGATACAAAATTTCCGTTGGCTCTGGTCCATTGCAATCGTTTGGGTTTCGCTTTTTTTTGTCATTCAAAACTCCTACCGTCAAAATTTGGCCAAAAACGTCAACGCTATGTTTCCTTTTTTGACCGGATGGTGGGAACAGATCTGGACTATTTTTAGACATCAAAGGAGCAGCGTTTCCTTTTATTTTTTTGCATTCGACCGATTTCTAAATCCGTCATGAAAAATGAATAAAAAAAGATATAAAAAAACGACCTTAACCGGACGAGTCCTTGCATCTCGGACGAGATGCAACGTCGCCGGGCATCAGAGCGAATGTACGTTGTTACGCTCAAGTCCAGATTTATGGGAACCCATACAAGAGACCGAATTTTTAACAGAATGAAAAAAAAACGGAACAAAATTGAGGAATATATATCGAAAACATTTGTCAATGACATTGCGAGTATTCAACGAATTATTCATGCCTTCGATGTCATAATGCTTAGTTATCGGTACGGGTCGATTGAAACAGAGTTGGATTAAACGTGATATATGTGGGTATATGCATTTATATACATATTTATATATAATTTAGTATATACCCATATAAACTCATGAAAAAGTATAAAAAACGAAAAAGTAAAAAATTGTGAATACAAATAGCGAAGGTGATGCCCAATGAGATGTCAAGAAATGAGTGAAACAATCGAATTGTAGAAATCTTAAGCTTATCAAAATCGATGTACTTTTAACCGTATCGTATGCTCGAGGAGGGAAATAATGTATGCAGAGATGATGGTTCATTGACCAAAAACGAAACTCCGGCTTGACGAGAAAGACAAAGCATGAACATCGGCAAAGAGGAAGCAAACGGAAGCACAAAGTGAAAATCGTTCGGAATCGATTGATCGAGCCGATGATAATCAAGTATCAAGTGCAATCGATTGCAATCGATTAAAACAACACGTGTGAGTCTGTGTGGATTTGAATTTCTCGATTCTGCAACAAAACAAAGCCAACCGTTAAGTTGCACCATATTAATCGGTTGTATGTCGGAATAATATAAAACGATTTAGTTCGAAACGAATCAAATGAGTGTAATTCGTAAGGTGATGAGGCAAAATGGGAGGAGGGGAAAGGAAGTGTTGGATCGTGCATCGTTAAATAACAACGAATTTCCTCTTTCAATGAAACTTTTCAAGCTACGGAAGAAAAGCAAATTTTTTCGGTTTCGACAACTAAATCTGCCGGGGATTCGAGTTAATTTCGAAGTTGTGACAACGTTCGTTGTTCTCCGACGATGCGAGATACAATGAAATGAAAAGAAGAAAAAATGAAAAAAAAAAAACAAAAAAATCATGTTTGAAGCAGATACGAGAGAACGAAATGATTAAAGGCGTCACGAGGCATACATACGAATTATACATGTTCTGTGATCGCATATATATTAACAAATGTGTATATAGAAATATATATATTATATACATTAGCGTGTAAAGAGGAGAAGAAGAGACAAATGGAGAAAAGGAAGAAAATAATTGACAGGAAATAGCGGCCACGAGAGGGACGAAGTTAAAGAAAGCAGATGGGGTGAGATAAGCAAATGTGTGCATCAATTATTAAAAGGGACTCGTTACCCAATTAATTCGAGCCTGTTAACCGTGCACCATTTTAAAGTCTCAAGATGTGTGTTCATCTCGTGTGTGCTCATCTTTTCACTGTCAAAGAAAAATGGTCAAACTTTTTAGCAAGAAATTAAAAGAAATAAAAATATTTGCAATTTCACTAAACTTGTCCGGAGTGAGATTAATAAAATCTCGTTTTGTTTCGACTCTCTCGGTTCCCAGTTGTTTTCTGAGTAATCTGCCGAGACTGTTGTATCATCAACCGACTACGGATTCATTATCGCGCTAGTGAAAATGCAGATAAATAAACAAAGAAATAAATTCAACGAATTGTGCACAATCTTCGACCAATAGTTATGCGCCCGTTGACAGCACGTCACGCGGCCTACAGGCAAACATCTACATATCAGACAAATTAATCGAGAAGCCCCATACTGTAGTGAAAAGAGAAAAGAAACACGAGTTATGATTTTAAAAATGCTCATTGGTGCTCCGCAACATTATCGCTAGTTTCGTTATCGACGCGTCGCTTTTTTTTTCTAAAATAACAAGTATATTCGAACAACAATATAGCAAGAAGAAACGATATTCCTTCAAGATTTTCGATTGTTTATTGCTAGTGGAAAACGTGTGGATTGCGAAACGACAGTATGGTGTTATAAATTGTTAATCGCCCGTTTATTTCGTTACTTTGTTTTTTCTTCAAATCTTTTTTCTTTCTCTCTCGCTCTCCATTTTTAATTCCGACAATTTTATCATCGCAATACGTTTACAACTTCTTTATTATCATCGGAAATATTGAGCGATTGTTTGAACTTGTTGTGTACGGTTATTCGTTGCGAGAAAATGTTGAAACGCGCTTGGCAATTCTTCACCTTGAAATTGTCACGTCCAAAGAAGTCAAATGAGGCAAATAACGACGAATCCGACGGGAGAACAAGAAAAAGAGGAAGCGAGAGAGAAAAAAGGAAGAATTTTCGGGAACGAAAGAGGAGCAAGAGAAAGAGAGAAGAGCGGATTGCTTGACTGTTCCAGAGAAAAAAAATAGAGAACGAGAGAGAATCTTCAAGACAGTTTGAAAATAATGGAGGCAGGAGTAGATTTCAAGGTCCTTTTCTCTCTCTCTCTCTCTCTCTCTCTCTCTCTCTCTCTCTCTCTCTCTCTCTCTCTCCCTCTCTCCTCCTCTCCCCCTCCCTCCTTCTCTCTCCCTCTCCCCTCCCCTCCCTCTTTCCCTTATTTGTAATATGCCACAACCCCGTGGAGATTTCACAGGGGGTATTTCATTTTTTTTTTCTTTTTTTTTTATTGTTTTTTTTATTTAAAACAAACGCGCATATACAGAATGCGAATTTTTGTAAACGCACGTAGACGCTTCTCGAAAAGAAAGGGAAGGAGTATTCAATCCTCAAAACCAAGAAACATAACTTTTTAATCAAAAAGAATCGCGTGTGCGCTTGCAATTTTCTCGCTGAATGATCTCTTCGAGGGACTGAGAGATGGAGGAAAAAAAACAAATGTAGACTAAAAAAAAAACAAAAAAATCAAGACACTGTTTTCTTGTGTAATGGTAGATTTTTCTTTTTCTGTATCTTTTTTTTTGTATTCGAGGCAAGTAGACGCTTTGTTTGTGAAGCGAGACTCAGGACTCGTTGGTCGGTGATATATTTACATATATATTTGTGTATATGTGTGTAACATCGATGGGAACGAAATGTTACGCGAGAGATCCTCCGAAGTGTGTACGTATGCGAGAGTGTGTTAGTACGTATGTGTGATTTCATATATTGAGAATGAAACGATCAAGTGGATAGCGATTCCAACAAAACGAAACAAACGAAAAATCTGTGTCGACAAATTGATTGATTCGTTGGGGAACGAAAATTTGAAATAGAATAGTCGTGATTATTTTTATTCTTTTAATTTATTGTAGTCGCAAAAAAATTATTATCGAGTGGAGCCATTGTAAACGATAAAAATCGAAGAAACCAATCGTTGTGTCTATGACAGAGAAATTGAGAGTTGGGAGAAAGGGAAAAAGGTGAAAATTTTGAATGAAAAATTGTCATTGCTCTTGATTTTCGAGTTTTCGTTCCAAGTTATCGAGTCTTTTCATTTTTCTCCATATTCTTCAGAATGTTTAGTTCGTTTTTATTCTCTATTGATAGACTGCAAAAAAATAAATATCTAACGTTGAGATTGTAGGCAGGACAACGGCAAAATTTTGATTCGACTGTTTAATAAGCGTTTCGTATTTATAGTCAGAAAAAACAGTTCGGAAGGCTGGGCTTGACGAGTCGATTGGAAATAATGAGATAACTGTAAGATCGATCCGTGCAACGGAAAACTTTTCTCTTCACGCGATCCCGACCAAAAGTCCAGATTCCGAAACCACCAACCATATTAATTATATACCATACTACCACAATGTATAGTGTGATAATTCATACGAGCTGACTTTGCTCTGTTTCGTGAATCCGAGAAAAATAAATATATTATATATAAATATTGATTTTTTTAAAGAAACGTGAGAACAAGTATAAGAAAAGTGCGAAAATAATATCGTAGATGATCATCAGACCTCATAGAGTAGAGATTTGGGCTTGTTTAAAAACAAATGTAACAGCAAGCTTTCCATTCGTTCCGAAAAAAAAGAATTCCATGAATCTCGTAACGATCGGGTTAAGCTGAGCGGTCAAAGCCTAACTCTTTCGTCGGTATTCTGGAACTTTCCAACAGCCATATCGGACGATAATAAAATCAATGGATTCTGCAATGACAACTTGCCCTCGATCAATTTTATCCGAATAATAAATCTCTAACCACAATCAAAGGGCTCGATGATCGTTACGAAGAAAAATATAAAAAATATGTAAGAGATAGGAGGATCGTATGTGATGTGATTTCTTTTATATCGTAACAAATAATGAACACTTTAAGAAATGTTATAGTTTCGTATACGCGATATGTTATTTGTCATTTATTTTGTCCCTTAATAAATGATGTTATATTATAAAATTAAACAATTCGTCTTTCATGAGTTTTTCTTCTACAACCTGTCCCTCATTTATAATTCATGCTGAAACTTTATCGAAATTTCGGCTGACCAGGAAGCAGCAATTTTTTAATTATTTTCGCCCATGCGATCGTCAACCGTTTGCCGGAATTTCGGGGATCGTTACCGATGCGCAAAAATAACAGGAGAATAGATCATGATGCGGGATATCCAAGGAAATGCAACTACGTAGATGCATTGTATGAAATAGAGTCAAATTTTCATAAATTGCAGAAGCAAATCTTGTTTTTTTATTTTATTCATAGTTTTTGTTATTTTTATTAGCGCACCCAAAACACTCGACTGTAATAACAATCACCATTATTGCTACTATTATCAATAATAATATTAGTATATCTTAAAAGTTTTCTATACTGAGTGGTTGTACGTTCAAAACAATTAATCCGAAGCATTACCCACGTCGAAAGTGATTACACTGTGGCACTGTCCCGGGAAGCATTATTCTTCTTCTTCCCATCTTTTCGATTCGGACGGTAAGTAGGCGAGAAAGGTAAATAAGTCATCCACTTCCATCTACAACAGACATGCCTTCTCAGCGCGAAGCCTGAGGCTTTCAATAATTGAATTTATTTTATAACATACCTCCGGACGAATGACATTCCCACTGGAAAATCGAACGTATTGTAGACAAAAGTTTCTTCTCCCGTTTCACCAACAGTTGCGTCCGATTCGTCGGCAAATTGCGTGTCGAGAGCAATTTCGCAGGCCCAAGCTCGCAATCCACGCTCTTCTACAGTGCCTGGAAAAACAAATAAATGAGATACGATGATCCCACAACAGTACGAGACTATGTGCAACCATAGTACTTGGAATTGGTTCCATGTCGCTTGATCACACGACAAAATATCGCAAAACAAAAAATTGCATAATTGCGTTAAATATATTGATGTCAAATAATACAATAGAAATAGAATAGATGATATTTCGTCAGGGCACAAGGGCGCAACGTTTCGCGTAATTTTGGGAATCTATTCTATTCTATTTCTATTGTATTATTTGTCATAAACATATTTAACACAATTAAACAATTTTTTGTTTTGTGATATTTTCTCGGTTTGATATTTTGACATGCTACCTTGGAATTCAATATTAACCTGGTATGATATGATCGAGTAAGCAACCAATGAAGCCCCCGACAAGAATAGTAGTACTCAATAAAACGGTGACGACGCTGTCGATCACTTCATTCCCAATGTGGATGGTGTCCGTGTGTAGAATTAACCATTTTGACAGAACCTGCGAGACAATATTGACAAGATTGTGAATTTAAATATGTACCGGTTGTTCTTTGACAGTTCTCCGATAGCCACGTTGATTTTGACAAGCACACTTGCCTGGCTATACCAACAATTTTTGAGTTTCGGTTCAAAAAGTCAGCCAGCAAGGTAAAGGCAAAAAATAGACTCATTCTGAAATGTTGTTGCGTGACTTGCAATTAGGTACCGGTCAGTTGCTGCTGTCGAGGAAGCAAACATCAATGACGTGATAATTTGCCATAAAAATTCTTCATGTATTGCTTACCAGAGGGAAGAAAATAGAGAACCCTAGAATGTATAAGTTCCTTGATGAATTTAGATCTATATACTGAAGTGCAGAAAGTCCTGGAAAAAAATGTATTCAAGATGTAACAAAGCTACTAGCCCGAGACTTCATTTAATATACATTTTCGTTCAGATGGATATCTTTACCAAAAGCTGCAATCATGCCAAACATGATGCAAAAAATACCACCGACTATTGGCTCAGGAATGATGATGAATACAGCCCCAAATTTACCGATCAAGCCCTGGAGGATCATCAAAAAAGAAGCCCATTGTATGACTCTTCTGCTACCAACTTTCGTCACTCCTGCATCATGGAAAATTATATGAGATTATATAAAGAAGAATAATAGAAAATAAATAAAGTCCATCACAAAAAATGAGAAACCAGAATTTCTCAGCATTTCAAATTCTCAATGACTACATGCACTGAGAAAACAGTTTATTTATAATGAAGAAATATATTTAGTTAGTACTTTTACTCAAACATTCATCAACTGTTACAAAATTTGGTCAAAAAATGTTTTTGTTATCACGTTCAAATTTCATAGGCATTTCCTTGAAGATAATGATTTGTTCGATCGCTTTTATTTTTTTTAACTCAGTAGATGTTCATGGTCATCGAATTCATTTGCTATCAAGAAAGGTTACGTTTCATCAAATGATTCATTAATTAGCTATTGACAAATGTTTATGTCAGACAGTCGAGAGAGGCTCAAATAAATGATTCAACAACTGTTGAAAAACATTTATTTCGCCATATCCAACATTACATGTGTTAGGAGTTAAGAAATCCTGATACGTATAAATAAATCATTTTCCCAGTGTGACATCGATCCAAATCCTTATCGAACAACCGTAAAATAACCTAAACATGAGCTGTGCCCTGTCGTATACCGAGGCTTTGCATAAAATTGATAGATTTCTGCTCACCTATTGTACCAACATTTTCCCCGAAGGTATTCGTGCCATTACCGCTGCCCCAAAGGCCTGCAAGTATGGTACCAAGCCCTTCAATCCCAATTCCTCTATTGATAGCGTGAATAGGAGGTGGTGGAGCACCTGCAAGTCCAAATAATGAGGAAAGAATATTTCTACGATGGAGGATTGAATTTTCAGCGATTACGAGTCACAGCCCGAAAATAGTCTTCACAGGGACGTACCACACATTCGGGATGTTGTGGGATAGTAGCTGATAGATTCGACAGTGCAAGCCAATACTCCAGCGAGCATTCCAAGAACGCTAGACAAAGTAATGGTTGGGGTTCCCCATTGCCCAGGATAAGGTACTCGAAACCATGGAGAATCTGATATGATTTTCAATTTAGTGTCTGCTCGACCAGGATGGCCAACTGGCAAAGCATCTGTCGTTGTCAATATACCACAAATGACCCACATGATGACAATAGTTAGCAAAACCTGTTAGAAAAATGCAGACAGTATTCTTGCTATCAAGGATTAATCGTTCCAGGAGATTTATGCGAAACCACAATGACAAACGAAATACATTGAAAACGAAACTCGACTGAATTGCTCAACGTATGTTTTCCTCTAACATGTCAGGAAACATTTTCCGGAATTGTGACGATGTTCAGAACAAAAAATTATGACCTCCGGCTCGTTTCTTCATGCTTTTTTTATACGATTATAATTTCAAGCACTTACCGGAAACAATCTGAACAAAGAGAACCAGACGATCGTGAAGCCATTTCCTTTCCGATAGACGACAAAAGGTACATCGACATTGACCAATATTTGAGAAAAAAACGTGAGCATCAAGATCGTGCTAGAATTAAAATTGCTTGACAGTTATTGACTTGAAAACTTTACAGGAATTCGATAAACTGAACCATTCTCTTACCCTGCGGCAATGCCCCAGTGCTGGGATGCTGCATTAGCTGCATTTTCGAACAATGATAAGCCCACTAGTGAAACGGTCGGTACTATTGTCAGTGGAGTGATGTATTTCAGGATGTAGCCGATTATACCTGAAAATTGATCGTAACAGTGGGTTATACTTTTATCGTGATAAGATTGGGAGTTCCAGCAACTTTTCACGAACGACAATAAGAAATGGCTGGTGTACTGTCCAGATGTATAAAATTTTATTGATAAAGCCCATACTCCCGATGGTATACGAACACTATTCATTGATATCTTATTCTGAATATTTGCCACCACCACAACGTGTTGAGCTGGCAAATGATACAACGTTTGACGATTTATGTGGATTTATAATCGTACCTCCGAATCCAAGGACGACTTGAACTATAGCCGAGACTGCTATTGCCCCGGATAACTCTCTCATCCTGATTTGCCACAATTCAGTACGATTCTGATGGTCCATAGCTCTTAATACCTCAGGCTCGGGACATTTCCACTCAGGCAAGTTAAGAATTGCTAGCGTAGGTACTAGAAATGATATGGTTCCTCCTTGTACGAGAGGAAGTCTGGAAAAAAATCGAAAAACTAAATATATGTAGTCTGCCACGCCTTCAAAGTCGGTGGAATCATGTTTTCCAAAGACAGCGTCGAAACTGTGGGGACAAGGGACAATATGAACAATATTGTTGAGGAACTACCTTACATATGATAATGTTCAATGAAAAAGAAAATTGATGCTAATACACTGGGAAAACGATTTATTTATACGTATCAGGTTTTGTTAACCGCTAACAAATGTAAAGTTGGATATGGCGAAATGAATGTATTTTAACAATTATTGAATCATTTATTTGAGCCTCTCTCGACTGTCTGAAATAAACATTTGTTAATAGTTAATAAATGAATCATTTGATGAAACGTAACCTTTCTCGATAGCAAATGAATTTGATGACCATGAACATCTACTGAGTTAAAGGAAATACAAGCGATCGAACAAATCATTATCTTCAAGGAAATGTGATGCCTATGAAATTTGATCGTGATAAGAAAAATATTTTTTGACTATTAACAAATTTTATAATAATTAATGAATTTTTGAGTTAAAATAACAACTCAATATATTTCTTAATTATAAATAAACTGTTCTCTCAGTGTATGGTCGAATAATTGAGTTCCACCTCGTACAACAATTAACAATTAGTCCACATAATTTACAATTAAAAAAATAACAGTAATCATAGCTCAACACATGAGACGTGAGAGAGACGGAGAGGGAAAATACTAGACTACATATGACGTTGAGGTTTGCATCGTTGGAATGCAAAGAAATTTGTTTTTACAATTACCAAAACCCATTCTTTATATGGCCAGAATTAAATTGCAATAATATCACGATCGGTTTTTGTCCCAAGAAAATATATCGGCTCGGAATATTTGCATAATTAAAAAAATTAAACAATTAATCAGTGAAAATCCACATTTTTCGTTGCATTCGAACGTTGCAAACTACAGCATCATGACTACATCACCTGCAGCCAATTGAAGTCTGTATTAAGGTAACGATCCCTGTGACGAAGATCATTGTCGATATTATATGACTTTTTGAAGGATCATCTTCGGCCATACAAAGTGCCGGCGTCAAGATAAAAGGAATGGAGACGATGGCACCAATCATAGTCAGATAATGCTGCAAAAATAATATTAATATTCAGCCCAAGCAACGGCATGGACATCGATACCAAAATCAGTGAATAAGCTTCATACATTCTAGCTCGACACTCTCAAAGCCACAGGTACGTGGATACGGAGGGATATGAGGCAGGTTTGGTCAATAAAAAAAAAAGCCCCTGTCATTTTTGCCATTTTTCCGCGTTCGCTGACAGGGCCTTTTTTCTGATTAGTCAAACTACAGCGTTGAATTTTCATTTCGAAAATTCGAGGTGTTGATTCGAGGTGACTGATCCTTCACCTTAACGAATCCTGACCGATGGTCTCTCATAATATTCTACGCCTCTACATGGTTTTTATGGTGATTTTGCACTACAAAACAAATCGACTGAACAAACTGTCACACTTTGAATATTGCGTTAGGCGAGCCTGTGTCGAGACACGATTTGATGAATCCAGAGGTTAGAAAAAAAATCAGTATACCTGCAATGCCATGAAAATACATAAATACCAGGGCGGTACATCGTCTATTCCATAAGCAAGTTCAGGATTCCGCCTTTTTATCGATTGCTGATTTCCTGCCGGGGATTTGGTCCGATCTGTCTCACCGCCATCACGCATCGTCTGCAATAATGGGAATGAAAAACATACAAATTACAGCAGTCGAGCCGTTGCTGCGTCTTTTTATTTACTCATTTATTTTCGTTATTCGAAGCGTTTTTTTTTTATTACGGAAGTTTCGTGATTCCGATTGTTGGTTATTCTTTTGGGTGCGGATGAAATCGACCTCATGTGATTATTTATTTTCTTTACCCCCGGAGGCCGGGAGGAGCTCAGGATTCTCGAATTTTTACTTTTTTGTGAGAAACTGAAGGAAATACGGGTCAAAACCGTCCAGCCTATTTTCCTGTTATGAGGAAATTTTTCTCCGGTTAAGATCTTATCCCATATTTCTCGCTATCGATTTTCCGGCTCCCAAAACTAAATGGGCTACTCGTTACCCAATCTCGGGTATATAGACACGCGGTGTATCTTGCCTTGTCGGTTCCGAATATTTCTTTTCAATACCTTGAATCTCTGAATAAAACTCGTACGACGACGGGTTTCGTGTTTCCACGTCTCGTTCTCGCAACATACGGTTTCGTCTTCACTTGAAGTCCGTCAACATTTTATTTAAGTGATCTAGATTTTGGGCTAGCCGGGCCACAATTATGAATGAAAAATTGCGGAAAAATTCATGGACGATCTATAGACAGTACTTTTTAAGCGAGAATAGGTTTTTTCCGTAAATCCAACTTTTTTTCGTCGAATATCGAGCAATGTGCGAAGAAAATCGGACGGAAACGATACCGATTGTAGTGCACAATTTGGCGTACGATCTTCCATTATAATAAATAAAAGTAAATTCGAAACGAAATCTTCTAACCTTTATCACAACATTAAATTTTACTTTACAAAGTTCCACATCAAACGTTCCATTCGCGTGAAGCTTTGAAGAGCTGACCGAAGAATCGTCCCGAGGAATCTTGGGCCTTCGAAGCCTTTCACTCCCGAATTTTTGGGGGGAGACGGTTACCGCTCCGAATTTCATGCTCGGAACCTCCTCCACGCGTACGACGAATTTCCCTGACATCGATAATGCACCGCGAACGAATATACCACACAATGTATCGCAGGGGCGGGTTGGGGACGCTCAAACGAGTCGAGGAGTCTGAATTTTTGTTCAGAATTATAGCCCAGTCTACTGTCCATATATATATCTACATATAGCTACTATCTGCATATAGCTTAAGAAGTCATCGAATCGCCCTACCCCTTTGAACTTGACATGAAAATCGAAGAAAAAAGAAAATCCTACTAGACATATATATGTAAACTGTTATTACATTTTTTAATAAATCGACGCGTCTTTTAATGGCGACCAGTTTAACTTTGAACGTAACCCAAAATGGCCCAATCTCGACTGTACAGACACGCGGCAGTGCAAGTTTTGCCTTGTCGGTTTGAACTTTTATTTTTATACTTGGCATCAAGACACTGCCGCGTCTCTAAATAATAAAAAAATAGTAGCCGCTGCTAAACGATCATTGCGTGATATCATATTGAATTAGAGACATTACGCATCGTGTATTAACCAAAAACAAACAAAAAAACACCCGCTATGACGTGAGGGCATAAAAAGATCACATCGGAGATCGTGTACGTAATGCAATTAATCCATACCAAAAGTACTTACTATTTCAGAGAGTTCCATTGCAAGTTTAAACAGGAGAAAATAATGAGGAATTAAAAAATTGAACGATATGTTGATGGGTATTATTCATTAGTGTGGAGCAGGCTCGAACATTTTCGAGAATTATTGTCAATGCAATAAACAGCTCATCTATATTTGTTCTGAATAAATTACTTCGTTCCCGTCCTTTCTGATGCGAGCTTTTTACTGAACAATTTTTAAAGACCTTGTCTACTCGAATATCCAATATTGCGTACTGGCTGTCGGTGTCTCTTGATGAAACGAGATGCAAGCCCCCACCACTTTCGCACATCGTTACGACTCAACAAGATGCGGCCACACCAGCATATTGATATTCTTCTCATCGGTATCTTGATCTATATATTCTACAACGAAACTGACATAATTCAACGGACTAAGCTCCAACATTATTGCAAGCAAAATCAGTCGCCATGCGTAATGGGAATTGGTTAAGCATCGACGACAGCTTCCTCCACGCAACCGTGCGAATGAACGTTCTCTTTCTGAAGGCCAGATCAGTGTATAATATCTGCAGCAACCACCAGCGCTTTTTTCATTTCTACATTGAATATTTCATCGAAGAACTCCGCGTTGATGACGAAATGTTCTGTATAATTGAACGATTCAAACGATCTAAGTAATCAACCAAAGTCTTCCACAAAACTCTAGCAAATTTTAATAAATTTTGCTTCAACTTTCAACCCTATACGACTTTTCATATGCATATCCGACAGTTTGGGACACAAAGCGTTTGCAATATGGCTGGGAATTGTCCCTTCTTACTGCCGTAGTCAAATTCGATCTCGGATGCTTGCTGCCAAAGTCATGATCTGTTTTCTAGCGGCTTAAGCAAAAAATTTTGTCGCGCGTACGAAAAAAGTTACATTCACCACTCGAATGGCAATTAACTCATAGCAGCCCAGATGTCAATTTATTCCAATTAGGTCAGAGCTTTCTTGACATCCAGAAACTATAACTACAACTGTTGCAGTCCTGTGCTATTCGTATGACGTATTATTGTCACATGCCATATCACTGCGTAAAATATGGAGCGAAACGCATGAATCTAGGAAATGTGCGGTCGCCGAGCACGCTGACGAACAAAATAAATTTTATAAATGTCCCAATTGAGGTAAATCTGGCCACCCAGCCAACTACACCGTGCCTGTCCGCATTCCGAATCCGAATTTGAAGAAAAACGAACTAATAAGCAATAGCATCGTTCAACCATCGACAAAGAACTCGCCAATATGCAGCAAGAGAATCGCTCGAAAGATAACATTGTCGCTCGCAACGTTGTCAACGGGGCCCATTTGAATCAGCACGACAAACACAAAATCAACTGAAGAGTTGTTGCGGTGAAGGAATCATTAGCCCTTGGTCGACTATTCATAACAATTATATAGATACAGGGATACAGGCCACAATTAACTGTTACGATGACTTTTACAGGCATCACAGATTATTTGTTTCTTCATCGAAAACTTAGAAAAGTTACACAACAGTTTCTCACAGCTATAGCTGCCTAAAAAAACCTTCCCGGAATCACGGAAAGAGCGTTGTCGTTGAGTCACGAGGGTAATCCTCGAATAGTCGAAATGTGAGCGTTTGCCTTCGCTGCCGTTTGCGTTCAGGATAGCGCTCTTATTAGCTCCGTCGATCAGCTGCTCTCGGTTCCAAGTGTCGTCGAGAGGTCGCCACAAATCGACTGTAATGTTTTGTGAAGGTGGCGCTGCGATTGATTTTATGATATTTAAACTTGAACCGCTTGAACCGTTGGGCGGAGAAAAAACGCTAGCAACCATAGTGGAGTGAATGCCGTTCGCGATTACCGCCTCGATCAAAGCAAAAACAGCCGTGAAAAAATAATATTAAATAGTGGACATATCATTTTACACCATGGCCTCCAAGAGCTCGCGGCCAAAACCTCCGACCACGTAAGTTTTTGCTGAAAAGAACTTAGGTTAATTGTACATTTGCGTCTTGGGCTGTGGGGCCCATCGTAGGGTTTACTCCGAAAATAAAAACACAATTTTGAGGAAAATGTGTATAAAAGTTACAATGATCTCTAGACCGGAGCAAAATAGAAAACAATTGCCTGGTCTTTTGAAATTTTGAACATCCTCCGAGCATTTCGTTGTCAAACTGTCAGCCGTATTTTTAGAATGGAATTAAAAGTTTCGCGATTTTTTTCCTCCACCTAAGAAAGTGCCTAAGAAAAATCTTCAATTATTGCGGTGATTCCTTCCCCAGAAAACCAAACTTGCGAGATGAAATAATATCGTTGAAGGCAGAAAACGAGAAACTCAAACAAATACTCGATCGACACGGCCTGTTGGTTCCTCTTAACACAGAAGGGCATAATCACAAAAGTGACGTAAATGAAAAAACTCCTTCCCCACCAAAAACCTCCGCAATCAGTGATTCAGCGGCTGAATTGACACCGAGAAGGAAGGGCTGCTCCTGCCAAGGGAAATGCGCGACACGCGTCTGTGGCTGCGTCAAAAAGCAAGTGTCGTGTGGGGAATTCTGCAGGTGCGCAGATGATCAGTGCCAGAACCAGGTATTTTTTATTCTTCCCAATCCAATAAAAAAAAAATCATTGGAGTCTCATTAAAAAATTCAACACTAATAAGCAATCATTACTACTCGATATCAATTACTCGAACTATGAAAAGTACATCATTAATATAATGAGTAATTAGTATGAATTATCAAAGTAATAGATCATTCAAATTTCTCAATCAGATTTTGACAGAATGATTTAACGATTGTTCTCGTTTTTTGAAACAGAATTGTTGCGACAAAAATACCAGAAAAAATCGAACAAAATGTTTTCTTTGTTTAAAAGGAGCCGGACAAGGAAAATATAGGAGAGCGAGAGAATCAGGCTGAACTTTCGGAAGCCGGACAAGAGAATTTGAGAAAGTTGGCAAGTCTGTCACTAAAAGATAGGACAGAATCGAAAGAAGGCAAATCTGGTCGTTCGAATAAAAGAGTTGAGACTGTAATTAAAAAGCCAGGTCTGTTCAGTCCAGTTTCATCAGGTACCAGCCCTAATTTCAATATTCACGAACTGGAGTCCGAGCCATTGACTTTCGAAAGAGACCTGGACAGGGAAATATCTGAGAGGAATGATGATGAGGTTTTCGAGAGCCATAATACCGCAAACAATGGTAATAAAAGCAAAACAGCTAGAAAAGTGGCGGGTCGCTCTCGCAGGCAAAACCTGGCTCCGGTGCGACCTAAAGAAAGATCAAGATCCGCTTTGAGCAGAGAGCAAGAGGATGAACCGAGTGCACATGCGGAAAGAGAGCACAACAGGAGAACGACATCGCTGGGTGAAAGCGGCGCTGGGAAAGCCTCGAAAGAAAAGAAGAACAAAACTTCAGCTGCAGGGTCGAATGGCACAAAGCCGCTGCGGAGAGGAGTCGCTGCTAAGCTTGGCGAAGCATCTTTGGAAAACATCGAAGATCCGGAAGGGAATAATGAAAAAGTGGAGGAAATGAATAAGAAGGCAAAGAAGCCGGCAAAAGGAAAGTCCAAAAAAAAAGGCAATTCGAATGCAAAGCCCACGGATGAGCAGCAAGCCGAAGTCGATGAATTGTTGGAAGTGGTCGCCAGTAATATTCAATTAGTTGCTGCGCAACAAACCATGCAGGTTGAGCCACAAAAGGAAGAAGCAACAGTTCATCCAGCTAAAGTCGCCAAAGCTGAACCGGAGACACATTCGAATGAAAACATCGTAGTTGCCAGTGTCAAAAGAGAACGACCAGAAATAGATTTCATCCCTTTTCGAGATGATTCTCCACACCATGTACAATCTCCGAGCAACAGTTCTTCCGGCAGTTCGCCAGGATTCGATCAATTATCAATCGATGTGAGTAAATCTGCAGATTTCTTCCCATTCAAATCGTAAGTTAATTTTTTCACGACTGAAAACAAACGAAACTCCTTCACTTGACTGCAGGACCCGAATTTCAATCCGATGAAGCCGCGGCACAATTTAACACGAAGTCCACTGGGTCTGCATACTCACTCTCGAACGTTCTTGGACGTATCGGAACGACCATTGGTGCCTCCTATGGAAGAGGCAGCCGAGGAACTTCCGCCACCAGAAGGTGAAAAAATTGCTTTGTCCTAATTACAATAATTATCGAAAATGTTCCCTTTTCGTTCTAAAAACTGTTTGATCTCATTTTGCAGAACTGAACAACGTTATTGTCGACTGGGACAAACATCAACAAGAACGTGTTTATTGTTCCAAATGTAAACGCGGATTTTATCCATACCGTATAAAAAAGCACGAGGCATCTTGTAAGAAAGTCTGAATATCCTTCGATACTCTGTTCTTTTATTTTTCGCTTTGAATCAGTGCGAGATTCGCAACCGTTTCGTTTTCATATTTCTTGTATTTTAATATTATTTTCCAGCGGTTGTCACTCAACGTTGTTTATCGAAATCTTGTTTTTTACTGAAGCAACTCTGAAATAATAATTGACCAGAACCTAAAACACATTTGCATGCAGGATATGGAAGCCTGTGATTTTTGGACTGAGTCATTATTTATTGGGCAATATTTTGGGGATTGGGAAATAAGAATAGTCACGAAAACCACATTTCGATAATGAGGGAAAAAAAACAAGTTATATTCCTATTCAACAAAATATTATATCGATCGAGGGGTAGACAACTTTTTGCTATTTGTTACATGTACTAATAAACAATTACTTCGTTTTGTTGTTCGTACTTTGAATCTTTGAGTTGAATATCATTTTGTTAAACGTTGTGACTGACATTTGAGGAAACAGGATATTGTCAAACCCTCCAAACGGATATATTTTACTATGTAAATAATTTTCTAATCGGAAAAATAAATGAGAATGTTAGAAAAAAAAAACACACAATAGGTTTGTCGCAACCCAATCCCTTGAATATTATTTCGACCTTGACCTAATTCAAATGTTTTCTTTTTGGTTTTCGATCTACCAACTACGGATACCACTTTTTTTTCTACCTACAATTTTTGAATAGAAGTTTTTTAATGTTTATGAAAAATTCATTGGAGATGTGCCCGATGACGAACATTCTCATAGTCTTGGTCGTCGTGACACGGTGGATTCAGGCATTTAAAAACTTTTTCATTAGGTCTTTTTATTTATTTATTCATTTATATATATTTATATAATATTTTATAGTGTAGACATGGGTTGTACTACATATTTTCCGTATAATCTCTACGTTTACATTTCCTAAGATTATCCCGCCTGCGTCGCTAAAGACGAAAGCTCCAGGTGCTAGATTCAATAATGTTTTTGTTTTTTCACTTTCCTCTTTCTCTCACTACAGTATTTACAGTTTGAGGTCTGACCGTTTTCGATATTTCTCGCGTGGTTTTTCGGCTCTTGTTTTTTAACTTTTCCTCTTTCATCTTTGAATTCTCTTTCAGTTTGCATTTTACAATAAATTCTGCTTCGAACGAGACGACTGGTGCGGATAAATAAAAGTATTGATTCTTGTCTGCTTTTGTTTTCTCTCACTCACTTGGTACACATTGTTGGTTTTACAAGCAGCTCTACGAAAAGTGATTCTTTCAATCGTCTCGTTGGGATATTTTACGATTCTATAAACTCGTGTAGGCATTCAATATTATTATCATATCGGTGATTGTTTTTAAACACTAAATTATTCATTATCTCAATTATTTTCTCTTCCCACTTCCACACAAATCATCTTGCCTCTTTTTTTCTGTCTAATACTTTTGGAATACTCGGGATCGCGTTACAAAACAAACAAACTAAAGATTCGTAGGAGAAAGTAAAATTTGTAGCGTTACAGCGTCTTATTCTTTCAGCCTCCTCGCCCAGACCAAAAATTGTTATTTTATCCGTTTTTTTTTCTGCTCTTTACTAATCAACTTGGACCTTGATTCTTCACCGATCTTTCTAAACTCGGTTTCTCCATTTATTAGATTCTTTTCTTGTTTAGAAAATCTATGTATATTCTGCTGCCAGAATGTAACATGATTTCTCATTCTCATAGATAGTTATGTGTATATGTATAAGAAGAAATCATGTTTAGTATTTCGAACATTATGTACAATTCAATATTGGTATTTTCAAATCATCTTAATACTGGACAAATGAACATTAACGAAAAAATATTGCAAACGGAAAGTAATCGTTGATTAGATTATAAAATTGTATGAATCAAGTTTTTTCCCAAAAATCTGGCACCAAAATGCAAACACTTTGACTAGAAACTAAAACTAAAAACGGTCAATTATTTCACAAGTGGACTGTTTTACTGCTCACCGTATGGCAGTATGCAATTTTTTTGTATCTTCAAATATTTCAAACGACCACAGCGAACATAATTCATGAATGGAAAAAAGGAAAGACAAATGATATCAGGATGGTATTGTGCCAGCTTTTCGGAGTTGAGATAAAAGACGAGGGATTTTAATTACTTGCCAGATAATTTTCAAAGTCTCAACTTGCTGCGAATCCATTCCTTAGGAAGGGCAATTAAATGATAAAGTGTGTTTCTTTTCCTTTGTTTGTAATTTTTCTGCTTGAAATTTGCTACTCATTTAATCGCACCGTCTAATTTTCTCTCGAGAAATTGAAAATCATTTCAGCAAATGGAATTCTCAAACAATAAATAAATTCGTGGGTCGCGCATCACCTTAATCTGTACTATTCCGACGACTTTGAAAAAACTCTGCCTTCGCTCTTAGAATCTTATTTCTATTTGTAACATCATATATTTTTTTTGTCTTTTATTATTTCTACATATGACTACGCGATAATATTGTTTCGTACAGGTTTGTACAACAATTATCCACCTTTTACACTCTCTTCTACAGCAATACTGTGATTCGGTGAGAATTTTCACAACCGTGCCAAAAAAAAACATTCGACTCAATAAAATCCACATTAAGCTTCCAATAAATAATTAATCAATTAATCGACGCTCTTGCATGTGTCTAACTTTTCAATTGTCCATCTCGAATGACAACTCAACTACGACCGGACCAATCTTTTCATTTTCCATGATTCGGAACTTCGGAACAATCAGATATTCGGGAAAATTGTTTTTCAAGTTTTTTTCAGAACACAAGTTTTGCAACGAATTGCAAACAAAAAGAGACCATACATATGGAAATCAAAGATCCCAAAAACGTAGTTTTTTTTAGACAAGAGCTCGATACTTTTTGAATAATAAAAATATAGAGCACGAAACACAGCATGTCGACTATCTTTTTATACTAACAATTCGTTTCCAGCTGTATAATACATCCATGCAGACATGCACACAACACACACACATCCACATCATTTTAGTCTCTTATTTGAACAACGAAGGAAATCTCATCGACGCATTGCATTCTGCCCAGAGATAGACAAGCATTTTAATCAGCCATCGTTTAATTACTCTCCAATGCTGAAGGGTATAGATTGGTTAATTTTTTGAACTTAATCGAGAAGAGGGAAAAAAAGTATCGATGAAGAATCAGGTTCAGCGAAAAATCGATCGATTAATTTTGGAAAATAATTAAACGTGTCCATCTCCTCAATTTTCTTAAAACCATTTTCATCTTTGGCCAATGTGGTTGGATTGGTTTTTTGTTTTGTTTTTTCAATCTTCTAACATAATTTTCTTTTATTCTACTAGAATATCGTGATTCTACGTTGCTTGTTTTTTCACACTTTCGGTCATGTATCGTACGCTATAAGTAATGGTATTGTCTCTATGTATTAATAGCGCTGTAGTGTGGTACAAACATCGATAAGCTAATAAACGGGAGAGTTTAGGCCAAGATTGCGATTTATCGACGAAGAGCAACGCTTGACCCTCGACCCGTTTCAATAATAAACAACTAAGCCCTTGAATTTCAGTAGCCTTATAGTAATATAATCGATTGTAGGCATGAATTGGAAAAACAAAAAGTTCCAAACGTAAGGTAACGATACAATGGCTGGAGTAAAAAGTAAATGAACGGCGATCGGTAAATGATTCGAGTTTCACGAGGCAATAAAAAAAAAAAAAGAAAAAATTTAAAACACTTCAACGGTAATCGTATTGGAAAAATGTAATAATCCGTTTCGTAAAGTTTGAGAATTATAAAAATTTCCTTGAGTTAGAAATAGAATCAAGTTCCTTTTTTTTGGTTCAAGTATTTTTTGTGCTGTTTTTTGGTTAATATGTAGAACCCCTCCGATTTTAGTCTACAGGCAATTATTCGTTCTTCTGACAGAGTAAAAATCGCCGCAGCTGCACGGAGAATTGACATTGTAAATTTGATCAGATTGATTTACAGATCTGGCGATCGAAAAACGTGCCTTGTGAGTCGTTGGCACTAAACTTTGTTCTTTTCTTTATATATATTTCGACGTTCTTTGGTCCTGCCTCGAGATACAGTCAACGTGCTTAGACAATTTGTGGAGCCATTTTTTCAACCTCAAGAATGTCCTGGTCTTACAGTCTCATTCACAAAAAATAGTGCAGATGCGAAAATGATAAATCTATTAATTTCAAGAATTTAATCAAGCGTTTGATGAAACAAGACCCTCGCCTTTTTCTGCAGCCAAAAACTCACGAATAAGCTTACGAACGAACCTCGCTATTTCTTTGCTTTTCAAATAGTACGACCGGTACATCCTCAAAGCTGGATCCTCGCGAATCCGCCGTAAAATTAATAAAATCATAACAATTCTCAAGTCAGTGCAGTTTCATGGAGGAAAAGAATAAAAATAGAACGCAGACGCATCTTGTTCGATAGCGGAGCATTACTTGTTTCCGATGGCCAAGTTTCTGGCCAAAAATATTTCATAAATAATGGCACACCAAAGGCCTGCGCTCGAGAAAGCAAAAACTTCTAGTACCATGAATATAATCGTACGATGATATTTGGCTGGGTAGCGAAATATAATTTCTTCATGGATGAATCTCAGTTAAAGAATAATAATAAACAAAAATATCGAACACTGTTTAAAAAAAAAACGAATCTGGAAAGACTTTGACTTTGCAGCCGGACAAAGTTTCAAGACAAGAAAACAAAAATTATACAAGTAAATTCAACAAAATTAATAAATAATAGTAATATGCACAAATTGATATTCGATTAATATATCGTAAAGTAAAAACAGATCACAGATTGTATAGATAAATTTAGCGGGTCTTATAAACAAGGCTGAACGATCGTATATATGACTCGCGGGGTCTCCGATTTCTTCTGTCTCCATTTTCTGCTATTTTTTCACATCTAAATAATTTCTTCTATTCTTTTCTTTTTCTATCTGTATTATACAATGTCATATCGCAATAGTCGACATTAATCAGACGAAGATCATCGAATATAGCTCGCGAGTGCCGTGACGACGTAAATCTCATTTTAAATCGTTAGTACGTTCATTATCCGGAAGGTACTCGCCCCATATATAGAAGAATGCCCGCATTTCAATTTACACTTGTCTTTTCTAGAAAAAAAAAAAAAAAATTGAAAAAAAAACTAAAAATATATCCTCGAGGGAATAGAACTATCCTTGCGAAATTTACCAACGAATCCTGCCTCCGTATCGCGTTCTCCGTAATTCGTATACAGAATGAGTTACAGTATATTGATTCCTCTTCGTTCTGAAGGTCTTTTTCAGGAGGGGGCAGTTATCACTGAGAGGAGAAAAAATTCTGCAGCGAGTACGCGCTTGTTGTTTTTCTTTTTCTATCTTCTTCCCATTGGCTTACGTTGCAGTTCGCACTTGGGATTCCGGTGTCTCGCCAATCGAGTACTTATCCCAGCGACGATTAAGTGTTACTCTCGGTAGAGCTTTGGTTTCGTAACGTCGAGTAACATCCTTGGCATACTCGCACCGGCTTCAGAATACCAAGTCGCGATATTTTCGACTCGAATCTGCTGCATCTGAAATTTTAACGTTTTTCCTAATCACGTAGAAAAAGGATTTATTTTCCACAATCGAAAAATTTGCTTCTGTCCCACTGAAAAATTGATTCTGTGACGTCAGTTATTATCCGGCCAGCCCATTCGAATTCGGTAAAATGTAATACAAATGTTTCGATCATTCGTTAGTGATAGAAATGGCTACAAAAAAATTTGGAGCCTGATTCGACAAATTTGCTATGGGAAAAGCTGCACCCTTCTAAGATTTAGCGAAAATAATGTTTTTCGTAAATGAACATACCTCCAACAGAATACTTGTCCACAGTTACGACAATGGTGCTTCCTTTCGTAGATGTTGAATCTGACGGAGCATGCGACGCAGGAATCGGCGCCTTCGTCCTTCAACCAATGATCGGCGACCGTTCGACCCGGTTGTTCGCATACGCTCCATGAAAATACGCGACCTCTTGTGTCGCCAACGTAAACAGTTCGGTGATCTCTACAATATTGAACAAAAAGAAAACTTGTTATTACGAGCAAAAAAGTTGGTTTTGTTTTTTCAATGCTGAAAACTGGTTTTCGATTATATTGTCGAAAATTCAGGATTTTTGCATCCAAAGTTGGCGCATCTATTTTACCGAGAAACTGCGAGAGCCGTGATCGAAGCTGGCTCAGCATTGTCTTTCCTGTCATAAGCTGTGTGCATCGTCAATTTACTGCGGAAAACCAGTTGTCGCTGCCACTTGAAACCCTCCCGAAGAATGTTTTGTGGATTTATTCTCCTCGGTTTGGTGTCGGCCTCATTCACCATAACGAAACTGTCAGTCAAGCTCGTGTCGCTTTTGCTCGTTCTTAAAGCACCCTCGGAATCGACTCCAGCAGTACTTGTGCTCACCGATTCACTGAGCAAAAATGGTCATCTCGTAAAAATTAAATAAAGGAAACGACAGAAATAAAAATTTGAAGAAAATAATGTGGGAAATGTTACGTTGTTTGCGTGCCCTCGCTGTCGGCGCGACCACCTCCCTCACTTTTCCTAAACATTGGATTACCACGACTCTTCCGTCTCAGTACAACTGCCGTCGGCGATTGGCCATTCCGACTACAATTTCGAGTGCCAGACCCGTTACTCGATTCCTCGTTATCGGAACATTCTTCCTTTTCCTCATGAAGCCGAGACGCTTCTTTTGCGTTCTCAGCCTCTGAGAGACTGCTCTCTGAACCACTTTTAGCCAACATTCCTGAAAACGTTTCATCGCGATTGAAATTCCCACGATAGCCGAGAAGATTCAACGCCAATTTATGTTTACAGCGAAAAATTTCAAAATAATACCTGAACCCTCAGCGGATATACTCATTTGTTTAACCAACTCGTGCACTCTCTTTTTGGTGCTCTCGTGTCTGTCCTGCTCGGTGCTCGGCTGCTGTTTCCGTTCGTTCTCAACCGGAGCTTCGTGTGTCTCCTCATCCTCCGCGGGGACTTGAACGTAGTCCATCGACCACATCTGTGGAATCGATCGTTTTATTATCACACGTTTTTTCGAAGGCGACCAATGTTTTCTTTCCCGTATTTTTGGGTTGAACCGTTAAAACTCGGGATTTCTTTTGTCCGTGGCAAATACTTACTCGAACGACACCGTCGGTCGAGCCGGTCATGACAACGTTCTGCGAGTCCCATTCGTGAGTTTGACTGAAGGCTACGCAAAGAATTTGCTGCATTCTGTCAGCTCGGCCGACGCAAGTGTTTACGCTTGCTAATTCTTCGCCGTTTATGCTCCACACGTGTAACCAAGTTGCAGCACATGTCGCGATGTCGCCCTGGAGAAGAAAAAAGCGTGTAATTATGAATTCGAAATGATTACATGATAATTAGGACCATTAATGGGTGGAAATTTACCGTTAAATCGTTTATAGCAACTGCGGCCACGGGCCCAGCATGGCCACGTAACTGCCGTACGAATAAGCATCTCGATAAATCCCAAATGATGGCCGTACCGTCTCGTGATCCTGACACGATTACGTTGTACGCGGGACTCGATGACAAACACGTTACGGCGTCGATATGACCGTAAAGTGATTGTTTTATTGACAACTGTCGTTTCGCGTATTCCCAAACAGTCACCACCTGTTTACAATGAATTGTAATCATTTTTTCACCCGAAAGATTAAGCAAAAAGCGAAATATTAACAGTTTTCTCTTTATGCAGATTTAATGTTTCAAATTACGGAGACTCACCGAACTGGTTCCAGCAGTTACGATTAGCTTTGACGACGGGCAAACGCACGCAACGATTTCGCCGCTGCTCTGCATCATAGCCTCACAAACGAAAATGGCTTTGTCACTGTCGTAATTCCCTATTCTTAACGAATGATCGGCAAAGCCCCAAGCAACATATTTATTGAAAGATGGCGGTATGAGAGTTTTGTTCTGTTCGACCGCGAGCACGGCTTTGTCCACATGAAGAATCTGTCCCACAGGGCCTTTCAATTCTGGAAAAATAATTTACAGTCATATTATCGGGCATATTTTTCGGTGAATATCAGTTAATCACAAACACGACCGTTTTAGCTGATTTCTAGATAATTTGTAGCGGAAATAGAAAATTACCCTTGATCGGTTGAAGCGACGGCTTCAAATTGTCCAAATTGTGAAAGAAAAGTCGATCAGACGTCGTGATGCTGAGGCCCGGAGTAATGGGGCCTGGGTCGATGACGCTCGTTCTTTGAGTCATTTTTTTCGAGGGATGAGGCTTTTTGAACAACTGCTTTGGGATCTGACCGAAATTATTGATGAACCCGATCGTCGCATTTTTCTTAAGAGGATCGTCGATGCTGTAATCGAAAAATAATGAAAATGAATCGCAAAATTCGATTGGATCGTCCCAAGAACCACTTATATAGTCAATTTCTTGCTCACTTGTAAATGTCGACGTTTCCTTCGTAAAACAAATGATGAAACACATTGACAGCATCAACAGCAGCTGGACCGTTTTGTTTGCAGCCAAATATGAGATCGATCCAATGGTGCAAATGTTGAGAGACGTAATCGCACTCCAAGGCGAGTCGGTGAGCTCGAATAAATTCGCGTGGATCCTGTTTTGCCCAAGGTGGGAGAACTATGTCGCCAAGCTGAACGCCGCTCTGTTTTGAGCCTGCGACAAAAAAAAAAGTAGAAAAACGTAACTCACCACCAACAAAATCCGATTCCTTGGAAAAATTTCAAAGAAAATAAAATAAAATACTCACCGAGATCGAAGTGATTCGAGTTTACGAGAAATTCCGGGAGATAAAAGAATTCTGGTATCAGCTCTTTGACATCAGCCATGTTGTGCTTCGAGGCTGAAAGCCAAGCCTCTTTCACGCTGTTGAACATGCGATCAGCCAAATCGAAATGTCCACCCTGGATTTTAAAAAATAACCAAATATTTATGAAAAAAAAAACCAGAAAACTCTTTACACGAAAAATTCGACACTATCAATCATTATGGCAACTTTATCATCAGACTATCAAAATTGTTGGTCGAGGGATTACAAAAAAAAACATTCTAATGATTTCGAGAAGGAATTTGTGTCAGTCTTTGTTGCGATTAGACAACAAAAAGTTGCAGTCGTTATAAATAAATAATGTCAAGCGAATTCGAAAAAATGAGATCGAGGACGAACCTGTAGTCGGAGAAAATGCTGGGTGAATGGTTCCATGCGGACCAGATAGGAGCAGACAATCATGGCAGAGGAGTAATGCGTTCCATAGTGATAGGGCGGCGTTTCTCCGTGGGGGTCGTCCCATTCTTTGTATCTGATAAAGTTTGAAGAAAAAATAAAGAAAATCATGAAATGATGAGATACATTTAATTAATCTCGCGAATGTTTGCTCAATTGATAGGAAAAAAATGTCGTTGCATGGGTTCAGTGGAAACTTTACCTCTTCTTGAACTGTAACAGTCTGTCGGGACTTTGCGCTCCCATCGGCTTACTGAAATCTCGGAATGTTGCTGGATCGTTCAAGTCGATCTCCTCACTATCGTAATCGGCCAATATCCAGGGGAATATCGGATATTGCATGAGATCATTGTAGCTCCGACCAGCCAGAGTGTTGAGATGCATTAAATATTGGAAATTGGATATTTCGCCCCTCTTGAAATGCATAAAAGTTGTCGTCAATATCGAAAAAAATTAAAAGACAATGTTGGTCGGAAAAAAGAGGCTTTCTTGTGTCGGAACGTGAAGAATGATATACGAACCACCCATCGCTGAGTCACGGAAGTTTCACCAATAAGATTTGACAGCAAGCCAGTCGCTTGTTCCACGTTTGCCGTTCGTTTCTGACCAGCGACAGATTGATGGGCACTATCGGCAATCGCGGTTGCAAATGTCATGAATCTCTGATAAACCTTGTTTCGGACTTTCTGTTGAAAGGCGAGCAGGTAATTGCGACCATCTCCGCTGAAAACTTCGAGTGCCATTGGCTGCAGAAGATATCGTCGTTTGTGCACTTCCCTGGAATCGTAATGAGTATAAAAAATAATGACACGATAACTTTTTGAAATTTTAGAAGGTTTCAAGTTTCGGCAGTCTGCTCCACTGAAATTTGATGTAAAGTCGAAACTCTGATTACCTGATGTCCTCATAATTGAATTTAGAACATTGTCGCATAGCCCTCGAACGTCTGGGTGATCCCGGGGATGGTAAAATGGGCTCGTAGGCTTCGGGCAAACTCTCGATGTCTCGAATTTCGCGAGATTTCAAGCGCGTAAAACCGTCAATTACGTAGAAGTGCTCTTTGCCGAATAATAAAAGTCCCTCGGTTGTGTCAAGTCCTTGAATCCTCGCGCATCTGAACATGTGGCTTATCTGTAAGGGAAACACAGAGATTGATCGTTGAGGCAATCGTTGCTTGCGAATTTGGCAAAGCTCGGTCGAAAATGCTGAATAACATAATTATTCTCCTTTACCTTTTCGTGTTCTTCCAACAATCTTAGAAGAGTTTGATTATCCGGAACGGTCTGATTGTTTTCTTCCTCTTGTTCGTTATCTTCGGCCGGTTCATCGGGCTCGCTCGCGTGACGCTCCAGCGTACAGGGCACCATGGGAGGTTCGCTTTCGGTTGACGTTTCGTTTACGTTCAATGGGGTATCATCGATAACGGGGTCACGTTCGCGCTCGAACATTCCCGAACAATTTCCCAATTGCTTCAGATAGTATTCCTTACTGTCCATGCTCGTGGCTACTTTGTACTTCAGCTGTTTCTGTAATATTTTGAAAATATCATAAAAATCAGAATTTTCAACAGAAACTGCTCGTTTCTCTCTTCAAAAAATATATTTTTTTTTTCCTTGAACTGCAAAGTGAGAATTTCTTTCACGTGTTTACATTATCGGGATGATCGAGCTCTGGCCTGTAAGGATAATGAATGTAGAACAAGTCGTTCTTCATCATTTTCTTGCGCATCCGACAAGGCCCTTCCGTCATGTCCAGCATCCACTTGTCGAGTTTCGTAGGAGTCGGAGGACCCCACAATCCGCGTTCCCGAGTCAATTCTGTTTCGGTTTGGAGCCATTCCTGCCAACGAAATGTATTTTCTATATTTTCTTTGCTGGACGGGAGGGGCTCATTCAATTTCTGTAGTTTTTTTCTTTCAAATTCGTACCTGATAGACGTAACGTTGAGTATGCTGATAGGTCTGCTGTTGTTGGAGTCGTCGAGCAGCTGCCAATTCGCGAACGAGGGCGACGTGTTGCTCGGTGCCATGAGCAACGGTGCTGTGATGAAGTCGCAGTCTCACGCGAACGGATTCCTCTTTGCGGACTTTGGTGCGACTTGCGAGACGCGTTAAGCCACCGGTGACTTTTTGAATTTTCTGTAACATTTATTAAGTTGAAGAAAAAAATAGAAAGAAGGAGGTTTGAGCATGAAATTGGATGGAATTTTCCAACTTGCCGATTGTATCTGATTGTGAAGTTCCCAAGGAACTCTGTACGATGCTTTCCTCTCGAGGACAACGTAATTGAGCCAGAGTTTTGTAGCAGCCTCGTGAACTTGTTCGCGAACAACCAAAAGGTCAGGAGCTCGTTCGTTACCGATTGGCGCTGGAAGACTTATCTTGAAAACTTCCTCGATAGCAGGCTTCTTGCGGACGTAAAGCTCTTCCCAAACCCTCGTTGCCGCTCCAGCCATCAATTTGTGACCCTGATGCGACGTTAAACGATCGTCGCTTGCTTCCACTTGCGGATTAACGTGCCAAGTTGTCTTCATGTTTGAATCGAGCATCACTTTTATGTCGGCAGTCAATTGGAGGAGGCAGTAAGTCAGGCAGCTGATGAATTCGAGCTCGTGATTACCGGGACCGAAAACGAGTAGTCTAGGACGTTAAAAAAACAAAAAAAAAGGAAAGAATTGATTATTAACTGTACATTGCGTCGATCCAATATTTTTCTTCCCAGTTCAGCAAGACTTAATAAAATAATTGAGGAACCTGTGAGTTGTGAGTTTGTGCAGAGCATCCAGCACGGCCGTTTGATCCGTTATGGAATCCGTCGATCTCGATAGCAGAAATAGAATAGTCCGATTCAGACAGTGATGAAGTCCCTCGATGCTCACGGCCCCCGGTCTACGTTTCGCTTGACCAATTAGTTTTACGATAAAGTCGAAAACCTCGTGAGGATCTTTAGTCAGAGCACCTGAAGAATGGAACGGTCAAAAACATGAGATCAAAAGAAAATTTTTGCGACGTGATGAGGGATAAGAAAATAAATTGAGTCAAATTGTGTATGAATTGGTAAATTACCCTGCCACAGTTTGTCGACTATTCGTGCAGTAACGTAGCAAACGTTATTGGGAATATTATTCGCTGAGCCGCCCGGAACAACGGGTAAGGCTGCTTGTTCACCAATGAGAACATCCGCAGCCAAAAGATGTTCCATGAGAATGGATAAGACTTCGGTTTGATAGCGAGTCTGTTGAGAAGTTGAAGCATGCTCGGGCCAAGCTTCCAAAACGAGATCAATAGCCGGCGGAGATTTAGCAGTGACCGGCAAGGAAAGAGAGTCCACGACGATCACCCGTAGAAAGTCCATCACGAACTTTCTTGCCGGATGATTCGTCAGGCCAATGTCCTTCGAGGGCGATCGCACCAGCACCGGTTCCTGCAAATTTTTTCCATCCTGCCATTAAAGCAACGAGATCATTTTTATATTCATTCTTTGCTATTTCCTTTCTCTCTCTTGTCATTTTCGTACCTCATCGGCAGGCGTGCTTGCTCCGCTACTGTCTTGACTACCACTCGCAGGTTTTGGAAAAAGACTTCCAGCCAGCGCACCCAAAACTTCAGCGGACATAAACACTTGCATGAAATCTGTAAAATTGTGGTACAGGAAGAAAAGAAATTGGATTATCGTGACTGGGTAAGTGTTTAACCATTCGGCCAATGCGTCCGGGCTGGAATCAAACAAACGATTCAATTAACGTTCACATTCCATAAACAAAACAAAGCGTTTCGTCAAGAATTCTATAATTCGTTAAATAATCGAGTTTTCTTACTTGTTCGCGTGAGTGTTGAGCATGGTGCGAACCATGGCCAAGAGTGTGACCACTGCGTCCGGGCAAAGGTTTATTTTACCGGCAAAGGAAGAAGGCAAATGATTAGCCGGAACGCCGAACATAAAGTTCCATACGTTGTCGAGATCCAACTAAAATAATGTGCCAAAACATGAAAGTTCAACTCAAAACTTGCGTTGACGAAAAAATGAGGTTTTTCAATAATATTCATACTTTGGAATCAGCCGGCAACAGTTTTATAGGCTGGCCCATCATCAGAGCGATAAACAAAAAGTATAGCTCCGGCACAAGATCAACGTGTTGAGGGAGCAGCCAACCCAGGTGCTGAAATCCTGGTACGTGAAGTTCCGGGGTTTTTATATCACCGCCAGGAATTTGTTGATGACAGCCTGTGAAAATTTTCGCAGAAGTTGTCTCGATCAATTAAGAATTTCCGATATTGTCTCTCCAGTCTCATTTAAACACCCTAAATCACATTACCGATGGGAGAAAATGAAAAATTCGAAAACTACGTCGGAGGATTTCGAGAACGGAGTCACGTTTAGGAATTAATTAATTTACCGAGTGCTACAGCCATTTTGTTATGGTCGGTGTGACGAAGCCATCCACCGTTACTGGTGCCTTCCTTGAACTTTTGCAAGATCGGTTGGACAGAGCACACAGCAACGAGTATCCTCAATCCCCAAACGACAGTAGTACTGTGCAGACCAGGTTGCAGGAATAAAATAACCCAATCGAGTCCAAGAACTTTTGCCAGTTCGTCGCACATACTGCATGAGAATAAAAAAAAAAAATCATTGGTTTAATAAGTTAAAAAATTAGGTCTTCAAAAGTCCGAGGTGAACTTCGTACCTGGCGTTAACTTTGGAGCCGTTGAAGAGCAAAGAATGCAAAAGTTGTAAGCATCGATTCCGTAGAAGAATACTTTCACCCTCGCCTTCCTTTGCTGCTTCACTTTCTCGTAGAACCAAATGTCTTTCAGGACTGAGTGGTAAAGTTGCCACGATGAATTGTCCGAACCTAGTGAATGAAAAGCGCAAAGTTTCGAGGCAGTTCAATAAGGCAAGTGACAATAATGACTTACCATAAAAGGTCGGCCTGTCGAGGTTGTCCCAAGAGAATATTTAGCAAAGCCAGAAGAACTTGTCTCGTTGAGTTTTGTTTGACGTCGCCCAATATGTGCAACAGCTTGTGAACCAATTGCAAGTCTCTCATCAATCGTAAGTTTGTACGTTTCTCGTTGCATTCCGCGATGAGCTCGTACAAATGTTCGAGCAACGAGCGCAAAAGTTCTCCGGGTGCTTCGTGCCAAACCTGAGGTCAAAAAAAAAACAAAAACATGTGAAAGCTCGTAGAATGTGACAAAAATGTCGACATTCGACAAAATATGACAAAAGAGTCTCTGGAGACATTTTCTGGCAATGACGATTATGACGAACCTGCAAATCGCAGAGAAGATCTTGGAACGCCGTGACGTTCGGTATTGCACTCGTTTCTCGCCCACTGTCGACTGTTCCAACGAGACTGAACGTCAAATGAAGTATGTGACTATTCAAAAGTGGACATTTTCGGCGCAACAGCATCGCCAAAGTTTGATAGCCACGGCGGCGATCCATTTCTAATTGCGCGGCTTGATTCGATCGCACCACGCAAACGAGAGCTTTTACTGCAGCGTATAGAGACTCGACGTCCTGAGCCATGGCGATTAATCCTGTGATTTGAAACAGAATAAATGTTGAAAAGTAGAGGAAAATGCAAAGGCGATAGGAGTAATTGTTTATTTTATTTTACCGAGCAGAACGGAGCATCCGCCGACGTTGTCGATCATTGTGGCAACAGGCCGAGGTCCGAAAACGCGAACTCCGAGATAACCGACAACGACGCCTCCCAGAGCTCTCGCTGGTCCGCTCAGGTGCCCCGCAGAATTGTGCAGCACTCTTATCGGCGTCGCGTTCTCGTGCGAGGACATGCCAAGCTGTAACATTTATTCATCCCCAATAAAACCTCCGCACTGAACATTTCGAATAAAAAAATATTCCATGGAAACCTGGAATTCTGGATTTACCTGTTTCGCTATCGATCTGTTGTCCGCTCGGCTGTAAACCTTGCGTATTTTTGCGAGTGTTAGCTGCGACATTGCTTTAGCGTTCAAACCAAAAACAACTTTCTCCTCGGACACGAGAGCCGGCAAAGGTTCTGGGCCTATGGAAATCATGGAAAGAAAACGAAAGGAAAATTAAGACTCAAATCATTGTTGGGCAAAACAAAAACAAAAGTATCGACAAATATCATTATCTTTTCTTTCTTGGCATTCGTCGTCAAGTAAATTCCGATTTTTCAGCATAACGGATTTCAGACTCCGTTTTCTATATTTCTTCGTTGAATTCGTTCAAACTCACCAATATATTGAGGCGCTTGGAGACTGCCCATGTAGTGCGGCCCGAGTTTGAACAAGCACGATATGTTTTGAGAATTAAATACTTCCTCGACGAGATGGCACGGGCCTTGTTTCCATGCGAGCCTCGAGTAACGTCTCCAGCATGGCGGTGTACCGACGTACCCGAATACCGGCGATGCTACAGTCAAATTCGTCGCCGCTCCGCCGGGGGTTTGAGTTATGTAGTGCAACTGGGATACGAGGAAATAAAATATCAAGTAAAACACATTGAATGGAAAGGTTGACAGTTTCTTCGCGTGCTCGACAAATCTAATTGAGGGACCGAAGAATTTTAAAAAATACCTTTTGACTTTGAATGTGTTGTCCATCCAAATAAAGTGAGAAACTAGAATTTTTCAGAACGGCGCGATTCAAAACAATTGCGATGTGATGCCATTGTCCCTCGTGCAGAAGATCCGGACACCAGACTCTCGCACCACTTTCTCCGGTTCCTTCCGGCTCCCATTCACCGATGTCTGTAATTGTATTTGCTTGCTCCTTATTTTGAACACAATGATGAAACAGACAGCGACGTGAAATTCATTAAACTCGATTTAATCAACTGACTCTGTGGCAACGGAGTTTCCTGCGTCGAAACGATAATGGCTTTGTCGCGAGCGCTCAGTACGGCCGCGAAACAAATGAGATCCCGAGAGGATGGAGGACTTCGAACGAGAGTCAACAATCGGACGCAGTGTGGGTCTGTTCGTGGATCGCTGAATTTGTCCACACATATCCACGTGCTGTATGTGAGTCCAGTTTGTGGAGGAAACAGTCGGTCACCTGTAAATAAATGAAATTCCTTTTTCGAATGGATTTTTCTTCCAAGCATAAAATCTACCGGGACGCTAATTTCAAATGGGTTGAAATATTTACCGGATCCTATTCCACCGAGAACGCTATTGTCGGCGGCAACTACGGTCGGTGGCGTTGTGCTCTGAGGCGCGACGCTAGGCAAGTAAAGACAGGCGAAGCCCTCGGCACTCATATCCAATTCGATAAAAGGTGGTAGAGTACAAGAACCATGAGCGCGAAAATCTTTGGGCGTTGTCATTGAGACGAGAGTTTTAATGCGAGTCAGCGGCACTGGACCACCTCGCGGTTTGTTGGCTTCAATATCGTCCAATGAGATGCAACATAGAGGATCTCCGAGTCGCAAAAATTCTCTGCGAAAACGTTAGAAGTTTGAAAATGTCCTTATGAAAGTGCCTTTAAAATATATACGAAGGAATTTTCAATCACCTCAAATCCCGTGGCTCCAAAGACTGAGCAGCCAGTCGTTCGATAATATATTGCAGCGGTTGATGAAGCGGATGAGTCTCGTCCTGCAGGGCAATTCTCCCAACCGCCAACAATTCTCCGGCCATCCCAGAGTCACACATGACTTGTTGGTTCCTTTCAGACCGAACCAAGCTCTTTATCACTTCGGCTACGTAAATCTGCAGGGCTAGGGCTACTTCTGGGTTATTCTGATAATGTATCGACGGCAAGAGATGCAACATCCCAACGACGATTCCGGGATGAACGATCACTGGCTCGGGCGTCGGTGGATTCAAATTTAATGAATTTACTGACGAACGTTTACCGCTGCCTGGCGAATCGAGCGATTTTTGTTGCTGCGTTCAACACAAATTATTTTTACCATCACTCACAAATATCCATACCCCGGAGTTGGAGTATAAAATTACGAAACGACAAAATTGCTCGGTCGAAGAAAAAAATTATTTGGATGAAAAAAAAACCAACCGATCAGAAATATAATGAGAATATCTAGATAAATATTTACCTCTGCACTCGCCTGTTTATGACAAGGGGATCGCATGCCAACGGCCGCCAAATTCGGTTTGTCAAAGGCATCGAGAGCAACGTCGTAAAGCAAACGTAACAAGAGACAAGCGTAACAGAGAGTAGCAGGGATATCGCTGGGGAAAACAGGATCGAGAACACTTCCGGTAAAGAGTCCAAGGAGCGAAGTGTGATAATTCATCGAGGGTAAAACGTGGGACTCCAGAAGTTTTGTGTTGCTTGAAAAACAGCCGAGAAGACGCAGTGTATCGCACAAGCTCGATTGGCAAATCTGTAAAAAGAAGGATTGTAGAGGAAAGAAAATGTCGGCGGACATTTTCGAGAAAAAATATTATTCAGCGATTTTGATTACCTCGAGATGAAAGAATTTGGCGTTCGCCGGCTCGAACCTCATCGCCGTGCTTATTGTGTGAAAAACAACGTGCAGGAGAGTCAACAATTGAGCCTCGTCTTGAGGACTGCGTTGGACAACGTCGTTGCAGGGCTCGTTCAAATTTTTTGGCGGATGAGGTCCCAATTGTGCCTCGAGTGACACCAAAACTGACATGACGTACACGAACCCACCGACTTTTCGAAAGACAGTACGCGTACGATGGGATTCTCGCAGGCAGGCAAGCAGCGACTTTTTTTCAAACAAAATTAAACATCAGCCAATATTTTTTTCATTTACGAAAAATAAATCTGTGAGTAATTATTGCTTTTTGTTAATTTTTATTCATAACGCCCAATACCTTGAGAATGTGAGTTTTGAGAAGTAAAGCATTCGATGGAGCCGAATGCATGACACCCAACAAAGTAGCCATATCATCGTCACCACCTGCGCTCAAAATGAGCTCACGAACAATTCCAAGTGCCGGAAATCTACAGTCCATGTAAGGTACCAAATTGTGAGCGCATCGGGCACCTCCGCATTCCCTGAAGACTTTTGCATTCTGAACGTTGCCAGCCAACAATGTCGTCAATGCTTCCATCACGAGGCTTCCAAGACGTTCTTGATCCGGACACATTTTGTACTCTGTATTCAAAAGGTGCACAAAATTTATACCAACTTTATTTTCAACAAGACTAAAAAAAAAAAAAGAATTTGGATTTTTTTCCTGCCGAATTTTGGCCTGAAGCGTTAAAAAAATACTCTAACGATTATTGGCCCCCAAATTCAGGACCAACGGGACCATTACAATTCTGAATTTTCCGAAAGAAAAGCTTAATCGCTATTTTCTCGCAATATTTTGCTTCGTATTTGATATTGATTTGAAAAATTATCGATTAATAGTTTTTTTGGATGGGGGAAAACTTACCCATTCCTTGATCATTAGCAGCTTGTTTGTCTTTCAGCAAAGTGGCATAGCGATGAAGACACGTTACGAAAACTTCCAACATACCGACCTCCCTATACACGTCCTTGAATATAATATTGTGCCTAAAAAATGAATAATCTCTTTAATTATTAATAATATCACTATTAATAATAAATAATAAATTATTAATAATAATAATTAATTAATAATGAATAAGTTTTTGTTGATTTTTACCTGAGAATATTAAGCAGTGTTTCCATACACAAGATGCTGCAATTGACCGAATTGTTCGATTTTAGTAATATCGATAGAGATATGAGTTCTTTGCAAGGCACAAAGTTTAACTGGAAAACAATGAATTCCAGAAGTTGGAAGAACTTTTCTTGTATCTCTGGATTTTTCAGATGGATTTTTTCTGCGAATTGCGAGAGTGTATTTTCCCCCTCGAGTATAAAGTAATTGGCATTGTCACTGTGATATACGCTGGATATCGCGTCGAGAATCGTGCAACAGAGCAACGGTGAATTCGACTTAACGAATACTGATTGCAATACTGTAAAAGCCTGGATATTACGAACGCTACCGCCTGCAACAATAAACGAATATAAAACGATGCGATTAAAACATTTTTCCACGTTTCTATGGAAATTTAATGGAATTTGCGATCCTTACCTCTGTTGCTCGGCTGAGGCAGCGAAAAACCAAGCATTTGAAACAACGAACCCATACTGGCTTGTGTCGGTTTTAATTCAATGTGGCCGCACATAGTTAACGAGGCGAGCATCAGAACCAAATTTCGAATAGCATCTTGTGCCTCTCCTCTCTCATCCTGCTCCAGTTTTGATGGTGCGTGCCTGCCATTTTCAAATAAATTATTCCCATTCATCAATGAGTGCTACGGCCAGCAATTTTTTTATTTTTTATTTTAACGTTCACCGGAAATCAACTCGTTCTTTTGCCCGAAAATCCGATAAACTTACTTCAACAAGAATTCCGAGAGGAAGGTGTAACCCTGACACACGCGAAAATCATCCAACAGCGTTTGCGAAACTTCGCTCGAGTCCTTGAGGAAGCAAAATACTGTGACGAACATTTCGACGACCTCGAGAGGCGCTAATCCAGGAACACGTTGCATATTGTCTATGCAAAGAGCAATGCAACCTTTGTCTGTAATAATACAACAAACATTGAGTTCCATGATTGCAAGGGTCTTGATATAAAGCAAAGTAAAATAATCACCATGAATGTACGAAACGACGTTCGTCGTGAGTCCGTGTCGAGAGAGTGTCATGAGAACTTCAGCTGCGCTTTTTCTCCACATTACATTGTACTGTGGGCACCAGCTGGTAATTGCTGAAAATAACAATGTTAAATCGTCCTTTCGTGCGAGCTCGTCAGCGGGATATGGATGACTGCAGAGTCGCACAAGCACCTTGGGGAAAAAAAACAAAGAAATTAACATCGTTGTTTCTGTGGTATTCGAGTTTTTTCTTGAAATCATTGATATTTATTTATTACCTGAACGAAAATCTTTTGCAGCAATATTCGACGTTCTCTGGGTGTAAATTCACTGTTGACATCGGTTTCGTCAGCCTCACTTTCGCTCATTTCCGGTAAATCGAAAAACAAATAGAGACATTTGACCAGAGTCGAGGGTACCGAGGCGCTTGTCATTGCCTGCAAATTATTTAACAAATAAAAGCATGAACGGAAACTGCTTTCAGGGATCGGAGGAAAATTGATGGCTCACCTGTATCAGGGTGGTATCTCCAGCAGCCAAAAGATTAAGCGCCGACAACAACATCCATCCGTTGCTTGACTCTTCGCTATTCTCAATTTCCAAAAATTTCACTATCGCGCAACTCGCTGTTTCCGTGCTCTGATTACTAGCCCTTCGTCGAATTTCTGCAACCATTAACTTAGAAACTTGTTGCGCAAACGCCAAAATGTCCCAGAATTTTTCGTTCATATCCCCCGAAGGACTTGTCCCAAATACCTGAAAATAAAAAAACTCCTTAATTTTATGAAAATGCAAAAAATAACATTGAAACTGATCACTTATCTCGATATATAAGAATACAACAACCTGTCATTGAAATTTTCATTTCTTGTTGTCACAAAAACACTTTAATTGGATGCTGAATTATGTGAAATAAAAATTGTGTCTTTGTCACTCGGAATTCTCAAATGTATACAATTTTTTTGAGACTATTCCGACCATTTGCGAAAATGAAATGAACACATGCAATCATTTTGTTTATTGTTACTTTGAGCAATATCATAAATTTCAATTCGTCCCCTTAAAAATGTGTCCCAAGGAATTTTGAATTTTGACTGTACAACCAAAAATATTTACCTTACAGAAAAGGGGCAACATATTATAGAGTTTATCATCCCTTTCCGCCTCGGTGAGTTCATGAGGAGGATGAGTGTATTCGGAGAAAAGCTTCTTCAGGTGCATGAGACCTAGAGCAGTATGTTGTGGATTTGCTCCTCCCGCGCCGTCGTCTATGCTTCCCGTTGTACTGGAGCCCATCCCCCCCACTGCGCTCCCCATACGCAGTTTCCGCATTATATTCATGCTGTGGCCGTTAATTCTGCAAGCGCGACATTTGTTATACAACTATCAAATTTTAAGTATTTCTGACTAAATTTTCGATCGTATTATCGATTATTGATGCCCAATGAATTTATTCATTTGGGGGAAGGAATTATTCCCATTTATTTTCGATTGAGATGGAACAATGAATGTTGGAATTTGGTAAATTATTTAAAGAAGTTTTTTAAATTGTTGGGGAGCAAATTATTGACAAAACTATTCTCAACATTTGAAAAAATTTTCCTCACAATTAACTAATTGGATTATCTAAAATATTTGATTTTTCAGTCCACATTTCGCGAGGTTACATTTTAGAGCAAACAAAATTTATACTGATTTTTTCGATCGATTGGTGCCGAAAAATTGTTCTCTTCCAACAAAACATTGAAAAAATATCAATTTTCATGTTAGCCATTAATAAATAAAAGAAAATCGCACGATTGCACAACATTGTTGTTGCCCATACTGTTTCAATTGAACGATCGCAATTATCTAAACAAGTTGAAACTATAAAAACATGGAAATTGGAGTGTGGTCAGTTTGACGGTTGTATATGTAAAAAAAGTTCATTGATTCTGAAGGGGATAAAAATATATGTGGTCGCGATGCGAGAATTCAACACTCTGATGTGTTGCTCGCGCAAAGCAAATCAATCTGCGTCGTATTCGGCGAAATTTCGATCGAAAATAATAAAAAAAAGGAGGACAGATATATCGATAAGAAAAATGTCTGACAACCTTAGATCCGTCTCAGATCTTGACAAGGATGTTTTTTATCGCGATGCCAAGCTCGCCAGTGATATAGAACGTGCGATTGAAGATCATTATCCTAGCACGAAATAAAAATGGATATCTCAAAGATATAGTAGACGTTTTGCGATAAAAGCCGAGGGAGAGAGAGAGAGAGCGCAACAGAGCGCGTTATTTATGTCGCGGTCTCCGGCGCTCTCCTGTCAAACGCGGAACTGTCATTCGCGTGAGAAAAAAATCACTCTGGAGAAACCGCCCACGAATCAAATAGCTGTCTAGCAGACCACGCACACCGATTTATTGTTGCTATCAACTTTATGTTCCAGATTAAATGGAGCGATAACGAGGAACACAGGGATTTGAAAACTACACAACAATACGCCGATGTACAAGAAACTTGAGAGTTTGTTGCACGGGCAATGTCCTTGACGTTAGTTTGCGGAAAACCGGATAATCTACTACATTTTTTATTCTTCTGTCGTTTTCTTTTTCTCACATCAAAGACAACTCTACGCTAGAGCGTACGAACTGTCAGTGAGCCTAGACATTACAGCCGATGATCGGGACAGGAGGGAAGGGAAAATTCGATTCGACTGCAATCACGGAGGATAATGAGCACGTCGTCTACTACAAATCCAATGAAAAACTCGCCTGACTATTTTCATTTTCGGACTTTACTTTTGTTCCTTCGATTTCTTTGATATTGATGAGTTATTCTGATTGATTGCATGTTTTAAATGATTTGCTGAATAAGATGTTCGCGTTCCACAAACGAACTGAAACAGCTTCTAGTTGGCAGATTTTTAGACATTTTTGTCCCGTTTTATTCGTATTTTTGACATGTCGATTATTCGAAAACTATTTTGCTGCATATATTGCGAAAGTTATTGCGGCAATCTTCTCTGAAATAGTCATATGACGGTGGGAAAATTGGTGATCACAGTAACCGCGCACCACATAAACCTATAGCTGTACAGCTTTAAAATTTTTAATCTTGATTAACTCATATTGTTGGGTGGTTGGCGTTATTTGGTAGCTTAATTGAAAAGCTCGTTAGTTGGAAGTTTTTTGTAAACAAATAATGAAAAGTTCTAGCGGAAAGATGGCGATAACACCTTGTTTATTATTTTTTCGGCGGTGTCACGTGGTTCAGTCGAGAATCAGCGATGATGGCGGCTCGTCGAGCAGCGACTCGAATGTCAGCTGCGTTCAAAGAACGTCCAATATTCGTGTGCTATGTAATGAAATTTCGAAAATGTGCGTGACCAAAGTTGAGATTTCGTCGATGAATTTTTCAAAATGCCTGGATCGGGTAAAAGACGTGGAAAGAAGGTGACACCAAAGAAAATGTCAGAAAGCAAAAATTCCGATGGTTCGTAACCAAGAACAATTGCTTTCGTCTCTGTTGTTTCATTCCATCATTTGTTAGATGCGATAATTGATTTTTCTGTTAAAACACAACAAAGTGACGATCAATGATTTCGCCAATTCTCCATCGGGACTTCATGGCAGATTGACAAAAGCTTCGACATCCAGAACGAATGTAGCCGGTTGTGAAGGTTATAATTTTCGCCTAGTCGATCGTTGCTCTACGCTGATTAATCCACCTCAATTTTCTTTAACTTTACCTTTTCCATTACCAAATCCATCAGGTATACATTATATGGACGATGAAACAAAGAAACTCGAAGAAGATCCAAAAATCAAAGATACAAGATTCAGAAGAAAATCAAAACTGAAAAACTCGTCCCAAGAGGATCAAGGTTAGTTCGAAAAATAGTTAACACGCTCATCCAAAAGATTTCTCACGACAGAATTGCATCTTTAAAAAAAAAAAACGAAACTCCAGCACAAACAATGAAAATCTTTGTTGATAGTTTATCTTCCATTGTTTCCAGGTACAGATTATCCGCTGGACTTATGGTTCCTCATATCAGAGTACATAGAGCCCGAAGCCATTGGGAAATTTGCCAGCATTTGCAAAAGTTCTTATCACGTTGTCAAAACAGCCAAATTTTGGTTTCACATTTATAAAAGGTGAAAATTCCCATATAATTTCCATAATCAAAATGTTGCCCAAGGCGTTTCTATCGACACCAGTAAAGTTTCAGTAGATAACGGCAAACTTTATCAATTGATAGGCACACAAAAATGCATTTCGAAAATTTATTTTGAAGAATTCTTTGTCAGCGAATTGTCCAAAGATGTGGGTCTAAAAATACAAAAATTGAACTTGTTCCTCGCACAGAAGGGGAAGCAATTAAATATACTGCATTTATATTTGTGTATATCAACAAATTTCCAGTCCACACAGTATTTTGTAATGATAATGGCAAAAAAAAAGTATATTGCCATTTTGGATTTTTTTTCTTATTTTGATTTGATTCAGATATTACAGGCACGATGCTCAATTACCAGCAAGACTGCGTCCCGATTGTATGGGGCGGGTGGAGGGTTTACGAGCCTGTGTAATCCGAGCATTGCACTTAATGTACTTCTCAGGAAAAAAAATAGGCTCGAGATTGATTCTGCAGCCGGACGAGCCTCATTCGTTGGTCAGCAGACGATGTTGCCTCATGTGGCACAAGGTACGCCTCCATCAAAGTCGTTTTTGTTTTCTCATACAAATAAAGAGCCGGCTGTCATTTTTTGTTGCCTGACGCAGAAGGGAGAAACGCGCTGGTATTTTTATTTCAAACTCAAAGAGATAAAGAAAAGTCCCAGTTCTGTGAATCGAGGAGAATCTTATTGGGATGACCGGAAATCTGAGTGTCCTAACATTTCGGCAAATGTGTTAGCCAACGCGGAGGAGGGCTGTCGAATCTTACGGGTACATTTGAATTTATGTGCACAATTTTCCCAGCAATTGGACCCTTTAAGTTCTATCGATATCTGTGCCTCAAGGCTTTTTCACAGTCACATGTATTTACGATGTATTCATTATATGAATTAACCGATGATAATTCGAAACTGGCTTATCAGTACGTAAAATCGTATGAGCCTGAAGTTTGCATCGACGCAATGCCACAAAATGAATGGGAAAAAAAATGTATCGTCACTTTTTTTTCGATTTCTTTCTCCCCATTGTTGCCTTTTTTGGACTTCACAAATGGACTTCACGAATTTTTCAAATTTTTATCATTGATTCGATTCAATAAAATTTTCCATTGATTTCATAAAAATTGAATTGAATTAATCACCGATAATTATGAATTGGATCACTTGTTAACAAATTTTTTTAATTGTTTTTGACTTTTTCAAATTTTAATCATTGATTTGATTGAACTTTTTGTCTACATTCGGCGAGTGAATCGTTTGATGAACATGGGATCTTGTTTATCTTGCAGGTATCTTGTTTAAAATACGGGATGGTTCCATTGGTAATGGGATTGATACTACAAACGGTGAAAGTGACTTTATCGCCGGGTTTCGATCATCATCGAATACAATTGAGTTTCGGAACGAGTTACATTCCAAAAACTCCAACGCAGATTATTGTACTGAACAGCGTTGTTGATCTCAAGGTTCTTGACTGGTGGCATCCGTGTTATCCACATCAGGACGTTGTCTCTTCGACTATTCTCGAAGAAACCACCGAATCGTGGGATTTCGTTCCTTCTGATTACCTCACTGTTTGAGACAACACCGAAATTTGAAGAAAGAAAATCACTATTTAGATTAATGAAAAGTTTTATGAATTTTTGAATAATTTTCATCTCAAAGATTCTATCGCGTTATCTCTTTCTCTCTGTATATATTAAATCTTATAATGCAAAAATGTGTTTGGTCGTATTCAACTTCCCTATGACACTGAAGTTCGCAACGTTGAGCTCCAGCGAAAAATATGTTTTTTTATTAATTTTTTTTTCCATTTAAAAAATCGGCGCAGTTTTTGTATCCACTTTTCTTCGGATCTTGAAAAAAGATAGTTTCTTTTCTTGAGTAAATATTGAATAAAAATCGTGGGATCTGGTAAAAAAAAAGCAGAATTTCGTTGCATTCCAACGATGCAAACTTCAGGATCGTACTTCCCTGCCTTTTCCACCGAACCGATTTGGATCAATTTTTTTATGCGAAAATGTAAGTATTTAGGTATGAAGAAACGGATTTTGAAAATAATATTTCTTATCACGGGTACAGCTCGTTCTCAATAATACATTTCGGTTCTTGCAGCTTTTTATTTGTGATAATAAATCGATTATCATAAATAGTAACACATGATTGTGCTACATTATTTCTCGTCGCTGAGGATCGTGGCGCGACGATCGTCTTGTTGCAGAAAAGCATATACTCAAAGTTACCGGCGTTCTTTCTTTGTTGCTATATTGTCTATACACGCGTAGCACACCGCATAATTCTCTCGAGACGTGCTGGGCATTCAAGTTTTTCAAACATATTTAATATATTCTTGGTATAGTCATGAAAATTGCAAACAAACACATCCCGATTCCCGGAGAATTTATGTATAAAAGTAGAGATAAAAAACACTATAACCCGCACGAAGATTTTTGTCATCGTAGTAGGAAAAGGCTAGAATGAAAAGTACTCGGTCGTATCTTTGTATCGTGACAGCGACAACGTGATTCGCACGCTTCTCGGTGAATTTTAACTGATCGTCAAGGCCGGTATCAAAATACAGGCCGATGCGCGCACAGATCTAAACAAACGTTTCCGAGTCAAGCATTCCGACCGTCTCAACCCGCTTTTCCTCCTGTCAGTCTGGTTCTGATTTAGTTCGCGATCACCCGTAGGATTTACGGTTCGCGAAAGAAAAAAAATCTCTGATCGCATTATCACAAACCGCAGCATCTACGACCGCGATTCCTTAACAATGGGCCGTAAATCTCGAGCGAGAACTCAAGCGGCACTTTCGATCGGCAAGTTCGAGTTGAGAGATATTATAAGGCACGACGCATTAATAAATGAACGAATCTATGAAGATTACAAAGAAGCGTGTCTTTGCTGCGTCCTCGAGGGAATGCAGGAACAGAAAAAAGACAAAATTATCGCGAGCCTGAATAAGAGCGTAAATAATGATGAAAGAGCTGCTGATGAACGATCCGTGCGATCTGTCGAAGAATCCGAAGCCTCAATCTCTTCGAAAAACGATGAAGAAAAAGCGTTGAAAAAAAAACTTAAAAAAGAGAGACAGAAAGAGAAAAAAAACTGCGCTAAGCGAATAATGGACCAGGCCATAAATAAGAAGAATGGGACTTTAGATGAAAACAATTTTGATCCTTGCGAACCAGAGATACCAACGATAACAACTACAATAACATTCGATACAGCCATTGAAGAACAGAAACACGAACCTCCTGCTGCTGATAACAATGCTGATGATAATTCAGAGTCCGAGAGTAATGACGATAACCACACCGGAAACGACGACGACATTGATTTTTTGTTGGACGCACCAGTAGTACCCGCTTTCGTCCAGTCCATGATTCATACCAAATGGAACACTATCAAAATGATGAAAAAAAGTAATAACAACGGTAAGATCAAGGATACGAATCTTATATCCGATCGAAGTATCGCCGAAGAAAGTGATGGCTTCTCAACTGTCAAAAAGGTAACATTGATAAATCCAAACACTATACTTCGTCATTCTTTGTTCTCTTATAAAATCGAGACAAAAGCAACCACGAATCTGTCATTCCAATATTCGCAGTTTTGAGAATCTCGTCTTCGAACTTTATTCGCGTTTTGATTGAATTTCCAAAATTTTCCAAAAATTCCGATCAAAATTTCGAGTGCAAGAATCGATTGAAAACTCTATATGTTTTTTTTTTAAATGGAACGCATTAAGGTTCGCGCATAGAAATTATCGTTATTTTTTTGTTCCAAAAATTCTTCCATTATTATTGCAACCCTTTGTGGCATAAGAATAACAAGAAAACAATAGCTTAGAAAAATCGACAATAATTTCTTAACAGGGTACGAAACAAGCGCCTGCCAAATTCAACAAAACACCAGAAGGATTTGCCATTGAAGCTTTGAAAATGGTCAGACAAAGTAACTTTCCTTTGGCTATTAATTATTTAACACGAGCTATCAACCTGGACCCCATAGATTCTCGTCATTACATAAATCGCAGCTTTTGCTATCTTCGTTCGGGTCGCTATGCCGAGTGAGTCAGCCGATGCGTCAACTATACCGACTTTGAATGTTCAAAATTTTGCAATGACTAATCCCTTGACCCGATTGAATTTCCAGCGCTTTGGCGGACATTAAATTTGCCAGTCAACATTTTACCAATGTGACTGACTTAGCAAAAGCCAAGTGCAGAGAAGGCCAAGCTTTCTGTGGCCTCCAGGTAAAAAAAATCAAATTCCTCTGTTCAGACCTGAAAACCCATAAGGAAAAACTGCCAAGCAATTGTCGCCATTCATCTTTTACATCCCACAGAATTACGAAGCTGCCGAAGTCGCCTTTAGGCATTGCCTCAAGCTAACGCCAGATTGCCCTTACGTCAAACGGGAGTTAAGACGTATGCAAGTGTGCCAAATGGTCAGCATGGGATTCAAAGAGCGCGAAGCAATTTCGGCACTGCAGGACCACCCCAACACAACGGTTTTAAATCTTTTTAGCCAACTCCTTTTTTCTCCCTTTATTTTTTGCCCAAATCGATGTGGATAAGAAGCAAATTGAACAAAAGCTACGGAATGTAATGGAATTTTTATTTTCGAAAAAAGCAACCATGCCGCTGTCGAAGATTCCATTTCCATTTTTCAACATTTCAGCATAATACTTGTGGGATTTCCTGGTTTTCATTTTACCATCATTTTTTTTTTAGGATGCGATCATTTCACTGTCATCGAAAAAGGTAACAAACGGAGACTCATATGACAGTGTGGAAAGTGCAACAGATGATGAAATCTATGAATCTGACGAAGAAGAAGAGCCTAGCAACGAAAGTCTTTTATCCATGATACTAAATTACGATCCAAACCTCCTGGAGGAAGCACGTGCTCCGGAGCCGATTGCCCCCAAAATACCTCGGTAACAAAATTCAATCAGATGCTAAGAATTATAAAGACAACAATACTTAAAAAGGAATAACCTAATCTCGATATTCTGATGCCCCATTTTCGCAAAAATCAAAAAGAGATTTCTTTTATTTTTCATTTCCCGATATGAAAATCGTTATATATATTTTTCCAGTCCTCGGAATAATGTGTCCAAGCCCGAATCTGCGGATCGGGAGCTACGGGTAATAAAAACGATAATTCCGGTGGTGAAGCCGGACCCGACGGTGAATGAGATGGCAATATGGGTTGGGAACGTGACGCCATTCGTAACAGAGAATATGCTGACCAAAGGATTCGGAAAGTACGTACGCAAGTATTTTTCTTTAGCTACATAAAGTCAAAGTTTGAAAAATCGAAGAGCCATGGAATTGAAGCCAAGAATGATTTCGAGTATTTGAGTCCCAAAAGGAATTCATGCAAAGAATGGAGGCAATGAAAAAATAAATGAAATATTTGTTTTTTATGCGAGAAAGAAAAGTAATTGACAATTTTTTTCTGCAGGTTTGGCAAGGTAACTTCGGTATGGAGAGCACCGACTGGTACTTACTGTTTCGTTAACTTTCAAACTGCTAGCGGGGCGAAGAAGGCCCTTGAAGAAGCAAGTATCAGTGGCGGGTCGGTTAACATTTACGGCCACCTCTTGTTGTTGAAACACGCGACACCCAAGTCTTTGAAAAATGCTCATTAGGCTATATCTTTCCTGTCATAATTTCCAAAGCATTAGACTCAAGAGAAAATATTTTTTTCCATATGTTCCTAAACCTTTCGCCTTTTTCGTGTTACTTCTTCAGAGATTTATTGGAAGGTCGAATAATGATAATAACAATACAACTATGTGATTTTTTTAAGAAACGAAATATATTTTTTTCTAAGTTATAAGTTTGAATTTTTCTTATGTACACGTAAACCTCCGATCATTGTAGTCATCAATCATGCTTTGCAAATTCTCTTTCTCTCTCTTCTCTCACAGAAAAAAAAATTTGAGGTACAGAAAATTTTCAAAATTACGTCTTTTGAGATTCGTTCGCAACTGCAGCTGCACTTTGGATTATAAAGATTTCCAGATCCATAAAATTGAAGTTTACATGTGATTGGAATCTTGGGATAGCTCGAAAAAAATCAAAAACTGAACATACAAGAATTGATTCTATCTTGGGTTGCCGAGTTTTGAGGTTTTTCTTTCAGAACCGTTTCCATTTCCATTTTTCACAGAATTCACAAAAAAAAAAGTTTTCAACATCGGGCAGACAGAAGTTTGTACAAATTTCGGCGCGACGTTGTGTTTACGCAGTTCTTACGAACTTTAGTGTTGAGAAACTTAATGAAAAATTTAGTTTTTCAGTAAAAATTTCTTCAGTGATTAATTTTGATGATTTTTCCATTCTAACAATGACAGCTTTACGACCAAAATATACGTTTAAAATTTGATCAGGATTTATATTTGTACTTAATGCTTCCAAAAGTGAATATCTTTGACTCCGATTTCGAGGCTTGAAGATTTATTCGTGGAGTTTACACGGTTGACCCGAACCTCACAGATAAATCATCATCAAAGAGAAGCACCCCTTTTACGCGCTATACAGAAAGAAAAAACGAATAGAACAGCTCCGCGCTATTTTTCTCTACAACGTAAAAAATAAAAGAAAAAAAACTCAAATGATTGAAAAAAAATAAAGGAACATTAGTAAGCGTGAGTGATTGTGATGGCTAATCCAGGTACATCGAATCATTGATCTAGATCGGCAAACTTGATTTTGGTCTCCTACGAATCTTATACTAAATGATTACCGAAAAATTAAACAAAAAAAGAAAAGTTATCGTTATTCCAAAAGTTGCGGAAACAAACAAGAAAAATGTTAGCAACTGTGAGAAAAAAAAAATTTAGGAACTTGATAACTCAATAAAATTTAATCTCCACCGTGCACCGACGTCGTAGACAGTCCGGCATTTCTTACGTCTCAGTGAAAAGGATGAATTTCCCAAGTTCTAAGAATACCTCGTGAACGAGAAAATGAAAGCTCCCAAGGAGGCGGTAGGAGATAAAAAAAACAGTTAAGAATAGCTGAAAAAACCGGGACGTTAATTTGCGCAAGAGTTGATATCCGATCATTATTGTTGAAGCAACTCTTCGATTTGCCAAATCCAGCTGTCGGAATTTCAACAAATATCCCACAAGAAAGAGAGAACGAGAGAGAAATAGAATGAATAAAAACTAATGTTTCGAAATAATATTCAGCGTATGAAATTATCTCCCCCAAGATCTGGGATCACTCGAACGTTTGTCTTCTCCCGTAACGACGCAGCGCCGCTCTCGGAATTGCGAGCATTCCAGCACAACGAAACGTGGCCCGGGACACCTGCAGAATTCATCATTATTTACTTCCTTTTTACTAATTACGTTGTTGTTGTTTTTTTCATTATTTTTATCGTCTATTGGATCGGACGGTCGTACAAATGACTCTATAAAGCAATAGGAATGTGCCGAAGGTATGATAACTTTAGGGCGAAACTCAATTTGCTTCTATTCCTTCAAGATGGCTATTATAAGCGGTAAAATCCAGATCGTCTAGTTTTATTGATTACCGAGAGTTTTCGAAGATATTGGATAAATAATGATATTCACCCTGTGCTCTATCATGTGAACGGTCACGTCCCTCTCCATTGCATAGAACCTGCAGCAGACCGGGCATTGATGAGAATTTACATGATTTTGGGTGAAGCACGAGACTGGACGCCGTTTCAATAAATTTCTGCACAAAAATTTTAAAGAAGGCACATTACCAAGAATCTCCGTGCTTGCCTTAAGGCTGGACCGCACGTTCTGCTTGTTCATCTGATCGGTGGTCCTGGAGACTGTACACTCGAGGATGGTAATATCGTCATCGTCTTGGTTTCGAGTTGCTTTATTGTCGCTTAGTTGCCTACTGTCATCGAGCGGATCGAACTGTTCACGAGTCCGAAAGTCACCAGCAAGTTCGTGACCATTGCGATGATCCGAGTTGGTGGTGATGTCAGACGAGCTGTCCGAGGAGACAACGTTCTCGTCCTTGGAAACCTCTTCGTCCTCTTCGTCCTTCACTTTATCGCCCTCGCAATTATCCCTCTCGACAACCTCGTAAGAATTGTTACGTTTTTTAATGGTGATGCTTATACCAATACCTGAATCGCGATCGCTGCTCTCTCTCGTGTCGCGCTGATCAGGGCTTTTGTCTGTCCCGCTGTCCTCGGTCACCGTCTCATCAACTCGATCGTATCGACCATTTTTTTCCGATTGCCTCGTCGCCTTCTCCTCCCGATTCTCCCCCTCACTTTCTTCGCTCCCAGAAGTCCTCGATTTGTCAATACTCTCCGACGCCTTTTTCAGCTCAATCTTTCGCCTCTTAAACGGCATTACTTCGCCCATTGACGAACTTGGATCCGAATAACTCGGACGACGTTTCGTCGAACTACTCTCACTGTCAACGATCGATCCAGCATCCACATTCAGAGGGTCTTCTACTGCTTTTTCAATCTTAGTTTTCCCTTTATTTAGTGATTTCCATGCAGCCCCAGCTCTACCCGATCTGGGAGGTTCATGCATCTCAACTACACCGTTCTCCATGTTCGACGCAAGATGCACTTTCAGACCCCATAGTGTACTGTACTTGAACTTGCACAGTAGACATTGAAATTTCTCATTGCGCGTCAGCTTGTTTGATAGTTTTCTGTAAAGACCATTTATCTGTTTACCAAGTAAATGCCAGTCCTCGAAGTCTTTCGAGGTTTTAGAATGGCGCTTCGAAGATTTCGGCTCGTCGGAAAATTCTGTCTGCTCACTTTTTTTCTTGGCTTCGATCTTTTTAGGCTCATCGTAATTAACCTTGTGAATCGGATCGCGGGCGAGTTGTTCGTTCAATGGTAGAACGCTGTCTGGTTTGCTAATGCGATGATAATCCCTCAAGTGACGTGCCATATCGGCGCATGAACTTTGGCATAAGAAACATTTGGTTGTGTGTCTGGATGAGGGTGATTGCTTTTTCATGTCGCCTAGAAATTCATTGCATTCCAAAATTTCTTCCTCCTCTTTTGTTGTTTCCGTATAAGACGTATTTACGGTGCAGGCTCGTTTCGGTCGGTTGGATGTCTTGGATGACAGCGGACCAGCACGTTCGGTTTTTGGAGGCACTTTGGGGTTTTTATCGGGCCGTAGTCTTCGTAGATATTCTCGCGCTGATTCAACGTCTTTGATGAAAAGTCCACTCAGACTCCCTTCCGGCCCTTTCGGAATCTTGATTCGATGGCTTTTCATCGAATGTATTCGGAAACCTCGCCTCTCACAAAACTCCTTATGACAAGTAATGCAGAAAAAAAGGTAACCTTCTGTATTGTTCGTTTGCGTGTTAGTATATACATAACTAATTTCTGTACGCTCAGTCTTTCTTCTTCGTTTCTCTTCACATTTCACCGATGTTGTTTTGTTCGTCGTTGCTGTAGGCTCCCATTTTTGTGGTTCCTTTTTTATCATTGCTCTCTCCATTGCATCCGCCGATACGTCAAGCCCGTGGACTTCTTTTGCGTGACTTCGCAAACTGCCTTTATAGGTATAGACATTGGTGCATACTGGACAAGCATACTGAACGTCGCTCAGGCGTCTCGCCTTGATCGATCGCGGCCGAGAGGCTTTGTCACCATCGACAGAGCTCGTGTCTGTACTTTGGGGAGTCCATGGACGCGCCAATCGTGTTTCCGGATTGTTTAAAGGTTTGGACTCCTGAGCTCCATCCGACACGGCGCCTATTCCGTGATCTCTTTTCAAGTGAATACTAAAGGCTCGTTTTTCGTTGTAAATCTTACCGCAGGTACCGCAGTTGTAAATTTTAGTTTGCTTCTTAACAGATAAATAAAAATTTGGTAGCGCGTTGTTCCCGTTGCCCTGAGTGGGCTCGTATTTTATGTAAGAAACTGCTCCTGTCGTCATCGACGACGACACAAAATCGCTCGTCCGATGCGAACTTTTGGCCCAATCATCCTGCTCATTCTCATCGTCCGTGTCATCCCTCTCCTCCGTCACGGAGTAACTCGACTGAGCTCTTTTCAACAGCTGCATCGTGTACCATATTTTGTCGCAGCGTTCCAGAGCTACACTCGCCTCTCGTAAATTGTACTGCCGCTTCAAACGCATCGACAATCTCAGGAAATCTTCCTGAAATGAACAATTTCGTTTTTCATTCTTTCTTGCAAACTTCATCTCTTCTTATTGCAAACTTTCACGTTTGGCATTTATTTTTTTTGCTTTTACTCGCTGGAAATGTATTAAATTTATTTTCACACTATTTTTCATTCCACGGATATCAAGCGACAAGATCTATCGCCGATTAACCTGAACAGATGGTATTTATAATTTTCCTATGGTGCAAAAGACTCAGGAAGCAGTTCCACATGTTGGCGGTAACTGTTTTTCAATTCCAATAATGGCAACTTTTTGTTCTTTATTTTTCCTGCAATATTTTCAAAATTCTGAGTTCGTAATTCGTATTTCGTAATTCCTTTATCAACACCGAATAGGTGAATAAGAATGTCATTGCTGTTCTTCAGCTGTTAGAAATTGGACTGTCAGGCGGCGATGAACATGTCAAATTCGAACAAGGAAATGGGATACAGGGTATTATTTCAAAAATTAGGATAATAACTAGAATAATGGAGGGATTGGAATTGAGGTCGATGACAATAACATAGGTATAGGGATATCGCGAGGTTATGCTGGTTAATGGAAACATCGCATGGTATGAGCGGGAAACCCATTACAGCAAGATCAATCGTAAAGACGAAAACGAAGGAAAAAACGCAATCGGTAGACAGGAATTGCGGTGGTGATTTTGAATGAATGTAATCATTTGTTTGGATGAAAAATACTTACGAAGGATGAGGAATTCTCGTCATATTGCTCGTCACCATTCAGAAGTGTTAGTTCATCTTTGTCTTCCATCGGATCTTCGGACGACACCAACCAACTAGTGGTGTCATCCTCGCTGTCGACACTACCATAAAGCGATGAACTCGACATGATTAATTATCAACGAATTGGCTAGATTTTCGTTTTAATTTTTAACTATCAGTGGCCCATTGTCCGAAAGAGTTTTGTTATTCGTCTGTCTGGGCATCAGGTGTGCGGACATCTTGCTTTCGATTGCAACATATGTATGATCGACGCTGCCTGTTCATTGGTGAGTTTGCATTCCCCGCGCAAACTTTCCCACGCGTTTGCGTCCAGTTTAAAGAGCAATGTTCAAACACACGCGTTTTTGGGCGACCATCTTCATAGTGTAAATAGATTTTTTGTAATTCAGAATTTTATGGAATTCACGCACTATAGCCGGCGATCGGTGCAATGGTTGACCCATTGCACTCATTTCCGACCGTCGGACAAGACGGTCTCGGAAAAAGATTAACACGGCCCGGGTTCGGCTGGAACTAACGGAAACAAGTAAACATTTGGTGTTTTTATTTCGGCCGGAGTGCGAAACAAGCAACGACGTTTTAAAGCAGTTTCATCCAGAGACTATAATAATAAACAGAGCTATGAAAGAATGAAGCAAATAATACAGAGACACGAATGAAAACGAGATTTTATTGGAGTAACTGAAACTTGGACCAATGTATATAACGACGGCCGAATCCCATATATTGTTTCGTCCTATTATTACGAGAAAAGGAAATTGCCGTGTCAAAAAATTCCGGGAAAACTCGGAAATGAGGGAAAATGAATTTTGAATATGTTGAAGAGTAATTGAACTAGGTACTAAATATAAACGAGAAATCCAGATAAACAGGCCGACGGAAGGCTCATCCGAGTTTCAGATAATCTTGCGAAAATAGTGGTCGATGAAAGTGAAATTTTGCACAGCAGAGCACGGTTAAGGAAAACGATACATTTATATATTGGCTTCAAACATTGCTTGGCCAAATCGACTTTTAATGAACCGGGAAGACTGGGATTTATAATCCTCGTGCTCAATGCCTTTAGGTATGAAGATGTCCCTTATGGCCCAGAGCCATGCAGGTAGAAAAAAACCCTTTTCGCTATACGTGACAATCACCTGTGCACATACCAGAGGTTAAAGCATATACTGCGGATAGTGACCAGTGCCCGAAAGTGCAAGTGTGAACGACTACGGAACCCCGATTAATTGTTTTTGTTCGTTCTTCGTTCGTACGTGAGGCAACAGTGCCAAAAATACAGCAGGGCAATCGCTAAAGACGCGGCAACATCGTGTTAGCAAAGCATTTACTTTATAAAGAAAAATCTCGACACCAAAGCTCCGGCGCGTCACAACTAAGCACCCAACGACGTTTTACTTCCGAATGTGAAAAATGAAACACGCAAACCGAATAAAAACGCATAAAAATGGTCAACGCAATTTGTTTTCTACTACTTTTTCTAGAACAATCTACCGAATTGATTTCAATGAATCATTCACATAAACAAAGCTATAAAACCATTTAATTCCAAATTATCAACGAAAAAAAAAGTTCGAAAAAAAAATCGAACAGCAATTAAAAAATGCACATAAAAGAAATAAAATCGAATTACCAATTCGAAGACATTTTAAAAATAAAAAAAAATAACAGAGGCTTGTGTTTAATTTCCGAATAGAAATAAAAAGCTTACAAATGCTTTCGAAGATCGGGAAGTTCTTTATTACGCGGGGCAGGCGATTCGTAAATGAGCAAATTACATGTCGATAATCAAATCAAATTCAAAATAATAATAGAGTGATATTCAAAAAAGAATTCGAAATAATAAAGGAATAAAAAAGAAGAAAAAATAAAAGACTAAAAGATAAAAAAAGCAAAATAAAAGAAAATAAAAGGAATAAAAATGAATAAGAAAAGAATAAAAACAAGATCGTTAATAAAATATTAATGAACGTGGTAACAAGATAATTAGATCGACGACGAACGATTGTGACTAAATATTGAAAACTCTTAAGAAGTTTTCGCATGGAATAGCTTATGGAATTCATAATAATTGTGGAGTAGAGAACGAACCTTTTCAAAAGAATGAAATCAGCAATTGAGGGAGAGAAAATGTACCTTTGCGTCCTAAAATAAGGGAAAGGCATGTGGAAGGGATCGCGTGGTCGCACGGAGCATTGGGCCTCAAGACCAGGGAAGGAAAAACCAAAGCCCGCTCAAAATATCATTGGTGTGAATATTTCCCACCCTCAATCTCGAAGGATTGGCGTAGACGTAAAATTTGCACAGAGCTCGCCCAAGGAGCGGTCAGTGTCGGGAATAAAGCTTCGAGACAAGTTGCAAACTATAGAGACGCCGAGAAGAGTAAAATAAGAATTTCAAGGAGTCAGTAATCGTGGGTAGGAAAGAATAAAAAAATCCATCAATAAAGGAATCATCGATTTTTCCAAGTTTTAAGCAAGAAAAAAAAGAATAATTTCGCGCTTTTCAAATTCGACGAAAACAAACTCGCAACCACTAATCCGGAAGCAACCGATTCCAGCTTGGGAAGTTCAGCACTATTAACCTTCGTAAGTAAAGTTTTATGTGAAATTATTTAATTTGAAGTTAAAACAGATTCAACGAACCGTTCTTGGTCCCTCGACGAAGCTCCAATCGCTTTTAGTCGTCGAAAAGCCAGGACAAAAAAGCGAACAAGTCAAATTGGTCTTGGAATCGAAATTCATGAATTGGAAATAATCCAAATGTTAGTCCAATTCTAGAAATAAAACAAAGACTAGCCGACGGTCCAGAATTTTTTTTCTTCTAATTACGATATTTTATATATTTTACTTGGACAATTTGAAAATTCGAGAAATATCGTTTATTATGAAATTGCGTACATTTTAGAGGGTCTAAAAAATTGTTAGCCTCGACAAGGACATTTTTGGTTGCCTCTGCGGCATTGACGCTTAAGGAGACACCGATTCTCGCAAAATCTCGACGTCAGTATTTTTACATTTATTTATTTTATAGGGCAACTACGAAACTACGAATCCCATGATGTACTGCACACTTTTGTCAAGAAAGGCTCCGGCCACCCCTGCTTAACAGGAACCACCCAGACTCTGTTTCAACATTGCTTACCTCAAAAGTGATTGTGGAACTTTGAAACTCCTCCAACTTGTAAGTTCTAATCTGTTTAGGTCTGAATTGTTGATGGGAGATCGAAAATTTTATATTTTCTTCATGATTTTCCTCCTTTGAGTCCAGCAGAGCTCATAAATACAAAGTTTCGATTGTTTCAATAGGCAAGCAGTCGATTGCTCATCAAAATTTCGTAAAAGTCAGAGTAAAAAGCGAATATCCAAGAATATCTTTCCAAAGGGATTGATTATTGTTTATAAATTGATCTGATTGCTAAATTATTAATATTCATGGAAAATGGACGAGAATGACTTGAAATTATCTTTTGCATTTCTATTTTCGGAAGAAATGAATTTTTAGCAACGAAACGGTTTTGACGAGAAATTAATTGTTGTTGTTTTTTTTTTCGTAGGGTCTGGGAATGATTTGCGTTGGTATAATCAGTGCCCATTACAATTATTGTTGGCACATCGGTGATATCTTTGCTGCCCAGGAACAATTTTTCTTCCTCATGACGACAACCTTTACGATATCAACGCTCATTTGGATTGTCTGTAACGCGATTTCGGTACCAACTGAATCGTCGAACGTCGAAAGGACTAACGTAAATATTTTTTTATCCCTTTTTTTCGGATTTTATTCAAATTAAATTTTTCTTCGTATGTTTTTATATCTCTTGATGAATAGTTGGTTTATTTATTTTTCCAGGATGTCATTTTCCCGGGGGTTGCTAGCTTTATTCACACTGCAGCTGGACTGCTTTTGTATGACAGAATCCTCAAGAATCCTGAGATTCATAACGCCGAATTGCTGATTGTAGCTATCGTGAGTATTTTTTTTCATTTGTGATATGTCCTGTTCTTCTGTATGGTCGACGCACTGGTGTACGCCTTCAGTTCGTGCTACGCTTGTCGCGAGTTATAAAATCCTCCTGAACGACCGTATGGAAAATTTCCATGGACCCAGCGGCGTTTGGTCTACGAACTAGTTTTATACCGAACAGAATTTCGCGGAATTGCGAAATATTGTTCAATACCGAAAAATAATAGAAACGATTTACATTTTGTTTTCTTATAATTTCACGAATGTTCCCGAAAACATCTCGCGGGCAGAACTTGAGCTTCCCGTGTCCCTCTCGTCGAAGATGACGCATTGCCGAATACATTTTCTGTGCGTATTTACTTTAACGTGTATTAAACGGGATGAATTTTAATCGACGGAAACTTGAATTTATTATTTCTGTATGAATGTTAATACTGAATCCCTGTTCATTCAAATTCCCGACACACTGGCGAAACGGAGAAAATGAAAAAGTCGACAAAAATTTAGAAAAAATCGTTGGAATTAAGTTTGGATATAAAAAATTTGATTTGGAAATGTTTCGTGTTAATGTTCGCGAACGGGACCAGCACGAGCAAACGACCACGGATTTAGATTTTAGATGGAAGATCATTCAAAAGGTTCAAGTACAAATGTTGGCAAAGAAAATTTACTTCGAAAATTCGAGGCAGAGACCGAAGATAAATAATTGCTGGACCTTAAGCAGCATCCACACGGAGAGAATACTTTGCGTTGCGACAGCGTACGCCACGCTACTGGTACAAATTTTCTTTGTTAATATAGTGACAACAAATTTTTTTGCTGCTTCAACAAAAGTTTTATGTCAAATGTGATCTGCCGCAGGAGGAAAGAACTGTTGCTCCCGTAGCATGCACGTAACAGCAACAAAGTGTTACAGCAGCAAAC